>VZSZ01009666.1:303430-419287 GCA_013398815.1 Ibidorhyncha struthersii
AAAAAAACAAGTTGTTTTCCAAGCTTTTATTCATTTGCTGAGTTGTGAAGCTCGTAACCTCTGTTGGGATAGACATCACTTACTGGGCTCAGAAGTCCCATGTAGGCAATGACCAAACTGAGATTCGGGTCCAGACACATCAGGATAAGCTGCAAATTTCTTAGGGGGAAATAGTAACTCCACTGAATTCAGTTGGGATTTTGTGATTAACCGTGGTGCAGCCAGGATGCCTTCTGTGGAGATTTCAATAGGTGCGGACCCGCATGGTTGGTGCCCGGATCCCAAGGTTCAAGAACAGGGATCCTTTGTCTCCCTTCCAACTTCTTCTTTCCTCTCCTTCCCCTCCCACCCCTCCTTAATGGCCCAAGCATACAAAGCGTACCCCCACAGTAGATGGCCACCGCTACCGCCAGCCAAGTTCGAAATGCTTAGCTGAGACTCATTAGTCTTGTTATAAAAACGCAATTGGAAGTGTGGTTTATCATTTGGAGGTAAGGTTCTAATTTTGGCACATAGGAGGCTGCAGGCAGGAAAATATCTTGTTCCTTATTCCATTTTATTAACTTTGTTTTGTTCGCTTGAGCCTAGTACTGTGTTAGACTTTGAATAATCACAGCTGTACAGGTAGCTCCAGTGGAGTGAATGAGAGGCTTTTTCAAGGGCTCTGCTCCCTGCAGAAATGATTTGTACCTCTGCCTGATTGTCACTAACAGAAAATGAGAAATAGGAACATTCAATGCAAAGTAATGTGTTCTGTACAATTACTGGATTAATAATTTTATTCCATTACTGTGTGGGGAGAGAGGACATCAGGTTGAAGATCTGCAATTCTAGTATATTTCTAAGCGTCCTGTTAAGAGAGTGAGCAAGGGTCAGGAAACTTAATTATGCCATAACTAGATAGAAATTGCCAAGTGATAAAAAGAAACATCCAGCCAGATTCAGCAGGAAATTACAGCTTTAATAATATAGCATAATGCCTACTTCTATACAATTATTGGAGAGACCCTGAATGATTTTAAATAACAGGCTTGGTTTTCCAGTAACGACAGGGGAAAAAAAAATCTGAAAATGACATTTTGCATTTTGCTGTAAATATTTTTCTGAGTTTTTGGGGGTGTTTTTTTGAAAGATTAAATTATTAAAAATTGCATATTTACTCTTGGTAATGTGAAAATGAAATAATTCTGAAGTGAGAGAAAGGTTATATTTATGGAGGAATTTATATTTGTGGAAATCAAGTCTGTGGATTCATATTTTTGGTCTACTGTGCTTCTGTATTGTATTTGTAATTCTGAAATAAAAAAAGAAAAGTGCAC
The DNA here is from genome assembly GCA_013398815.1 of Ibidorhyncha struthersii. Lineage (NCBI taxonomy): Eukaryota > Metazoa > Chordata > Aves > Charadriiformes > Charadriidae > Ibidorhyncha > Ibidorhyncha struthersii. Next base: position 304,750 of record VZSZ01009666.1, read on the forward strand.
TGAAATTTATATGAAAAACTTAGGACTGAGTGGTTTTGTTTTATGATCCCAGTTTTTTCCACACTATGGCCATGTTTGTTTCCAATATGTCCCAGGACAATACTATTTCAGTAAAATGCTTATGAACAGATTAAAGATGCACTTGCATGCGGATACAGGGTTTCCTTATAATTTTGTAGTCTTTACGAAAGATTAAAAAAAATACTATTTTAGCATAAGCAAAACTCTTCACCTTAATGAAAAGCAGCTCTTTTTTTTTTCTTTCCCCTCCCAGATGAAATAGGATATTTTAAATATTAAACTCTTATCACCTTCGTAAACACTGCATGTGATATTAAGGCCTTTTGCAATATACGTGCATGTGTTTGTCCATTTATTTCTAATGTAAGAAGGAAAAGTCATTTCTGGTGCTAACCCAGGAGAGCCCAGCATTTCATTTTGTATTCTGAGGATGCAGATTAATCAACCTGACTCTCTTACCCAGGGCTAGCCATTCTGCCTAGAAATCTGCATATCTGCATATTACTGTTCTTCCCTGAATTTAATTTCCTACAGGAGCTGATATTAATCACCCTGTTTAAACAGAGGGGATTTGGGGTCTATACAAATATGACATTTTTATGGAAGTTGTAGAATATTTTCTCCTTTTTCATTATTATTTAAAGAGACAATAGCATGGTGCTTTAAAGCAAAATATAGGACATTATTTTTGTTTATTGGAGCTCATATATCTTTAGTTTAGATTTTAATCGTAGAATATGGCACACCGAGAAAACTGTTTTACATTTTTCCTTCCAGAGTCTGCCTTTCCTGCCAAGAAAATTCCTGTAGGTTTCATCGGAAATGATAAAACAGAGTTGGGCCATGCGTGCCTCAAATACATCCTAGCTAAGAAAGTTCATTTAAACCCTGTACCGGTTTCATCACCTGAGTACCGAGCACTGCACAAGCAGACAAGCATTTCTACACTTGTTTCACAGCTGGTGAACCCAGGCAGAGAAACATGGTTGACTCTTTGGGTCACCAAATCCACAAGCCAGGCATGGATCTTCTCGTGGATTTTAGAGGCCCCATGTCCTCTACAGGTACCTGGGGAATCACTAGATGAGCTGCGACACTGACACCGAGGGCTGGGGAAGGAAATTAGCTGGTAGGCTGCCCCCCAGCCCTCTGCCAGGTAAATCTGTATCTACACAAGGCCACCAGCCCTGTCTGCGCGCAGTCACAAAACATGGTCAAACGGGGAATCCTCATGGCTGATAACTCCCTGTTCTCTCCAGACGAGAACAAAGACAATTTCATGAAGGCAGTGGCAGCAATGCCTTTGCTGTCCTACCTTAAAACCCCCTCCATATTTTGTGTTTGAAAGTGGAGAACAATGAACTGTCACTGCGTGACTCCACTGATGTCAAATGCATTGTATCAGGCAGAAATTCAGTCCAATCCATCTGTCCCTCAGCCAGTATTACTTGGCATATTTTATTTTGGCTGCCTAGACCGCAGTTATGCTCCAAGCACAAACAACTCAGAAGAACAACGTGCTTGGAAATATGTGCCTGCATACCCCAGGAGTCTCTGCCAGCTGGAAAAACAGAGCATACATCGGTTACTGACTAGATATACTGCCCTTGTTAAAAAACGAAGCTGCCATCCAGGTTTTTGTTTAAATTTACACCCTGGCCTATTGTGGCACTCCAGGTTAATTTGGATTGGCACCTCCTTTGCAGAGCTCTCTGACACAGTTCTGAAAAAGATGGGGCTTTTTTTTTAGTGAAGCTGGGCCCTTTCATAGGAAACCCCAACCTCCTGTCAAAGTGGTGCTATTCTGTCTCTTACTTATGTGCCCCAAAACTTCCTGAGAAAGGATGCAACATTGCATCTTTCTTGCTTTCTCTATCAAGAAATACATACAAGCTTCGAGTTGGGGAAAAATTTAAACACAGAGCTGCTGACTGTTTCCAGTCAACACATGTACAGAACAGGTATAATAGTGAGCAAATTTTCACATAAGTTGTGATGGAGACTTGTTCCTTTATTTGCTGAGGTTGAACAGGTTTTTAACCAGATATCTTTTAACCTGGTTTCTATCCAAGCTCCTGGTTCTGCAAATCCTTGTGTTACAATTCCCAGAGAAGATTATGTTGCCAGCAGTTTTCCTGAGGCTGCTTGGGCAAGTAAATCAGGGTGCTGCAATGTACAATCAAGGCAGGTGTTTGTAACCCTTTGATAAAAAGTCATAGTGGCTTTTTTTTTTCTTTCATTTCTGACCTAAAACTGAATGTGAGACTGATCTAAATATTTTTTCTTTTTCTACAAATTACATAAGGGTTTAGAAATGCTTTCCCATTTTAGAAAACTTTTGTAATAAGGTAAAAAAATACCCAGTCGTTGTGACTAACCCAAGATCTTCTGGAGGATTTATTATCAAAGGTCTTCACATCACTGCAAAGAGATTACTGGTATTCATATCGTTCTTCCTGAAGACCTAGGCTGCTATATTTTCATTGCCTGTTACAAATCACAAGGCTATCGCCCCAGGCAAATAACAGCTTAGCGTGTTTATCTGTCTGCTAATAGCATTTCATTTGAAGTCTTAAAAGTCACTAGTGGCTTAAAAGGGCACTATTACATGACTTCACATTTTATTGCAAAATGACAAGGTCCAGTTTGATTTGTTCTGCTTTGAAGTATTCATGTCCCCTGGCTGCCTGATTGCAGCCTTTTCCTATTCAAACTTTGAGCACGATCCCCTTGAACCAAGACACTGTCTTCTTTAGACAACAGGGACAACTTTGCTTGTAAAAATGCTGTTTTCAAGCTTAGTTGCCTGGCTTTCACTGGTGTAATATTATCCCCCGTTGCTTCGTTTAGTGCTAGCTTGCCTGTAAAGAAAAAGGTTGGGTAAAACTGCCATTTTGTAATTAACTTACTCTACCCGATCACATTCATGTGGAAGCTACAACGTAAAATTATTTAGAAGCATAAAAATATGTATCCTTGTAGAAAAAATGTAAAAGTATCTAAAAGTGATAACCTGGACTGAATATGTTCTTCCTAACATTTCCTAGGCTTTAGTTAATTTATAGTAAAAAAGTTTTCATCTTAAAGTTTGTGTACCTGGGTTTTTTTGGTGGGAAATAAAATATAACACAGTTGGTGTATCTAAACAAGGGCAGATACTTAAAAACTTTGCAGAATCGGGACCGAATACACATCTGAATTTTCTTTTTTTTTTTCTTTTGTCAAAGATTTCCTGAGACAGGACTACAGGTACTAGAAATAGGCCCAGTGGTTCTCTGTTAAGGAGAAAATTATATAATATTGCTTGAGACAAATAACAATAGAGAACTGTTTTTGATGCAAATAAAGTACTTTCATGCAATTATAGCAACAAAAAACTTGGTTCACACAGTTCTTTACAGGCCTTCTGGACATTATAGCTACACCTAGTTTCTGAGCACACTGCGAGTACTGCATGCTGATTTGGAATGGAAGTGTTTAAGTTTTGTGAACTTCAACACAATCACACAGGATTAAATCTTGGAACATTTGGAAGAAAACTTTGTTCCATTTGTGCTTACTGAAGGAAATTTTATAACACATATTTCAGTTAGTAGAAGAGTAGAAACCACAGAACCAGCAAATTAATTTTAATTTTAGAATGGTCTAAGTCCAGAATTAATTTTTGTAGTGCTTTTAGCAGGAAATCTCTGGTATAACATATGAGGTGTGAACATATGCATATGTTTCCAAGCTACAAAACAAACACCAACGCTTTGTTTCATAGCTAATATTGTCATTTGAAAATATGCCTGACTTAGGTTAACATACTTACACCACATTTTTGCAATAGCAGGTATGAGATTTTCTGTAAATAAATCCATCAAAAAGTAAAAAGGAAAGGAATTTTTCTGAATCAAATGATTATACCTGTAAAGCTTGTAACAAGAAGATACCCTGCTCTTCTTTAAGAAACAAGAGGCAATGAGACGAGGCAATGACAGGAATATTTTTTTATTTAAGCCTTCTTCTATAACCAGATTCTTATTTATTTTACTGAAATCAGAAGAGTGTTCCGATCTGCAAGAACCTGAGTGGGGGAGATGTATGTCAGAAGAAAAGATAATTGATGGTAAACGTCAAATATTAAATCTTGATCTGGTTATTACCCAGCATATTAGCTATGTAAGTAGCTTAACAATTACAGCTGTGATTGACTAGGTGGGATCCAAAATCCTAAATATCAACTGCCAGAAGGGATAATTATAACACATTAGCACCTGCGTGCTTAGACAAGATTGACAACTCCAGTCTAACATCTGCTTAATATCACTTTCATACTTTTCATATTTTTTTTTCTTTTAGAAAGGAATAACAAAGATTTTCTTGAAGCATAACAATAATTCAGCATCCATGTTACGCATTCAGTTGATTATAGTTGCTTGTTGTGTTTGGTCATGTTTTGCACTGACACATTTAAAATTAAATAAAGGCTTTTTGGGATTAGACAGCCACAGTTGTGGTGTATTTTTGACAAAATGTACCTGTCAGAATCATTTGAAGAAATCCCAACAAGTGGGCTGCTCTTCAGTCGGCTGGGCTGGCCAATGCAATTTAACAACCAAATGAAACCGAGTTGGAAAAAAAAGGTCTGACACTCCCAGCGCGGAAGCAACAGAGAGAAGAATATTTCGTATTTGACATGAAGAGCATAGCGAAACTGCCCTGCTGGGCTGTTCACGGAAGTGAAGCAAAATGTTCCCCTCCCACCCCAAGTCCTGACCCCCGCAGTTCTGTGCCCAAGGCCTGCCCTGGCGTCCGCCCTACAGAGCCAGAGCCGGAGGCGCAAGGGCTCTTCCCTTCCCACCCGCCTGGCTCCCCTCCGGGCCATGCTCCCGGATGATCCCAGAAGGGGTTTGCAGCAAGGTCAAGCCTGGCCTGAGGTCTCGCGGGGTCCAGGGTCCCCCTTCAGGGCTGCTCTGCCTCGCCGGCTCCCCTGCAGTGAAATCCGATGGCACGCTATGCCCAAATGCAGGTCTCGCTTTCCTCCTATTTGCTCCCAAAGACGTAAGCAAGTTTACCCAAACAATAACACCAGCTTTGCAACTCAGGAGCACCTTTCCTGAGCAGAAAACCGATGCAGCTGGATTATGGCCTCATAAAAGAGGAGGGTGGCGATAGCAGCACCATTCCGGTACAAGTTTGATTAAGCACAGACTTGGTCACTCCTCTGTCTTATGTGGCAAAGATGACATTCCCCAGTCGGTAAACCAAAGACCCCTCGTGGCTCTGTGCATTTCTGTGCTGGGGAAGCTCAGCAGCTGAGGCTGCTTTCGGCCTCACTGGGAATTTGATGACATTTTTAATTGAAGCAGGCAGGAATTTCTCACAGAAAAATATATAATGACTAGAGTAGCCTACTGTCTGACTGGACAAATAAATCCACTTAGTAAAAATTTGTAAAAAAAAGAAAATAAAGAAAGGGCAACAATCTCACTGCCTGTGGGTTTATCTTTACAGTAGCAGAACAGTAACTAATTTCACATTAAGTGCTTCAATGCCTTTAGCGAGCTATGAAGCTGTAAGCCCGTGTAACTCTCTCCCCATCTCTTGGGGTTCAATCCTAGGTTTCTGTTTAAGTTTAGAAAAGGTAATTCAAGTATAGACTACGCGTACACAATGCCATGGCACGCTGGAAGACTTAACTGACTCAGCAGCGCCAGCAAAGCCTATGTAGAGAGGCAGAAGAGTCTTCTCAGGGTACAGCTGCTGGATATTTGGGCAAACACTGTTAGCAAAATAAAGCCTTTTGCTGGTATGACCACCTCTAACCAGCTTTGGTGCGCTTTCTCCATCATCGGTTTCTCTGTTCTTTACCTTTGTTCTGATGTGGTTTTTTATTTCACTGTTACATGGCTTTTATACCGTGCTCCAGCCAGGGCCATCACTGCATGAGCAGGTCAAAGCCACAGGAAAGGAAGGCTTTTCCTGAAGCCATGCACACACTGGGTAACAGCATCACACAAGAGCTGCCTACCGCCTTTAGCTGTGAAAGCTGTGCAAAACCCCAGCTCCTGTGGGGCTTCTAATGCGCCTGAACACAAACCTAAATCTCACATTCCTCTGCACTATCATCCTCTACCCTCTGTTTGTAGTGTAACTGTAGTAGAGTTGTCATTTTTTTCTGCCTATGCCCGTAGTCTGATGCCACCTGAACTTTATGAACTTCACCTCTCATATAAATGCAGAGACGTTTCAATTTTTCTCAGTCAGCTTAATCGATGCTTTTATGACAACTTTTTTAAAACACTTATTTGATGGTACGAATAGTCATATTTTTCTGTTTTCACCGTGAGGACAGTCAAACACTGGAGCAGGTTGTGCAGTCTCCATTAGTGGAGGTTTTCAAGATTCAATGAGATAAAGCTCTGAGCAACTTGGTCTGAGCACACAGCTGACTCCTCTTCAAGCAGGAGGGTGAATCAGAGGCCTCCTGATATCTCTTCCAACTTGTATTTTCCTGTGATTCTGATTTCTGAAAACTATAATGAAAAATTGTGGTACAATCTATTTGCTAGAGAGGGTGAGAAAGATGTCATATGAATGTTTGTCACATTGATCCCAATAATGTTAGGTATTTTTAAACCCTAAACAATTCTGTATCTTTCGGCATGTTTATTAAGACAGTAACATCCATGTGTTAAAGCGTTGGAGTAACTGAAGCCTTTTACATCACATTTTGCTGCCCCTGCAGTACTAGTGCTTTGTTAAAGTTCATGTTATTGGCAGATTCCTACCAAAGAAGCTGCAGGACTGAATTTTGCACTCATAAGCAACAGCAATATTCTGATGTTTAGAAAACCTTCAGTATGCTGGGTATTGGTTTGGGTTTTTTTATTTTTGGAACATTATGGAATACATAAGAAGAAAATGACAAAAAAATGTTTGTGTCATGTATTATCTTGGCTAGTTATAATTACTTCATTTGCATTTAATTTAAAGAAGCAGTTACTAAAGTTTAAGTGGAAAACATAATTTAAAATTGATCAAGTCATCTTTTGATTTCTAAGTAAACATCGTTGCTGAAGAAATTGCCCAACAGAAGTAGACTGTTCAGGTTAGTATTAAAATAGATTTGGTTTTTTAGTGACAGGACAACAGAGGAAACAAAAATCACATAACATCCTTTTGCATGTGACATGATTAGAAGAGATAATTTATGGCTTATTTGAAGGGACACCATCCCAAATTAGTGTTCTAAAATTTATGCTCAGATATTTGTTTGGTGCCGCCTGGAAGTGGTTTTGTACAGAATTCTTGTTCCTCCCATCCCAATCCTGTTACAGTATCTCCCTATTTATTGATGAAACATGTGGAGTTAATAATATATGTGCACAATTAAAGTGATGTTAAATGAACATGTTCAGTCCTGAAAGGGAGGAGACTTTGGTAGTTTGGCATTTCTACATCTTCAAAGCCATTAGCTGAGAGAGGAGAAAGGGAGGAAGGCTGCCATTCACTTCTTTGGCCTGGCACTGCTGTCAATTCTTCCCTTTAAAAGAGGCCAAGATGACAATTTTGCAGTATAGAAGCTGCCACCCTTATGCAGACTAACACTGTTTTACATTTTGTCATGTTCCTTCCATTAATAGGCATTTCAAAGGAGGTCACGGTACCTAAAATAGACTACTGTCTAATGTCTTAGCATCATTAAGCTGATAAAATTATACATACGTTCCACAGTGATAACAGTTATATAAATGCCTGATTTTACGGGTTAGAAATTGCATATATAAATGCCTTGCTCATACTCTTGAATTTACTAGTTGTTCTATTGTCGGAATCATTATATGATCGACACTTACAAGTCATATTAAAAGTAAGCTACAAAAGTGAGTGAGACTTTTATTATTCATATAAATTTGATATCCTGTGTTGATCTACTAGGCAGTCTGGCTTCATAAAATTTAGCAGCAGTCAGCTTTTTGAGAAAATTTTAGGCATTGTTGCTGGGGCTTTTTAGTATCACTGGTTGTCCCCTTCTTACAGTATTCTGAATAATGCTCAGTCCCATTGCTGCTCTAAGATGTTCAATAATTTCCGTTCATTTGAAGTTCATTTATAACTTCATAACATGTATAAAATTTTAAACAGCACTTCCCCTATGTATAAATGCTCCTTTTTTATGCTCACATGAGATGATAACAGAGTGCAGTTAATACAGGAAAATGAAAGTTTATATATGGTGCAAGTACTGTTTCCTCATCTGTTACCCTTTTCTGTATTCACATCATTTCCCTGATTCCCTATCAATCCACACTGGATCTAAATAAAAATATACAAATGTTATCACTTTACTCTGTGTTCCCTTCTAGATCACTATTTTACCGTACACAGCCTTAACTCATTTATATTTTGAAACTGTAATGTTGGGCTTTATTATTTGCCCTTTCTCTACGTTAGAGCCCATTACGTAACTTTACCAATCCTGTTTTTGTTTTCTTTCCCTTTTTTTATGCTTTTGAAAAAGCATTACTGTAGATTTCACTGACAGACCAAACCCACTCTATTTTCTGTTCTTTATTCACCATTCTCTGACTTCTGCAAAGAATTCTGGTAGATTGAAGAGGCATGATTGGTCTTTACAGCAGTCATTCTGGTTTGTCCCTAGCACGTTTGAGCACTTGATGGACAACATTTTTCTCAGACAAAACAAATAAGTAAATAAGTAGAATCCTCATCTAAATGGCAAGATGTTACACAATGATAAGGGCAATCAGATCTCCTTCTTCAGACTGTTAGATGTTCACAGATACAGCAGTAGTGTTTGCAAGCTTCCCCACCGATAGGTAGAGCAAATAATTCACAATGAATAATGCATCCAATGAGTTTAGCCTTTCTGTCTGATTGTGGCATATGCACGAGTAGTCCATGATTTTGTCTAATCTATTCATTATTCAAAGTATTTGATTAGTTTGGGATGAGCTTTTTAAACTCTATGTACCATTTTTTATGAGTGTGCACAATTTGATTTACTTTAGTTATTTGTGATTGATCAGGCAAGGCATGAGGGTAGAACAGTGTTTTATGGAATATATTTGTGTGCCACTTTTGTCAGTACTAATACATTTGAGTTAAAAAGTAATTTTCGGTAAAGAGGACTTTGACTTTGAAATTCACTTTTGCTTACCTTTTTTGTCAGTATAACTCAGTTTTAAGGAATTTCACAAAAGAGGCACAAGCTAGGACCATGTTGAGTCCATTAAAAATCTTACCTGCTGTGAGACACTTTGGTTATTCACTGGGCATGTGTAGCAAATACAGGAAAGGGACGTCAGCTTCAAGCCAACTAAATCTTTACCTTTTTATTTCAACCAACGGGAGTATGAGTTGATGTATGTAACTATCAGACCCTTTGAAGGCCAACTCCATTCAGACACATCATCAGTCAGCCACCATATAATAAATGCTTTAATTTATCTACCACCTCTAATCATGTCAGCTCTGTATAATTTGATCCCTGTCCTCTATTTCCACTTGGCATTGAATTCTTTTTCCCTCACGAACACATCTTGTTTTGGTGTTTAGTCTGTAAATTCCTTTACTTAAGAGCTGATCTCTTCAATTACATTATTGCCCTCAAATGTTGTTGGGTTCATCAGAGGTGCTTGACTAAATCTGTCTGTGAAAAGAGTGTATTCCATTAAAAATAGTCATATTTATGTCTAGAACAAATGCCACTCCAATACTCACAATCTCTTCTGCTTCAGCATACAATGTATTAAAATCCTTTCAGAAACGTTGAAGTGGCACTGCCAGTGCATCAAACTTCACAAAAGCCTGTGATGTCAAGGTTTGCTGGATACAGTTCCCCTGTTATGGAGCAGCTGTTCCATCCATTTAAGTAGTTAGACATTTTAAAGCACCAACTGGTACGTGTTTTAACATCAGATTGATCCAATTACTGTCTTTCTTCACCATAGAAATATGAGCAAGATTATATCTTGCTTCTGTTTGGTCTTTTGGAATTTGCAGTCAAGAATGTCTCAGAAAACTCTGGGAGTTTTAACTTTTGCTTTAAGGCAACTACATTTAAGAACCTGAGATTGTGTTTACTCCCTGTATTTGTACTGGCCATGAGCTCCAGATTTTGCCCAGGGAATCCCCTGACCCACCACTCCCATGCCACCCCCAGGAAAACACCGGTCTTGTGGGAGGACTAGTGGTGCCATTCCCCAGGCTGCCGCAGGATTTGTCACTTCTTCCCCCTGTTTCTGGGTGGTAGGCTCATGCAACGGCCAGCCCTGACCCCTGGCAGTGGTCTTTCAGGCCGATGCAAGAGCTTGCTTTCAAAGAGGGCAGCAGAGGAGAGCAACTCTGGTGTGCAGTGCTTTCAGCTGTGCAGCCACATCTATTAGCTGTCGCTTCCCATAGGGTAACTGCACAACCTTGCTCCCTCTCCCCTCTCCTGGGATAAAGCATCGCCCCACATCATGATAGACTAATATGAAGCAATAGGTTTCCCTACTGCCTTTTCTTTGTATATCTGATGAATGATTTCTTGCATAAAAAAAAAAAAAAAGATTCCAATCTCCTCTTCATATCTGTAGATGGAATGAGACTTAGCACGGAAATATATTGAATAATACTAAGGACCAAATTTAAAATTTCATTTTAATCTGTTAGTGTCTGCATTACTTCCTGCTAGTCATAGACTTAAGTAGTGGGTAGAAATTGGGAGTAGATTATATTGATGAAAAAACTAAGTTAAATGCCAATTTTAGGGTTCATGCTGTAGCAGAGCTGTGTAATCTATGAGTTATCTGCTTAAATCACTTTACAAATGAGGGCAGTTTTATCATCAATCTATAATACAGACACTTTTCAGGCGGTAACTATTGATCACTTTTGTGTTTTTAGACTAAATGGGCAAAACTCTCAAAATCAAATAAAATCTTTGTACTCAAGTATGTTGCTTTGTTGATATATTCTGGTGGATTGACCTTGGCTGGACGCCAGGTGCCCACCAACCCGTTCTGTCACTCCCCTCCTCAGCAAGGCAGGGAGGGGAGAAAATAAGATGGAAAAAAAACGTCATGGGTCAAGGTAAAGGCAGCTTAATAAAGCAAAAGCAAACGCCATGCATGGAAGCAAAGGAAAACAAAAGATTTATTCTCTGCTTCCCATCAGCAGGCGATGTCCAGCCACTTCCTGGGAAGCAGGGCTTCAGTATGCGTAGCCATTGCTCTGAAAGACAAACGTCGTAAATAACGAATGCCGCCCCTTCCTCCTCCTTTCTCTTAGCTTTTACTGCTGAACAGGCGTCATATGGTATGGAATATCCCTTTGGTCAGTTTGGGTTGGCTGTTGTGGCTCTGTCCCCTCCCAAGATCTTGTTCACCCCCAGCCTGCTGATGAGGGGGGTGAATATTGGAGAGAAAATGAAGACAGCCTTGATGGCTGTGCCAGCACTGCTCAGCAGTAGCCAAAACACTGCTGTGTTATCAACACCTTTCTAGCTACCGGTACAAAGCACAACACTATGTGGGCTGCTGTGGGGAAGATTAATTCCATCTCAGCCAGACCAAATACATATATGCATTAATTGAAACGGAATAGGAGTAGAAGTGCCTGTGACTCACTGAGAGGCATATGTACAAATTCTTCATGTGTTATCTTAGAGAGGATGGTATCAGAAGTTACTGCTTTACAGTCATTCTTTACTGTTTCAATACCATGAAAAATTGAGGACATGAGCAGAAAAAGGTCTTACTGTCTGCCACTCTGATGGACCTTTATTAAAGGTCCACCCCTACTTGTCACATGCTCTGCACATATAGAAGAAGCTTCAGAAGCCCCGAGGTCTTACAGCAAGCAAGGTGTGGACAACAATGACAGAAGTGTTGTTGATATTGAGAATCTTTGACAATGTGAGTGGCAAAAAAAAACAGTAATTTTTTCTTTCCCAACAGTTATTCCCTCAAGCTCTTACCTGTATGCAAGGGGGCTAAGCCTGAAACAGCATTACAGTGTTGGCATTAACAACCTATCCATTAGAGGTTATTGTGTAGGAAAGATAAGGTGTAACTCTCCTCTCTCCCTGAGGCAGTGTGACTTGGCCATCAGCTATCCCAGGCAGTGCTGTAACAGTGGCTCCAACACCCCTCACACAACAAAAACACAGGGGGGGGGTTTAATCAACTTTACTATCCCCCATGCTTTTTTTTTTTAACTTGGTAAAGTCAAGTATAGCCGTAGCCAAGTACAGCCAAGCAGAGTGTCCAATATTATAACAGAATAAAACCCTGAGAGAATCATTGTGGGTTTAAATCTTCACGACCACTTCCTGATTATATCCTAAAATATGTATAACAAAGACAAGCCTCATTTAAAGCCTAAAATAAGGAAATGAACAAGGATGGTGGTCTTCCTATGCTACTCCTCCTAGTATAGGGCTTCATTTCAATGACTTTATTCTGTAAAATATACTTTATCTGCTATTTCTTGCTTAGAAGGGGTCTTCTACCAAGTCCCACCCTCATCAGCAACATGCCTTATATCTATCTTCACTCTGGAGACATCCTCCTACACTGCCAAGCTTCTCCAAAAACAATTGCACTTGTCTCCATTTGAGGAAATATTTGAATTCATCCCAAACTATTTGGCACATGTCTTTAAAAATTATATTGCCGAACACTGAAGCTTTACTTCATTTTAAAGTTTCATGGTTCATGCAAAGTTTGCTCTCTTTTTCAACACTGATGTAGTTTTAGAAAACTGTTTAGTTTTCTGCCACTGTCTTCTTTGACATTGTTCTGTAAGTGCTGTCTTGTTAAGAATAACGTTTCTTCTGTCATGGGTATTCCACTATCGTTGCTCCATCTCCAAATATGTTTTTTCCATATCCACATGTCAATCAATAGCTTTCCTTAAACTGGCAAATGATAGTGTAACTCAAATTAAAGATAAAGGGTTTTATGCTGAAACTTAACTGCTGATGGCAGAAGAGACAGTATCCATGGTTTCAGCAGGAACAAACACAACTCCACAGCTGGATCTCCACAACTGATCATGCAGTTCATGCAAAATAAATTTGAGGTATATCCTACAGCAAAGCTCTACAGAAACAACTGCCCATTTCTGACATATGTTCTACTGAGATAAGTGCTTAGTGAAGGTAAAGACCAGTGAACCAATAAACAGAGTGGCAATAATACCTGCTTATAGTGACTGTATTAAATCCAGCTATGACCATATAGCGCCTGGGCACAAAGTGAGGGGTTGAAACAAAGTCCATTGAAGGAGGTGAAGTGATATCTGCTGACCTCATGTAGGTCAGGATTAATATGTCGTAAACATCTGACTCACAAGTGGTTTGTGACTGCACTGTTGGAGAAAAGTTCTGATTTTCAGCATCTTTACTATATTAGCAACTTCTGTAATAGCCTATGGTACTTTTCCAGGTGTGTGTCTGCGTCTGTATATCGGAAAACAAATATATATATACACACACACATATACTATTCTCATTAGCTTTTATTTGTTTTTAGCATGTTTTCCATTCTGTGCCCCTCCTGTTTGTCATCTCATATATACAAAGCTTATTGCCTCCTGTATATGTAGAAACCTTCCTGTTTCTCACACATATTTCCAGTCTTTCCTCAGGACCCATCAGTACCACAAGGTCTTTTTTTTATGAGAGAAATAGTCATATAATGATTGTTGCTCCTGTCTATATACTTTTATAAATATGACTATACACAGAAACCTTACTAAATCAACTTTATTCCTAGGTCTTTGTGTCACCTGCATTTTTAGACATTAAATTCTTATGAGCACCATGTTCTCAGAAATGCTTTTACTGTGCTTAGCATGATGAGACCTTGATCCTGAAAGGAAGCTCTTGGTGGTTTTGTGTTGCAAAAATCTTTTGTAGGATAGTGAGAATACTAGTTTAAAAACATTTTTTTTTCCCCCACAATGGAACAAAACATCTTGACATACTCAAAACCCCTGGAAACTCTTGGTTTTAGTTTACTACTTGTGAATGGATTAACAGATCCAACTTGAAGATATCAAGTTCAAATGTTTGGGCATCTCTCTTCTTTGACCTTTTCAAATAAATGTTACCTTCATGGCAGCCCAAAGACAAAATGGTATATCTGAAAACTTTAAAACCTTCTTCTGCTACCACATAGATCTCAAATGATATTCCAAAGTACAACTATGTCATCCTACAGGAATTTAAAGGGGCAGCAGAACTGCTGAAGAACAGCAAATGATGTAGACCTTAAGTGTCACCTGAGTATGATCAAGAAAATTTCAAAATGCAATTGCCTGTTTCATGATCTTTAATTCATCACTCTAAGTAATAGTAGTAATATATGATAAAAGCCAATAGCTTTGAATATCAACACTTTTATTTTCTCAGTATTCAGATATGTCTGTTCCGATCAGCTGCTGTCACCAATTGACCCCAAACTGCCACCTTATGCTCCAAGCTTTCAAACTGGTAGTAATTAAAACTGCAATGCAAAGTGAATCCTCACCTTCTCATTCCCTTCAGCTAAAACAGGGCACCCACATTTGCATGACAGGTGGATTGGTGGTTGGTGTGCCACCACAATGGCAAAGGGCCAGTTCTTTGGGTTTACATCCCTTGCACGTTGGCAATGTGCAAACTGCTGCCATGATTGAAGCATTTCAGTGCCCGTGAGGAGCAGACAGACACGACCAGGTGGGCACCCAAACCTGCCTGCGGGAGGGGGATCACCTAAGATGTGTGCAATCACCCTCACATGTGCAAGTTTCTGAACCTGAAACACTCTGATGAGGTCACATACTTATTCCTCTTTCAAGAGACACACCAAGAATCTCGCTCTTTGTATATTCAGGTGTTTTCATGTACATGAGCCACCCATTACTGCTCATCTGGGTTTGTGAAGACTGGTACCCAGACTTCAAAATTTGGATATAAAGGGTTTACAGAGAGTTAAAGCATTTGTTAGGGCACACTTTCATCAGTTATTTTCGTGAATTCTTATAGAGTCTAATACACCCAAATGTTATAACCTTGCTGATGATCAGAGGACACACTTTCTGCCTCCTGGTGTATCAACAACTTAAACAGAAAATAGACACAGTACTAGAAACGTATTAATAGCAAATAAATGACAAAAACATATCAAATGCTGATACCCATTATTAAGGTTGCAAAAAGGGGGAAAAAATTGACATCGATAAAATTTAGAGGAAGTAAGATAATTCCACTTAAAAATTGACAAATAGTATTTTTTCCTTTTCTTCAATGTAAATGTTAATTATTTGAGTTGAAGAGTGCAATTCAGCAATATCTACTAAAGAAACAGCTTTGGGGAGCGTAAAATCAGCCAGTTTGGGTACTTTTTGCCATCAAGGCAGACCGTTTGCTTTCTGCCTTCATTTGTTGTAAACACTAGGATCTGTGCTTTGAAGAGCTTTTCAAGCTCTAGGTAGCTCATAAGAAGAAAATAGCTGAAAAAAAAAGTCAAAGTGGTGCACCTTTAGTTTCATTTTTTTAAAAAAAATCAATCATAAGAGAGAAAGTCAGTAGCATTTAATTTTTTACAAACAAAACTATGGAAGGGACTTTGCTCCCACAGATTTTGGTGGGAGCACATGCCTACACGGTCCCATGAATCTGGGCCTTAGGCATCATTAAAACATTATCTTTTTCCATAGTTTCATAGTTAAAAGACTGAATTGATTAAGAAGCTAATCAATTTGGGCAGCCTGTGCTTATGGTGCACACTACTGTATTATAATAATGTAATTATACTATAATAGTGTAATAAACAGTCATGTGAAAATCAGTGACAAATCTATGAAAACCAGCTGTAACCTGGCATGTCAGAAACTAATATAATGATACAGGCACCAGCAGAAAACACTATATTGATAAAATCTGCAAAAACAAATGGAACCAGTTCACGTTATTTTGGTTTCCAGAAAGCAAAGGTTTGAATTCTGAAGCATTATTGCTATAAAGGGAGTAAGAGCTCAGGCAGTTTAAAACCTAAGTGAGAATTTGTTAGCAACAAAAATACATTTGCCACCTGTTATGCCAGGGATGCGTTGATATCAAACATATGGTCCTTCCTAGCCTGTGAAAAAGGAGCAGCTGTTCCAAAGTGTCCAGGCTGTAAGCTGAAAGGATAACAAAAAACAGTGAAGAAACCACTGCAGTAGTCCTTAGGCTTTCAAATCAAAGAGACAGAAAGAGAAGAGATAAGGCAAGTGCTAGATGAAAGGTGAGGCAGAGTGTGCACATGCCCTCAGCTTACAGAAGTACACATATACACACGTGTGCATGTACTCATATAGACAAACATCCTCAGATGGGCTCAGAGCTAAATCTATAAAGCGAGTTCAGGAGTCCTTAGATCTCTAAGACCTCTCAGATCTCCAGTGCTGAGCTGGGTTATATGAGCCTCCACCATGGGAGCATTTGATAGCTGAGAAGAGACACGAATAAGTTACCTAAGGTCAGCATATAACCAGGACAGAAACACAACAGATGAGGTGAATCTTCCATTTTACCAAGTGTTGCTCAAAGTGAGAAACAAGCTCCCTGGGCATTCACAGCCCA
This sequence comes from Ibidorhyncha struthersii, assembly GCA_013398815.1. Taxonomy (NCBI): domain Eukaryota; kingdom Metazoa; phylum Chordata; class Aves; order Charadriiformes; family Charadriidae; genus Ibidorhyncha; species Ibidorhyncha struthersii. The sequence goes on from VZSZ01009666.1 coordinate 321,377, forward strand.
CCCCTGCTAAAGGCAGGCTTATAGGCTCGTTTCCTTGCAGGTTCGTTTTTTTGCCTTGTAAACCTAGCTGGCAGAGCCATTGCAATAAAATTTTTATACAATTGTTAGATGACTTTAAAACGTGCCTAGGAAATTCGAAGCTAGCTCAGTGAATTTGAACCTCCTCACAAAGATTTATTCCAAGCATGGTTACATAGGACAGTCACCATCATTCAGGCTTAGTTTGTGACCTTATTAAGAAAGGAATGCAAAATTGATCAGAAAGGAGAAAAGTCAGACCTACAAGGGAGAATGACTGCTGTCTAACCATCACCTCAGAAGAAGGGGGATTCGAGTTCTGATCAGACCTCCTAGGACTTTCTCTTCTGGGTTAAATGGAACTGACTGAATAATAAATGCATTTCCTAGAGACCAGGAGCACTATTATTGCTACCTCTAAACAGCAAGGGTACATCAAATCTTTCTGGGCCCCATGAAGAAGGAAATCTTTACCTGAACAGTGATGAGCTTCCTCTTCCTCAGGACTTACAAGTCCATGATTAGGACTTGTGGGAGATGTAAGTTTGCATCCTCTCATGGAAGAACATGGAGTAAGACCTCCATCTTACATATCTGTAGGTTTTCTAGCTAGGCAGCTATTAAATGAGGAGAGTGACCATATTTTAAAAGAAAGAAATGCATGCAACTGCATCCAGTATGGAGTGCACTTATGTAAAAGCATCCCAAAGATTTTTGTTTCTGGACTCCAGTTATATCTAAGCATGGCTATGCTATGAAGTTCTATTAAAAACAAGTAGCTTCTGCACATGTAAAGGGAAATTAGAAGTCTTAAAGATGATGCCAGCAGGATCGTGATTCTTATGACAGGCACTGGCATACCATTGAGGTCCCATTTCCAGCGCTTAAATCCGTCTTGAAACCCTCATTCACGCTACCAAAATTTAAGCAACGGAAAAACATGCCTGAGTTACAAGCGGTTATACATGTTGGCTCCCTATTTATTTAATGGCGGGAGAAAGGAATTTTTAGAGTGTGAGGCAGTCCACCTAGGATTCAGCTCTTCTAAAAATATTAGCTCCTGAAGTTCAATGGGAAGCAAATCTCAGCTGGATAACAAATAGCTACCAAGGGAATGACGCTTATTCGTGTTGCTCCAGCTGTTGACTTTGGCAACATATTCCTTTTATTAACTGCACTTCACTCTGCATTTTGGTTCAGTTTCATTTTCACTGTTTCCAAATATATTTTTACTCTTATATTTATTAGTAGATCAAATTTTAGTGCAATTGCTTTTATCCTCACTACAATTTTCCAGACCACAAATTCCTCAGTAAGATCCACTTTCTTTCTCCTTCTCTGTGAAGACTGCAGGCAATTTTGTTTTGTTCTCTGACCCTTATGAAAAATTAAGTTTGTTGTCTACCTGATTATTTTGTCCAGTTCCCTGCGCCTCAGCTATTTTTATAAGGCATACAGGTCTCCTCATAGTATTGCAAATGCAGCTTCATTCATAAATCCCTTATGCAGGAGCTGGAATAAATTCATCTATGATATTATTGCTGCCTCTCTGAATCAACGGTAACACTTTATATTATTGTTAACCACTGTCCTGAAGCTTTTTGATCTCAGCCTATCTCCAGATCCTGCTTTTACTCAGTGTTTTGTACCATATGATTACATAGGGCATAAGCACCTTCTCTTATTTTGTGTCCCTAATATCATTATCTTACACTTCTCTACATTTAATTGTGTAAGGCACTTATCTTCCTTTGGGCACATTCTGTCAGAGTCATCTTGACTTTTTTGCCCTTCTTCTTTCTATTCATTGCCCCTTCCTAGTATGTATCATCAATAAATTTCATTCCCCTGCTGTACATCCCTCCTCCTGGGTCAAAGCAAGTTCTAATACAGAGCTGAACGGTGCTGCAGAGCAGTCTTCCTTGAGAACAAATTGTTACTCTTCCTACATACCTTTCCCCTTTGGTCTCATAGATACTCTTTAAGCACTTATATGTCTGCATTTATGTAACATTTAATGACCTTCCAGCATAAATTTGAGTGCCGTAGTAACTACAAAACTCTCCTCAAGTCCTTTTAACTCTTCTGGTTCCCTCTTCTTGACTGATCTGTGCATTATTGCTGGTTATCTTCAACACCACCTTTGGAAATTTAGGCTGTGCTCTTCTCCAACATTGCTATAATTAAGGTCAGCTCAGTGGAAATGAAGGCAAGAATACAGAAAGTAAATCTGATTTGAAATGAGAAACACACTAATATGTCTGCAGCATATGCATGTTTATATGAACTTTGCTACTATTACAATCTACACAAAGACTTAAAACTAAAGTAATATGATACAAATGTTTTACCATGTCAGTATTGTTCATGATTGCTTTTGGCTAGTTAATACTTACTTGCCGATTTAGTAAAAGTCCTGTAGGTTTTCCTTTATTTACCTTTCACTTTATTATGTATTTTAAATATTCTGCTTTCTTTGAAGTAAGTAGAAATTTAACTGTTGACTTCAGAGTGAGCAGAAATAGGATAAAGCCAAGTAGCTTAGAGAGTAGTTACTCATATCAACATGTAAATTAATAAATGGGATGTGATCGGATTATACGCGTAATTTTAATGCAGGGTAGCTATGAAAGCAGGTGTCTCCTGTAATACAGACCCCAGGCAGTGCAGAGGTCATCTATATAAACAGGTTCCCTGAAGCCCTTTTTTCTTTATTCAGTTTTCTAAATGTAGATGGAATAATCCAAAAGGACCTATTTTTCATTACCACAGGTCATATGTCAGTACTTTGAGGTCCACGAAATCCTGCAGGCAGGATGAGGGGTCGCTTCAGTAGCTGCCTATTAGAGGCTATTCTGGTGCTTGAGTTTTCAAAGTATTGCTGTCACAGACATCAGCAAATCTCCTTCAGTTATGCGAACACTGTTTGTAAAAGCTGATACAATAGGATTAAAATTTAAGCACTCATGTTGTAAGAGATAAAAAAATGATCTTCAGGGACTTACCCTCTTTTCCTCTTCCCACTGCAATGGACTGCGCCGGTAAGTTCACATTGTGCAGATAAATGTCAACGCCGCCAGCTATCTGATGTCAAGGGAAATTATAGTACACACACATTGAAAACTTCAGTGTCTTTTTGAAAGCCTTTTATAAAGCAAAATTATTTATAAAGTCATTTGTAATTTACAAACGTACAGCCTAAGTGTCTATGAGTGCCCTCTGTTTTTGTGCTAGTTTACTGAAAGGTGCAAACAAACTATTTTCAAGGTATCACTTGAGCTCTGGCCATCCTCTCTGCCTTCCCTGTTACCCTGAGGATTTTCATGGTTAGGTGATTCCTGCACATACATCATTTCACATAGTCCATGCTAGGGTTTAACCCTGAAACAAAACATACCCAGGAGCAGCAGCAGCTGCATGAGGGGATGAGGGGAAGCTGTGTAGCTGCTACTATACACACAACCGAGAATGCCGCATTTGGCATTGCTTCTTGAGATCTGGGAGGAGGAAGACAATTGGTCCTGAGAAGTCTTCCACCTGCCATGGCAATGCATGCTGTAACAGAAAAGTCAGCCTTTCCAGCCAGCTGATGGCAGATTTTTTTCCCTGTAAATATACATTTCTCTGAGTTAGGCTATGTCTGTGACTGCAGTGGTTTCTCTGAAAACTGGTTCAAGTCTGAGAGACAATAATCCAGGACTGATAGCTACCCCTTCTGTAAACATAGTCAATAAAGGAAAACATATAAACTAAAGTAAATCTTCTGGTCTGTGCATGTGTAAGGCCACTGCAGCTTGGAGCCCACTCCTTTGTAATAGCTTGGGAAAAGACGGGATTTGAGATCGTTGCTTTTAGCAATTTCCTCTGAAAGAAAGATGCTTTTCCTCTTGAAATTTTCTATAATTAATCTTTATATCATAATTATATTGCTGGCTCAAATTTACAGGCTTAGACTGTAAATAACAACTGTGAAAAAGAATTCAGGACTGGAATGAACGAGATAGAAAGCTAATTCCTACCAGCTTCCTTCACGTTGTGGGATACGCTGCTTCTTGAAACAGGCTGCATCCAGAATTATGGGGGAGAGCAGGCCACTTTAGAGAGACATCTGCATGCATATCATCCCGATTCCTGCACACTTTGCAGTTCCCAAGTCTGTGTGACCATGTCATGCTTGCCATGCTCTGGCAGTACATCCCAGTGAAACCTCTTTGTTCCAGCCACCTCCCGGCTGTTGTAGAAAGAAGTCCTCCACCCTTAGCCAGTGAAGCAGCTCCAGCAGATTCCATCTAATGCCTTGTTTTAGGTCCTTAGAAAACCAGCACCCCATGAGGTACCCTGGCAAGTCACTGGCAACGGAGTTTAGAGACACCCTCCCTCAGGTGCAGGCACCCTATGCAGAGAGAAAGGTGTTATTTGACATGAACAAAGATGGCAGATTTTGGCCCAATCCACAGAATCCACAGAAAACTAGGGAAACCTGTTCCTTTACCAAAACTAACTTGCCAATAGCGAGAGCAAGACTCCATACAATTAGTTCCTGAATGAAATTCCTCCAGCATGTGGCTCACAGCACAACCCCAGGGCTCCTGCCCTGGCCTGGGCAGCATGTCATCCTGGTCTGCAGGATACCAATGCACAGGGGATGTTCGCAAGCTGTCTGGCAATCAGGACATGCTACTTATGGGGTCCTATGGTTCAAGGCATCCCGGTTAGAAAGCAAGCTCTTTGGCCAGAACTCAGCACCAAATCCCACAGTCTGACTGCCTGCTGAAGTATGACCTGATAGATTGGGTATTCTGTGGAGGGAGAGAGAAAAGAAACTCTGTCGGATTCATTCTGCAGCTGCAAAATCATTCCTCACCCTTGCATTCCTGTGTGGGCAATCTGTCTGAAAGCTCACCATAAAAGGATGGAGAATTCACAAGAAATGAATAGACTGTGCCTTCTTTTCACATATCTCCCAGGGCTCCACCCAGATTCACTGCACCATTTACTAGAAAGGAGCAAGCTGGGCTTGGCAAGGGGCTGCTTCAAATTACTGTCAACCTGCTCCTAAAGCCAAGCAACAGAAAATGACTGAATTGCAACTCTGAGTCACAATTCATTCCCTAGATTGCTCCCAGGCTGCTCACCTGTGCACAGCCCCTTGATCATGATATCTCTTATGGTTGCAGTCCAGTTCTCTATGCTAAGAGAGAATCATAGTGTGGTGTTGTCATTTATTTTCATAATCCTTTCTCCTCACATTAAAGTGTCTCTTCAGGTGGATTTGCTCTGCCATATCTGCATGCAAAATTTACAAGCATACAATAATGCTCGTATTTCCCAAGCTGTCAAAATGATAAGACAGGACAAAAAGTCCCCAAACAAAATCCACAAACTTTTAATGCATCACAAGGCCTCTAAAACAGCTTAAGCTCTTTTTCCCACCTTCTGTTTAGGTTCTGTTTAGGATTTACAGTTTTTTTCTCTCTCATCTGAAAGATTCCGACCTTTGCACCTGATTCACGGTTGTGTTTAAGTGGCTGAATGATGAGAACAAGAATGAACAAAATACATGTACGTTATGGCAGATTGCAGTTCACATCTGTTTTTGTGGAGCATGCAGTAGCATTCTTACCATTGAAAAAAATAACACAAAAGAAGAATAAAATAAATGCAACAAAAGTCAGTTCAGCAACAGGCTGGTTTACGTGGCTCCTCTGATTGTCCTGTTAGGCAGCATCTGAGACAGAGGTCTGAAAATCAGCAAACCATGAAGCTATGTAAGCCAGAGATCCAGGCTTGTTTTTTCGTGGCAAGTCATTTGCCATGTATAATCTACAATAGCTTTAGATGACTCTTCATAAACACACTTCATAGGCAGGGGGTCAAACACAGCTTCCCAGCAGGGGATTGGTGTTCTGCCCCACTGATTGCTGACTATTTCTGCAGCAGTGGAGGAGCTGGTCCTCAAAGCAAGCGATATTGCAGTCTATCAGAGATGGCCTTTTTACAGGATGACACCAGCTCTCCTGCTCCAGAGCATGACACAATGGAGTATGGAGTTGTCTGAGAGTGCAAGAACTGAAATAACTTTGGAGGACTCTTGGTGGAGCAGGGAACCCAGCCTGGGGTGCAGCCTGAATTCATAGCACCTTGTCAGAGGCAGACCCTGAAGCAAAGTGTCACCTTTTCAGCGGTGCCCACAGTTCCTTGTTGAGGGAAAAAGCTGGAAGCAAGCCCAAAAGCCAGCTAAACTTCTGCATGAGTAGTCAGGGGACCATGGCTTGGAGCATGCTGGAAGTTAAGATGCTTAACACCAGAGATGGAACCCAGTGTAGATTCTTAAAATGTGAATATACAGTTTCCTCATCTTGCCAGGACGAACTGAAATTAACTAAGAAATTTAACTTCCGTTGTAGTGGACTTGGACTTCCTCATGAGTCAATGCAGAGACACAGGGACCTTTCTTTCGGAGTTGCTCTAACTCTTCTCTTATGACAGAGGAAGACTTCAGTCTCTGTTGACTAAACTCCTGGTGCTGGCTCTCCACTGGAATGGCTCAGACTGGGTAGGATGAATCCCATAAATGCCTGAACACAGAACACAATTTTTACAGCAGCAATGTTTTCACAGGAGGCCTTGCTATTTATATCAGAGAAGAAATCTTTATATGAAGAAATGAATAAGAGGGAGGGGCTTGAACGCTTAAGGACCATTTTCCTAACAAAGTTTGGAACAGTGTCTGAAATTAGGAAAATCTTCACGGCATGGTTTTCCAACTCAGTTTTGTTAGCCTGTAACAATTTTTCAGTTGCACCATATTCTCTTATTACCCTTTTAAGCAGTTTTAGTTGAAAAGCAATGCCATCTAATAGAAAGAAATCTTTCCCTGAAAAATGGAGTGTATATTTCCACTGGATTCGTTTCCTCGTTAATTTACTTTTTGAATGATTTATACTAATAAATGCGGTTTACAGTCTTCATAAACACCAGAGAATCCATACAGGAGAGATGTTACAAATGATGAAAATGTGGAAAAGTTTGAGATTTGTGGTTTATGCCTTATTAAAAACCTGAAAATCTGCAGAGAATAGAAACCTTAACTGAGGAGCAGATTCTTTGGTGTCTGTTAATGGCTGAGTTCACACAGGAGCCTTTTCTTAGAGCGGATACAATGGCAAAATCATTCTTCTCTACTTGTCAATCTATTTCCATGCAACCTGTAGCTCTGAGATCTCTAATCTGCCAAATTTGATTAAAACTGCCCAAGGTTTCAAAAGTCTTTAGGCAGACAGATGTGACTGTAACACAAATGGTTGCACATGTCTGCATGCATATATGTGCACACACACACATACAAATTATATTTTACGGGAAAAAAAAAACATTTCAAGCTTGATCTTTAAGTGTTGTCTACACTGTTATATCCAAATGGATATTAGTTTGTAAATAATAGTGAAGGGAGGGAATTTTATAGTAGACACTATTAGGGAAGATAGACCCAATAGCAGTGTTTAGAGAGCTGCCTAATTGCTTTTCATGTTGTTGAAAGTTGATATAGTTTGAGGGTACTTGATGACCTGCCAGCTGGCATCTGTAACAGACATTTCTTTGTCCATACCCCTTCAGCAGCTTGCACCACTAGTTGGACTAGTACCAAGTATCTGGTGATGCAAGCAGTAATGTACTTCTTTGTTTTAAATGTATCCCATTGGCATTAAATTGTTACATTACACTCCACAGTAAGTTGATATGATAGAATGAAATATTTGTATTGAAGCATGTGTAATAGAAGAAAAAAGAAGAGATGTATAATACATTAAAAGACAGACCTTTTGACTGTGGCTGTGAAGTCAAAGCCTCCATGTTTGGATGTGACTGATTTCCTTACACCTTTTTGCTTAGGTCAGCAGCTGGTAAAGGTCCTTGGGTGAAACACATGAAACCTCATCTGTTCTTTGCAAAGGCAGTGGTTCATTCAGCTGGTTCAGATTGGAGTGATGACTAACATACATTTATAATTTTGGAAGAGGGGGTTCCTTGAATATCTGCAAACATTATCTTTTTCTGGATGTGTAACACTGAGCTAAGCAAGAATGAGCACAGGCACATCAAGGAGTGCTGTCTGTCTCATTACAGACTAATTCCACTGTACTGTGAAACATTCCAGTGCCTCTCTATTACTGCAAAGCATCACGTCCTTTTTTGTTCTTTCTTTTTTTTTTCTTTGAGTAAGATTTTCTCAACTTTCCCATCCTGTTCTATAACCTTGCTCTTGTAGGTCTTGATCTAATCACTAAACATCCAGAAATAAAGGAAGATGTTCTTCACTGTATTAGTATATATAAACATCAATGGTATGAGTGCTAAAAGCTAAGTAAACAGGAGAATACCCAATGTGAAGGCAATCTTTTTCACGTGACCTATCCTAAAAAGCTGGCCTTGAGCTCTGAGTCGCTGGTGAATAAACCAAAAGAAATGGTGGTGTATTAATAATATTTGTACTATTTCACTGCCCAGTGCTTGTAGGGGGAACACAAAATTTAGTCTGACATCTATGCAAACAGCTGTAAATTATTTTCCACTTGTCAATAACTTTACCCGTATAATTTAGGAAAGAGATTTTATGGGAAGAAAGTCTACAGATTGTGAAGAAGCCTCTTCTCTTTCTTGCTGTTAATCTCCATTTTCTGTTAGGTTTCCGTATTTTCTTCTTCCGAAGTTGTCCTGTAGCTACTCATGTTACTGAAGCCCTATTTAGGAGTAGAGCATGAGCCTTAGAGAGTTCTGGCCATGCTTCAGACCAACCGTTGAACCTGCCTCAGTAACTTTAGCCCCATTTGGCCATTTACTACAAGTTTCTTTCAGTCTCTAGCTTCAAGTATATTTACACTTACAATCACAATGCTGACAGCTCAATTGGACAATTCTAGATAATTTAACATGTGTTGTTTTTGATAGTGGTAACACAGCTGTTGGAGCAGCTCAGGCTAAGGGCCATTATTTCTTGCTGCTGCTATTTGCTACAGATTCTTGAGGTTATCTGTGCAAACCTCCATTTTCAGTGGTTTTGTTTGCCAGAGGTTGTTGGAGGTACTCCCAGGGGTTTTTTCCACTTGATGACTTCAAGCGAGAGTTTGTGTGTTGGTATCCAAAGTACATGCTCTGACTACATTCAGTGCTTCCATCTGATTTTGGTAGACTGCATAGCTAACAGATCTCAGCTGGTGATAAAGTCTTTCCATCAAAGGCCAGTAATTTAAAGCACACAATGCTTTTCAAAGATGCCTGGTTTCTTGTCTAATGCCACGGTAGACCATTATCTTCTGCAACCTCATGTTGACATGTTTTGGTGCTATTTATCTCTTTTCCTGTAACTGGTGAATTCAGCAAGTTCTGTGCTGTATAGCTGATGTTACCCCTTTCTTGGGCTCTGCTTTGACTAGTAACAGGGTGCCTACATAAATAAATCATTGCCTTCTCTGTAGAGAGTTGCTTCTTGACACACAGGTTTCAAGGGTGCTTGTTTTGGTTTTGAGTGCTCCATAAGTCATTGCATCTTGCATAGTTTATTTGGATCTCGAATTGATATCAGTGTGGCTGGTCTGTTGGGAAGATGAAAAGAGCAGAGGTTTGCATTAATCTGGGATTTTCTCACTGTCTGGCAAATTTCACGTTCATTGCATATTTGCATTTTAGAAGGAAAAGATTACTTATGAGAACACGGTAAGACACAAAGCACAGTGCCAGAGTCCCTTGGATTTGGGTTGCTATGTTCCTCTACCAGGCTTCCCTGCTGCTTGTTCCATTCTTTGGTTGTCGCATCTACTTTGGCATTAATATCAGCCATCACAAAGAGTAAGTTGTGTTTTGGTATTCTGTCAATCACACTTTTGAGGCAATTGTAGAATTTGTCCTAGTCACTGTGTTCCTCTGTCAGAAAACATCTCTGTATGATTGACATCTTTAGGAACCTGGTTTGGAATCTGGCATATATGATGTGCTGGGTGATAGCTCCCCAACTGAAAAGGGATTTTTCCACAAAATCTGTCATGGTGAATGTTATCCGCTTTGCATGTTCATTGTCAGACACATGGTTCAGCTTTTAGTGGGTTCAGAGATGGGTCCCCACTTTGTATCTTTACCAAGGATCATGAAAAATGACTAAAGAACAGAACACCGACACACTTTGTGTAGGAGTTGTAAGCACGTGGAGGGAGAGATACAAGAACCCTTCTCTGAAAATCAGCAGGACAAACTACAATCCCTGCATGTTCCCATTGCTCCAGAAGTTCCTATGCCCATGAATGTAAGCAGATAACTATACATCAATTATATGTTACATCCAGCAATTTTTCGGTGAGGTATGGTTATTTCCTTGCTTTCTGAGGTACTGCCCTCCTGCAGAGCTCTTGAGGATGGTATGAGCCCCTCATCTAGCACTACTGCGGTTAGAACTGCAAACTTTGTCAAAACTGAAATAATAAAGAACCACATAGACCCTGAAAACATCGGCATGATATGGAAATAACGTGAGGTTTGGCTTAGGAAAATGCAAGTGACTGAACTGTAGGTAACAATCATTTGAAATATATGACTCAATATGCAGGTGAAACCCAGAAAGTGGTAATAGTGAAAAAAACATGGAGTGGAAGGCACAGTGTGCTAAACACGAGTTTTTCATTGTTATAGTGTTGGAATAATCCTGAATTAAATCCTATTTAAAGGCATCCTTTTTCCAAAGGAACTTCTGTGAGTCATCCTGGAAAACTGAAGTCAGCCTTGACCAACCCCCACTTAGCAAGAAAGATACTGCCAATTTGAAGGGAATTTGGAGGAGCAACACAACTGATGAAAAGACTGGGTGGACTGAGGCATAGACATAAATATACAAACTGCTGCTTGATTAAGCAATGACTAAGGCGATAGGCAGAGTGGAAGAAAATAAGGGAATGGCATAACATTAACATATCCATTTATATGGATATAGACATCAAGGAGGAAGTGTTTCTTGTGATTACCATGCATTTTGTAATTAACACTAATGGACTGACACTATAAATAAAACCCTTAAAATGGCTGTTGCAAGAACTCCTCCTTTGTTAAGCTGTGAAAATTTCTTCTAAGGGAAGTAAAAAGGCCTTTAAAAATGGAAATATACCTAGCGTTGGCAAAAGTATAGAGCAGGTAATCTTACACTCGCAGGGAGACAGACAGGATGATCTTTGGTCTCTTTCATCTCTCACATTTCATATTCTTGTACCAATGCGTACTTAGTATTAGTTTTCTGTTCTCATTGTGGTAATCTTTGGCCTGTTTTGCTTTCTGAGTAGGAGCTCACGTAATATATTCAGTATCAATGTAATATTCAACTAATCTTTTTCTTATGCCTTGGGCTGTTTCTTCAGATTACAAAATGAAGACTGTCTTTAAAACTGTAAAAAAAAAGTACTTGGAAGTCAGCGGTGGAAATAAATTATCCGTCTTCCCATTTTATATTAGCTGTGAAATATTTCTGGCTTTCCTTATTTTACATTTTTTAAATAAGTATCACTCAAAAAAACAAGAGAAGCTGCTTGTCTAAAAAGATAGACTAGTTTATTCCAGAAGATATGGAAAACCCATAAATACAATGTCCATTATAGCCTCTTCAGCTGGCAAGAACAAACATGATTCAGCCTTGGCATTATTTTTGACAATACTAATATAATTGACTAGGGGACAGGGTAATCTAACAGCAACAGCTTTGGCACATTACACTGAAGCCAAAAAACCTGGAGCAGTTAGTTAATATCCTCAGCCTAACCTTCCTATAAGCGCATTAACTCCAGAACCTCTGTCACTCATGAGAGATGTTCAGGGAGGATTTGGTCATGAGAAGATGACCACGAGGGTGAGTGAGACACTGGCCTGTGGGTCAGCAAAGCCACACTCGGCTCCCAGTATTGCCTCAGACCTCCTCCACCAACATGGGGATATTGTGCTGCTGACGGTGGTTGACATCTCCTGCCTCTGAGCAGTCCATAATAATTTTTCCTTTCTCCCATGCTGAAGTACCGCCTCCCTTCTTTTTCTGAGCAAAATCTGTGTTCACAAATGCACCCCCAAAACCTGCCAACAGCTGGATCAAATCCACTGGCTGGCAATTAGCATGTTTTGTTGGGGACACAGCGGCGCTGGCTCTGTCTGCCGGCGGTGGGATGCGCCTGCCAGCAGCCAGTGTCATGGGAAGGTGTGAAAGCATCACAGCCACCACCAGTTAGAGGGTACCCTGCAGTTTCTGAAATGAGGAGCCTTATACTTTTCCTGGAAAAAAAATATTGCCCTAATGTAAGGTTTTGATGTCACTATATCTGCGAATAAGGACAGTTAAAAGGAGAGAGGAAAACGTGTGCTCTGCAGTTTGTGCTGTTCTCCCAGGTGCTGTATCTGACAGCTAAAAAAGGATTTGAATGGAATTAGCAAATTTTTAGAATAAAGCTATTTTTTCCTCAAGCCTACCTCTTAGACATCACTTGTGGTGATTTGCAATATCCCATTTAACATCTGTTTTGGCACACATGGGTGCTGATGTCTGTTGGGTTTGCTATGTTTCATTTTAAATGAAAAGGTACCAAGTCCTGCAGCCTGAGTTCACTGTGAGGTGAGGCTCAGAAATACCCCTTTTCTGATTATTTGCCAAAACAACCCCAAACAGCCATCATTCTCATCTTCAGATTCACTCTCCAGCCTCTGCCTAACCAAAATGCTGGTGCCCATTTAAACTAGGCACCTCATCTTCCTACTCTCCAGGAGTTTTTGCCATCATGTCGGAAGTGAGGAGAGGATATGTTTGAGTAACGCTCACATTAATAAATGAAATAAGTTTTACGACTAGGTTGGATGAAATATAGTGATATTTTGTGTCTTGGCCATAATCCCTTTAGCTGACCTGGTATGATCATGAAGATCCACCACTGGAATGAGGGCTGGGATATTTCTAATGTAAGTGACATTAATTGGGTTCTACATTGTGTATTGAAAATAAGGGACTGTTAATGTAGTTAGAAGGATTTGTGCATTACTAGGGATGCCATTATATGTGTAAACTAGATGCAGGATGTTTTTTTATTGCTGTTTCCAAATTGACTTTAGGTGAAAGCACAGCTGGGTGCTTAACACAGTGGTGCGGAGGAAGCAAGCATTTAAATATTCAGCTCCCACTTTTTGAAAATTGCACTGCAATTTGGAAAGTGCATTCTCTCTTAGGAAAATTAGGCCTTAAAGTCCTGCTGCAGATGACTGACAGTGCCAGCTCTCCATCAGTCTTCCATTCCTCTGATCACTGGTTAATTCTCCATTTAGATGGCATGACTAAATTTCATATTGTCTGCTCACACAGTAAGGAAAAGTACTGTCTGTACTGTCTTTGTGGAGATATTGAGCAGAAAAAAAAACCAACAACCCAGCACTTTTGCATTAAAGACCTTTTCTTCCAAGATTACACTTGCAAATAAGGGCGTGAACCTCCACTCACTGATGCCAGTAGCAGTGGCTGAAGGATCAAGCTATAAATCTTGGCTCTTGAAAAACTACATGCAGAGTGTGACACTGGAATTTGGTCTGTTTTGACAGAGATTATAGACGTTGGCTTCCTCAGCTATTGTCTTTCAATGGGTCCAGATTAAATAACGCTTGTAATAACAGAAGAAAGTTGCCTTAGTTTAGTGATCAACAAAGGCCATAATTGCCACCGAAGACACAGCTTTCCTTCCCGCTGCTCCTGACTGGACACCTGTATGCCGTACGTCACCTTTGTCCTCCTGCTGGTGCAAGCAATCACACCGCTGCATCCGGAAACACGACACACATTAAAATTAACTAGGAAAAAAAGGCTAGTTTTTTTTAATCAGAGAAGTTTTGTGATCCAGTCCACGTCATGGCTGCGAAAAAAATGGTGCAGGCTCAAGGGAGGGTGCGTGACCATGCAGCTAAGTTTGGAAAGAAGTGCGGCCACTTCTTCCAGTAGAAGCATGGATTCAGACTGGCTTCAGCTGACCATGAAGCCACTCTTTAACGGTGCAATTTCATATCATGCTGACTGTGTTCTAACTACAGAAGTCATCAAAAGGGTGGTCCATTCTCTTTTCCCTTCCTTCCACTTCCAAGGTCCCTGGTCCATTGAGTGACCATGTGGGGACCTGGATTTGCTTGCTGAATGACTGGAAAACTAATCTACATTTCATGGTTGGACCACTACAGAGCTGCACAGCCCCAGGAAGAGGCAGAAGGGAGACAGCATGTGACGGGAATAAGTTGCAAGTGTGCTGGTCAGCAGTAGCTGGACTTAGATTAAGCTTGAAAAGCAAAGGTGAGCTCAGGTTTTCTCTGCACAGGACGACATCTACCCCAAAATGTTTTAGGGGTTCACTCCAACCCTGTGTAGACAATCTCAGAGCATTTCCTATGTCAAGGGGACATCTTTCTTTTAAGGAATGTTAGGCTTCTTTTTCACCATCTGCCCGTCAGGGTTTTGTGCTGCATAGAGCAAGGTGTGCATGGAGCCACTTGATTTCTACATATATCTGACCCTCCAAGATGCTAAATTACCCACTTTAAGACCACTTTAAGCTTGCTGGAATGGTGCTTGTGAGCTCCAGTGGAGGACAGATTTAGTCAGTTCCCAGCTATGTTTCTCTATAGATGTCCAGCTGTCTTTTGGTTTTTTACTTCTTTATCTTATGTGGCTGCTGAGTTCTGTGGTGTCTGAGGAGCCTCATGTTCCTCTCATTGTCTACTAGAGGTAGAGGGGAGTCATAATTTATTTTCTTTTGAAGGGAACCAGCATAAGGATTCTTATCAATAAAGGTTTCTAAAATAAGGGAGGAGAGTGAGAAGGTTCAGCTGAAGAGTGCTACTTTATTGACAGAGATACAAGCAGAGAGCACCAAAGTCTCAGTGAATAAATACCCAGTAATTGACTTATGGGGTCGNTGCAAAAACAGTCCTTGCTGTTGTTTTTACTGAGAATTTTTTGTTACTCCCCTCCTCCTTCCTAATTCTAATTCAACCTTTATTATTTTGCAAGATTTTGCCAGCAGAAAAAGCCTCATACATCAAAGTGGGTAGTGAGTGGCTGGGACGAGGTTCTGTCGCGGGAGAGAATGGGACGCTCGGCATTAGGAGGAAGCACTGTGCACTTAGAGATGAACAGTTTTATTTTAATCCTTTCATCTACTTCTTTAGCTCCTTTTTGTTTCAGCTGCCATAAACACTTGCTGTGGAGCCAATGTTCGGTACTGAAAGGATTTTTTTTTTTTGTATTCCTCTCATTTCTGTTGAAACATGACACTCAAATTGGAGATAGGAGCAGAGATCAACAAACCCTGTCAGCTCTTGTCAACCCAGGTGTAACAGTGTGATCTTCTTAAATTGCTGCTAATCTGCCAAAGATCTCTTTATCTGCAGTCTCCATCATGCTGTTTGCTCACATTTGGTTAACACTTTAAATTTCCCTTTTGGAGGTGTCACTGTTTGCCATTTAGCAACTAAGAAGAACTGTGAGAGCAGCTTAAAGCACATGGATTTGGGAAGCTAGAAAAGCTGATTAGCTATTCAGGGAGAATAATCTTATTGAAAGTAGTAAGAGCTGTATAAAGAATGCTTTTCCCTTTCCTCGTAACAATCTTCTAATTATGTTGTCAAGCTTGCTGTCGTGTTCTCCCCCTGTGCCATTAAGAAACCGTTTTCTAAGTTAGGAAAGAGATTTCCAGATCGTGATGATGTTTGCTGATTTTTTTTTTTTATTGTTTAAAGAATCTGTGTGTATTAAACCAAACATTAAAAAATTATTCATGCGCAGCATAATTACCTGAGATGAGGCACTCAGGGCTGTGGTGGTGCAAGAGAGACAAGGGGGTGCTCAGCAGGCTGGCGGGTTACTCTCCCATATCAGTGCCAGGGGTTTTCACCTCTGTGACTGGGATCGGAGTCTAGTAGGGACTTTTGTGAATAAAATATCTTCAAAAATCAATAGTTGCTCAAGGGGTCAGAAGCAAGGCCAACAGATATCTGCAGCTGCAGTTTTCTGAGCAAAACCCAACAATGTTTCTCGGTGATGGATGGACAAGTCCAACTGTGCTCTAATCCACTCCTTTATTTTACTGTTGTCCATATTTGATGAGAAGAATAGGAGCCTAACTTTTAAATATTCCCTTCAAGTTGGATGCCTGGTAATTTAGTGGCGTAACGTGGATCTATTCACTGATATCTGCATGTTGGTGGACATACAATATCATACGATTAAAATAAAATGCACTAGTGGCCAAACAAAACCCAGACTTGC
Source organism: Ibidorhyncha struthersii (assembly GCA_013398815.1). Taxonomy (NCBI): domain Eukaryota; kingdom Metazoa; phylum Chordata; class Aves; order Charadriiformes; family Charadriidae; genus Ibidorhyncha; species Ibidorhyncha struthersii. The sequence goes on from VZSZ01009666.1 coordinate 337,707, forward strand.
TCAGTGATCTTATTGTTTCTGATTAATGGCATAAAACATTGCCTATTCAGTGGTTCTGACTTTAATGTTTTAGTAGCAGAGGTGCATCCATTTGACCAAACATTGTGCCAGTGTTCATTCATTCTCTTCTGATGCTGAGTGCCCAAATGAAAGTTGAAGATCATATTAATAGGTGGTAGGATTAGGAGATGTATCAAATGATTCAAACCATAGCACAGTTTAGGAAAAATCTGCAGATGAACCATCTTTATCAGTTACCAACTATGGTCACAGTTCTGCCTCTATGGAATGTGTTTTGTTATTGAGACAATGTGATTTGTTTTTCCCTAGCACAGTTTATGACTAAAGGTGTGTAGAAAGTGTTACTGAGCAAGTACAGTGTACTGCATAAGTTCTTCCTTTAAAAGTATAATGGCATGCCATCATACATTTCAATTTTCAGGATGTTTCGCAGAGTCAGATTTCTTCCTCTCCCATTTACCATTGTGTGACTCCACTTTATTCAGCAAAATTACTTTTGATTCCAACAGCAGGAGAAAAGAATTTGGTTAGTAAATTTTCCATATAAAAAAATGCTTGTTACGGGAGTGAAGACAATTCTGCTTGACTGATGCATCTCACCAAACAAAGTCTGTCCATTTTTTCTTTTATAACAGAGCAACAGTAATTTTAGAAGTAATTTTTTTAAAAATATCCCCTCAGGTTTTTTACCATGTCACATACAAAACTGTTATCCCACTTAGGTATAAAATTGGCCAATTGCAAATTATTTATCCCCTTCTCCTAACATCAAATCAACCACCTTCTTTGTTTACATATATATAGCAGCAAATTCTCCTCTAGACTACCAAGTAGGCTGCCAGAAATTGGGACGATTTCTAACAGAAACCTGTTGTATTTGCATTTCATTTAAAGTTCGGTAAATATTTATGTACAATGTTTTGGAGTTGACAGATCTGCATTTTCAGATGAAACCATAGTATTTTGCCCAATGAGACACAATTCATTTTTCTTTCATACCGACACATCCTATGTACTGTGTTAGCAAGCACAATATCTACTAGTGTGTAACCAAAATCCTGGCCACGCTGAATTTGGTAACGAAGCTAACACTAATACTTAATACAGAATTTTCCTGTTTGAGTGGAAAGCTAGGTGTGCATCAAGAATTTGACAAGTAGGAAGAAGCTGATATGTATTTCATATACACATATATATATTTCTTTTAGTGGATAGAGCTAAGCTTTGCTCTCACAAAGTATGCATTTACAGGGAGAATCATTTTCCTTTTTTTGGTCTTCTGAGGCACTATAATCACAAAGGAAACCACTTGCCAAAAGTAATTGCTGTTTTCATACCCAATGCCATTCTAGAGAGTATGAATTTTATGTAGATTTCTTTTGGTCAGCAGTATATTTGACAAGACCCTTACTAAGCTAACTCTACCACATACTCTTCCAGCGTGTGACTTCCAAATCCGCGGGGCCCATATTTGCTCTTCAGGGAATGTTTTTGTCAGAGCAAGATTCTGATCTGTATAAACCCAGCATTCTTCCATACTCGCATGGGACTCAGGTCCATGTCCTGCTTTTCCTTTCAATGGTGAAAGTCAGTATTCTTTCTAGATAAAGCATCTCCATTACTTCACCTACCACATGAATGCCTAACATGAGGAATTACACTGGGTTCTGAACTGGTGTTTAAACCTCATGAAACTCAGTGAAAGGAACATGCCACAACCTAATTGTAAGCAATAGCTGAAGGCTACGTAATCTGGGGAAAACTGCAGATTGCCTGTGCAACCTTTCATATGGTCTTTTGGCCTTTCTGCCTGCTGGTGTGTTCAGGAACACTCTGCAAAAGTGTCCTCAGGTGCAGCAGTAATGTAACTGTTATATGGCAGCCCACATACAATTTCACATTGGAGGGTGTGGGATGCATCTTCAAAGCTGGTATATATATTGGCTGCCTTCCATTCAGGGTAGACAAAGTAATTGTGTTCTTTCTTGGAGTAGTAACAAAAGGAGATCACATTGAGTGCTCTCTCTTCCAAAACTTTTCTGCAGTCAACAGGCTGCCGTACAAACATATACTTTCTGCCTTCTACTTCACCTTTCGTTTGTTTCCTCTGCCTCCCTCCTCAGCGCTGCTATTGAGAGCTCTTTCTGCAGAGGAAGATACAAGATTTTTCTGACCATTCTAATATTCTGATCATTCACAAGCTGTATCATTCTTGACCCAGACTATATAATTAATTTTGATTATTCACAATTTATGCATGTCTCCAATGAATCATAACTTTTATACGTAACCTAGGTTTCTCAAGATTGTTGCACTCCAAGTCCCCAAGATACAGAAGGATGCAATCTCTGATTTGAAGAGCTTGCTTTCTAATTTGATCCAAGACAGAGGTGAGCATGAATGAGGAAAGAAGGAGAGAAAGAAAGAATAGTGGGCTCCTACTCATTACATAGGTTAGTAATGTCACAGCTTGATGATTCTGAATAATTTTCAAGTATCCCTTTTTTATATGAATAAATAATGACTGCTGTCATTACAGAGCTGTTCCACCACTACTTTTTGGCTGATTTTTTTAAGTACCACTTGCAGAAGTGGGTCTTGAAGAGTAAAGGGACAAAGAGGAGAAGAAAACCAGAAGATATCACGTTTCCATGTGCACAGAGTAGTACAGATAAAGACTCTAGAGGAAAGTCTTCCCAAGAACCTTGCTGTGGACTTCTTGCTTCAATTTCTCTAGCAGAAGAAAGATGTTAGTTGATAGTCCAAAGTGTGAGAAGATAGGAACAGGGTTAAAAAAGGACAAGGTTTAAAAAAAGGACCATTATGCACTCTGCTACACTCAAACCCTGCACGTATGAATGAAGTCCAGATAAAATACTGAAATGAGGAAGACTAGATGGGAGCTAGAATTTTATTTATCTCATGCCAGTTTATTACTAAAGGTTGATCTGAGAGCTTACAACAATGGTTGTCTACAGGTACGTGCTTGTGGAAAATGTTACTATCAACCCTAACTATGTGTAAGATTAATTTCAACTAACTGTAGTCATCCAAAAGTCACGTGTCCAGTCTAAACTCTGGACACAGACAGAGGCATTTCCAGAGTAATACTTATATGTTCTTGCAAGTAGGTTGTAGCCATCAAGAACTGAACTGAGCAAGGCATCAAAAGAGCACTCTGTTTCTGCAGGATAATCTGCTTAAACTTGCATATGAAGGTAATTCCTTTTGTTCTTACATTGTCTATTGTCTTTCCATGATATGCAGAGGAACGTAAGGAACTGTGCTGTGTGTCAGATTTTAGGATTTGAGGGTTTTTTAATAGAAAACACTATGCAGAGTCCATCCAAGTTGTGTTTATTTTACACAGAGCCGTTAAAAATTTCTCATTTCTTGTTGTTACAAGGGGAAAGTATCAGTTAAAAGATACCTAAGATCAATAACTGAATTATTTTGAGATAAAATACTTTGTGAAACAATTTGCAGCAAAAACTGTGACTGCAGTTAGACAGTTACCTGATTATTAATATTCCATTACAAACTAACTTCAGAAGAAACCCCAGGAGGCACCACAGCTGCTTCCACTTACAAAAAAAAAAATCCTGCAAATGAGATATCTTCTCATTTGAAGACACAACCAGTGCCTGCATTTTGCATCAATATTTCCTAAAGGTTGCACCACTGTGAGAAATCAGCAGAACATCTCCTACTCAGCTGGTTGTTCCCATTGACCTGTTGTACCCTGTGATCCTCCAGGACTTCAGTGCACCGACCACTGCCTTCACCCTGGGTGCAGCTTCTTGTTCTGAAGGGTTATTTAAAAATGGTAAATCACCCTTGCAGAGATGAGAGGAGGAGGGGAGAAAGGGAGAGGTAGCCTTCACAATGTCCAATAGCTCTCTGACAGATTGGTCTTACCAAATGAATGCGACTTTGGGCAAGGTCTAAATGGAAATGTCAGAGGGTGGGAAAGTTTCTGTTCTTGTAGTTGGTAAGGAAAGTTGTAGGGCGTTGCAGGGACCCAGTGCACCAAACTAGTCTTTGATCCTAAGGTGAACCAAAATCCCTTCAAGCTCACGGGACTCTAGCAGCTGTTTGTCACAAAGGAGCTGGAGGTAGCCTGTTCCAGCTAGAGTGTTCACCTTTGGAGCACTGTCTTTCCTGGTATTTGCTTTTACTTTTTATGTTGAAGAACAATGAAATACATACTTCAGCCTGAGCATCTTCATCTTACCTACTGATATTTTTCTTTGCAGAATATCCATACTTTGTTTGCTTGCTTCTGTACATCATCTCTTTGGCTGGATCAACGTGTAACTATAAGTCAAAGTTCTAGCACTGATATATTAGAGGGTACATGAATGCAAATGGGGTGATGAACTCAGCAGAGCAGATGTAACTTGCTCTGGGAAGTTATGGTCAGAAAAAATTAGGAACGACTCACTGCAGTATGTGTTCATGTAGTGAAAGTTCACTGTTTAGGAGCATAGAGCTATGTCCTATATTCCCATTAGGAATATAGTATTATTAACATGCACTTCATGAATGAGCTTAATTAAATAATTAACCAGTTTACATGAGGGATATATATTTTCAAGTTGATGCAAAAAAAAACCACAACCCCCTCTTAATTTTTCTTAACTTTCTAGTTCCAATGTCCAAAATTAGAGCTATAAACTCATGGTTCTTTGCCGCCTTCTCAGTCCTCTCACCAGCACTGGTATTTGGCTACCGGGGTAGGATCAACTCCAGATGCAGAGTATTGGAGATGTAGTGGAGATGCAATGTAGAGTCTAGGTCATCTAAAAAAGACAACTACATTTGGTGACCCAAAGTAATCTCTAGACTCTTTTTACTGTATGTCCTGGGTACAAGAGCTTAAACACCTTCTTCCCACATAGACTTTTGCATTGCAGACACCCACAGGTAGGTGCCTGACTGTGAAGCTGAACATCATTCATAAATTCCAAAAATTTAAGCTTTTTTTATAAAGCAGCTGAAGAATGTTTTCTCCAAGCTTCTTCTCCTATTGCTTCTTAGTCACTGTCAAACAGTAAATTGATCTTCCTGATGTCATGACATGAACTGGAGAAAGGAGTTATGCCTACTTCAACACCACGAAAAAATGTCTTCGTGCTTTGTTTTTGGTCAAGTTTTCTAGCAGAAGTAGGTTTAAGGTTTACTTTTCTACATAAACATGAACCAAACCCAAACTTACTCACATTTCAAGGGAATAACACATAATTCTTCAAGGCTTTTCTTTGGCTCCAATTGAATTTTGCTACCCAGCCTCAAGGCAGTGTCTAGTATCATTATGTCTGTGTACAGCTGGAAAGGTTTTGGTGGTTGAACTTTCTCACTAAGTGAAGTGGTGAACATTATACAAGCCCTGGAAAAAGGGAGAGAGAGCAGTAAGTCTTGAATTAAGTTGATGCATCTGCAAGTCTTGCCATTTCAGTAGAATGTCTCCTAATTGCATCCCTGCACCAAACTAATGTGTTTGTAACCTTCTAATGGCATAACAAGTATGCCTGGTATGTCTGTTTATGGACTAGTTTGTCATCTATCTTCACTAAACAATTATCCTCAACATAATTCAGTGATGGGAGTTGTACAAAATATCTACATGGAGTTGTCCAGAGTCAAGTTAATCTGTCTACTGAATTTCTTTTTGGAATGTCTTCTTGGTAACTGTATTCAGAAACACATTCTTTTTTTCGTGATCCTTGATGTCTGTGGTTTACTGTTCTTCCCTTACTTCTTTGCGTAAGCAATTGGCATTACCATGGTTGGAGAGCCACTAGTATTTGCTTTCCTCTGTTAGAAGTGGGAGAAGTAAATAGGGTCTGCATAATGTATTTTCAAGTACACTAGTTAAAAGTCAATTCAGGATAAATGATCTACAACAACACTTAAAGGAGAGTGAGAATGAGAGAAAAATAATTTTTTTGCTCTCTGCATCCCCACCATTTCTATAAACCATTAGTTAAACCTAAATTCTGTCCATGCTTAAAGTTATGCCTGTTGACAAGAGTTTTCTTTCTTAAGTATCCTCCACAGGCCCTTTGAGAGGAGCCCACAAACCCCACCCCGAAGTGAATGGCTTTATTCCAGGAGGAAAGGGCACCCCCAAGATGCTGAGAGCAAAAACCTCCCTAGATTCCTATGGAAAGGATGGGAAATGCTAATTGTGGTTGGAAAGGAGAAAAGAGGTATGACAGACAGACCTCACCTTGGACAAAGGCAAAGCAATCTGGAAGATGTTTTTTAACATCAATGCCTCGCTCCTTACAAGCAATTCAGCTTAAAGAAGTGACTCCTAACATAAGACCTAGGCAGACAAAAATGCTTATCTGCTAAGACAGATCTTTCTACCTGGTGTCAGTCTCTGTCAACACCTACAACAAGAAAACATTATAACAATTTGGAAAGTGTTCCCAAGAATGGACACTAGGCCACCAACATCTGACAGCTGATGGTGCCACCTGACATCACATGTCATGAAAATATCTGGAATTTATAAGTCTGATTTTAAAAAAAGATAGGAAAGTAAATTGGACTTTCAGCTGATGTTAGTGAGCCCTGCACCAGACTATCTCAAAGTTTAAGCTCCCACAAAAAAGAAAAAGTCTTCCTGAATTTTATTGCCTCGTTCAAAATTCCATAGACTCTGAGAGCAGAAAGAAATGCTGCAGTATTTGACTGGATCGCCCCTTAATACTGAACATGCCACTTTTCCTAGAAACGGAACCACAACATGTCTTGCAGGAAGAGACCATTTTAAAGACTCCAGACACTAATGAGCTTGCTACCTGCCCTGGTAAGCAGAAGTAATTAACTTTACTGCTAGGAAAATATTTCTTTTCCAGTTTGATTTTGTCTTCCAGCTGTTGCTATGCATTCGTCTGAAAGACCGAATAGCTTCTCCTACAGAATATCTTTTCCATGTGTGATAATCTAAAGACAGTGATAAAGTTGCTTATTAACTCTTCTGCTAATAAACTGTGTAGACAGTTTCCCAAGAATGACACTGCATTTTTTTTCCATCTTCTGGGATATTTTTGTGCTTCCATTTTTGAACTCTTTTGAGTGTTTCCTCATCCTTCAAGAAAGGAGTATACCAAAGTTGGACACAAGATTTTTATAGAAATCTCATCAAAGCAAAAAATCAGTTCTTGGTTTCTATTTCATATTTCTAATTATCCAAGGGCTACATCACATTTGTGATGTCACACTATCACAAATAAAACTCAGTTACCGATGGAGACACCTCCTCTGATTTTTCCAAGACAGGTTTCTACATTACACATAGATCTTGTAATGTTCATACATAATGTTTGTTCCATTTCCAAATGCAATGTTTATTTCTAGAGGTGTGGATTCCACATAAGGCACATCAGTAGACTGTACTCCAGTCCACCCTCTGAGCCACATTATTTATTAACTTGCTAGTCTGCCACATAGAAATATAATTAGAAAACATTCTCTCCCTTTACCCAAAATGGTGACAATCAAACTGGGGTTTGAGTGGGGCTTCAGCAGTTAGCAAATGCGTGCTTATGTGTGTGAGAATGCAGAGTAAGAGGGGTGAGTGCTGCCAGATATTAAGTTCTTTATACCAGGGAAGTATTTTTGAGTCTGAGTGAAACAGAAAGCCACAAACATAAATGTTTCAGAACTATTAGCCTATGTAGCTCATTAAAATAATTTACTATTGTGAGACCAAGGAACATTCCCTCAAAGAAGAAGTAATGCTCATTGATGCCTTCTTAATAGCAACCACACTTTAAGACCTGTCACTGAACCAATTTTTAATCCATCCAACTTGCACCTGCTAATCTAATGCAACGTAAGTTTTTTAATCATGCAGTGCTGTGTCAAATGCCTTGGAGAAATCCATGTAAACTATGTCAGCACAGTTGCCTTTATCAAGCAGACCTGTAATCTTGTCAAAGAAAACTATCAGTTTTGTTTGACAAGACCTGCTTTCCATGATACCATACTGACTGGCATTAATTAGATTTTTAATCTCTAGGTCTGTGTTGCTAGAATCACAAATTAACTTTTCATGAAACAAGTGAATCTACCCTGCTCTCCCAGGTCACTGATCAGACTCCTCTAAATAGCAAAATTTCATTCCAGCTCTCCATTCTTATGGAGTTCTCCAAATTTTAAGAAGTTTGCTTTAAGTACTTTCAGTTAGACATTTCTTCTGCTATCTTCTTTAAGTCTTCTTTAAGACTTATAGGTGAGTTAGTAATTATGAACATGCCACCAACAGGACACAGCCCATTCTGAAAGAAAAACTTCTGGCTTCACTGTTTTTAACTGAAAATGCATTTCAACTGCATCGTTGTAATTACTTCTGTGATAGAAGTGAAATGTCTGAAACAATAACTCAGTTGGTCATAATTTTACTAAATTCTTCTGGATGTGTATGAGCTCTACCATTTACACCAGGTACAATTCACTACAACACATCTCCCATGACAGACCAAGAAGCAAAATAAGTGGTTACTTAAAGTTAAAAACAACAAGGCAAAACCTTCTGTGGTTTTCTATGCAGCCTGGCATTCGTGAGGTCCCTTCTGCAACACTTAGTTCATCTTTCATTAGCACATGTCAGGAAAGATACTGACCAGTAGCAGAAAGTCATTGTGAGAGCAGTAACAATGGAGAGACAAAAGCTGTGAAGAAATGTCAAAAAATTTGGGCTGCTATATGTAGAAAAGATGACAGGAGGAGAAGGTAGCAGCTTTCAGGTACATGAAACATCACTGCACAGCAAAAATAGAACCATCTGTTCTCCTTAAATTAATGTGACAGTGGACACTGGGGTTGAATGTGCAGAAAACCTCCTAAAGAGTAGTAAAGCCTTGCAGCTGGTGGAGTGGCGATCACGGTGTCTGTCACTGGATGTTTTTCTGCCTTGGACAATGAAGTGACCAGATGATCCCTTCAGGTCCCTTCTAGCCCTGGTGGTCTGTGTCACAGCTGTCAGGAACAAGAGTCCTCTGCCCAGGCCCAGTCATGAGACTGAAGGAAGAATGAAGGTGTAAGAAAATCTCTTTCTTTCACCATCTCTCCTTCCAGTTATGGGATTCTTTCTTCTGTGCAGATTTATGGTGGGTTTTTTCTACATATCCTTAAAAATAGGCAGTCTGGCATTCTCATCATCACAACATGGAATCATTTCCATTGTTGTGAGCAATGAGATATAAAGTGAGGTAGATGCCTCTGTCACTAACTTGCCTCTATTTGTCAGCCCACATTAAATGCTCACTTAAGAGTTATTTTATCATTTTTAAATGATCTCGGCATTTATTTTATTTACTAATAGCAAGAGTGTTATTGGTTTTGTGTGGGCTGCTTGTAGCGGCAGGCAGCAGTGTAACAGAGCCTCTGCACAGCTGCTAATGCCTCTTCTTCATGGGGAGTGAGTGGGAAGAGTGAGGAAATGAGTGGAGATTTGGCTTCTTCCCTTCGGCGTGCCAGCTAGCACAGTTGAATCATCACAGCAGGGAAAATGTATAACTGTATATCAGCAGCAGATGACTTCCCTCTGGAGCACAAGAGCAATGCAATATACTTTTAGGTACTTCTCCATAAAAAGAATGTCTAGATGGTACAGAACATACTACACACAGATGCCCAAGTTAGCTCTGAATAAGTTGGTTCAACCACGAGACGTCAGACAGACACATTAGTACGGTATCCTGCCTTGGCTAATTTATCCCAAATGACTGGTATTTCTCAAGGTACTGTGTTGTGCTGCATAGAAATCTTAGTGAGACTCAGGCTCCAAATCTTTTCAAACCGCCACTGAGCTGCTAACTGCAGAAATTCCTTAATGTTTGCCATTGGAATTGTCTTATATTTGTCTTGTTATATGTGCACGTGTGTGAGTGTGTACCTCGGCATCACTATGGACACCAAACACCTAAGCCCCTGTAGTCTACCACCTAAACATTTCTTTTTGTCTTGAAGCTGACTCCTAAGAGGTCCACATCAGTCAGTTTTGAAATCACCTTTTGGAGCAAGTGCTACATAAGGTACGGAGGCAACTACATTCTCTTTAAAAACTTAGTAACTCTGCATATTTTTTGCTGAAGCAATATGAATTACTGTTAAAAAATTAAACATCCAGTGTGCCCAAAAAAAAAAGAAATACGTACAACCCAGGGGAAGATCTTTTGCCTGGGGGCTGGGCATTCACATGGTTGTCCTGAAAGAGCCCTGGGAGCTCTGGAGTCCACGCAGGAATTGCTTTTATGTCATAGATTATATAGGGTTTTTTTATAAAACAGTTAAAAAATTACATGGAGCAGGGTTAAAAAGCAGGTATATTCCCTTCTCATGTGAGCTTGATTAGCAACAGGTTCCAGCCATGCTTTTCCTAATCACTCCCTAACTCAGGCCTAACAGATCTTCAGGGTTGCCACAAAGTTGAACAGTCAAAAGAAGAGGCAAAGCGCTGGAGTGCCATGTCCCCCACTCCTCTGATAGGTAGACCAATAAAGGGACACCCTACTGTCCATGCAAGTTCCAGAGGCCACACATCCCTTCTGCTGCAAGAGTTAGGGTAAACTTTCTCCAAAAAGCTAAAAACAAGTGGCATGAAAAGAGGTCATGTTAGTCTTCTGAACAAATTTGCTGATTGAAATACAGCTTCGACTGATTTGAACTCAATTATTTGTATTACTATTTATTTCCATAATACATTCCAAACAAACCCTTTACACACAAGCATATTTTAGAGTCAGTTGCTTTATGACCTGCCAAACTGCAGGATCCTGCACAATTTTTCAGGGCTAACTCTTGCTACCAGGTCAATTCCATTTTCAGAAGGACTTCAGTGTTAGGATAGTTTATCTCCCACATGTTCCCCTCTGGTTCTGCTCAGCCCTTTGTACTCTGCTGATCCTTCTAAAGTACCACTCAGGATAGCATTAGAGAATTTAAACCACATCTGAACTTACTCATTTAGTCTTTCATATGGCTGTCTGCACTGGAATGTTTATTCATGTGTGCTAATACTGCAGCTTACAAAACTCCACTGAACTTCAGTGGAATTCCTAATAGCCAGGGGTTTATTTTACGTTTTCATTCAATGAACCTCATTAATCATACATTATTTATTAAAATCCTCTCTTTAGGATAACATGGACATGTAGCTTTGTCTACAACTTTAAAAGCGTATGATCTGCTTAAGGACAAAACAAAAAACAGTTTAGTCAGCAGATACTGCTGTATAGTATTTACAACATTGTTAAGGCCTTGAGCTCTATTTCAAACACCTTAGAGGTTATGTAATTTATATGTCTCATAGCTTCCCAATTTTTCCTTTATATATCTTAATAAAAAAGGCTGTTTTGGAAAACCCAAATAGGCTAAAAAAGCCTTCTGTGTTCAAAGGAAACACTGGTAGTTGTTAGAACAAATCTCATGAAACAGATTTTTTTTCCTCTGCTGGCAAATTGAAGAGGAGCAGCAGGAGTGATGACTTATCTCAAAATTGGAGCTCCAATTCAAAAAACTACTTGAACACATATTCAGAGGAAACCTATCTCAGTTTAGGACAAGCTTCAAGCACTGTCTCAATTCTATGTAAGTGACAGATCTTGTTGATGTCCCTGAGCCATGTGTTCCTGCTATAAGCGCAGCGCTTGTTTAAATTCTGTAAGGAGTTGGGTTCGGAGCAGTGTTCGCCCACCTGCAAGGCCACCTGCCTACTTGCCCTTTCTTTCTTCATCCCTCACTCTCCAGTCATCCTTACTCTCCAATATATTGGAGGCAGCCCCAATATATTGGAGGCAGTTTCCAGAAGGCATGGGGAGGGATAAAAACTCTGAGATACAATGCCAGTCACCAAGGAGATGGATCAACATATTGTATCCACACAAAGGAGTATTTAATTTAATGACCATTCAGCAAAAATTAGATATCAAGAATTTTATGTGGTTATGAAGAAAACACCAGAGGAATTTAGTTCAATTAAAACCATTCAGCCACTACAGCCAGAAGCATGTTTACTCCCATATTTCAAGTGATTCACTGGAAAAGTCATCTTGGTCAAAAAAGTATAATGTCCTTCTGTAAGGCTCAATAAGGGCATGGATGTGCCCATAAGAAATCCCTTTAGGCCATGAGCATCTACCACCAGTGGTTTCTACCTAGATTTGGGGAAAATTTTTCTTGTTGTAAAGACTCTGTTGGAGTTTTGTCATCTTGGTTGTTGCAAAAAGGCTATGATGATGTTTAAATAGTTAGCCCATTAGGTCCAACTGCTTTCTTCTCCATCAAGCATGTGGGGACAGTTCTTGGGTACTAAATCTTGTAAGTTTGAAGGAATAGCACATAAACCACTAACTAAACATTGTGCTGCACTGCATAAGGGATAACAGTGACCACGTCATTTCTTCAATATTTCCTGAATTTTAATTCATACCTGTGCAACTTCAACAGTATTTTAAGGAACTGTAGTAAAGAAACAAGCAGCCAGACATGCCCTACTTTCGGATCCCATCAGCACGTACCCAGTCTGAGTGAGCCATCCTGTTGAATTTTATATGTCTAAGTACCTTGCTGAGCTGAGACAATATTGGCATCCTTAAAATGGCTTGAGATTTTTCTCCTGTAAGTCTGATGGGATTCTTTCCGTTTCATCTGGAAATCAAAAATCACACAGTTGGTTTAATAGTGAAGAAATTAAGGCCTAGTATTAAAGAAATTGGCAAAGAAGGAAGACATTTTGGCACTTTTTTCACTGTGCCATTTTTTCAGTATCAGAAAAATGTAGCATTTTTCCTTTCTGAACTTGACAGTCCTTTCAAAGCTCCTTCAAATTCATAAAGCCATAACCAAAGCATTTTTATTTATATGTGTAATTCAATTAATTTCTAAAGAAAATACCTAGTTAGATGCATGTAAACATACTGGTTAAGCTGTATATCTTCATTTTTTCCACTTCAGTGACTGAGACTGTGTAGAATAGACTGTAAAAACTGCACCAAAGAGCATATTCTCTTTTTATTGCCTGTCAAATTATTGCTGTGACACCCATAGTTGGTAGTGAAACATTGTGATCCACTGTTAGCAATGAAACACAGAGTGTGAGTTGCTCATTGAGTTTAGGTAATGTACCATAAAACATTGCATGAAAACACTAATTTTCTCAATATATATTAGTAGACAGACACAGTGTTTACCAATGAGAAGTTGAAGATGCTTTTAAACATAGTTTATTCATCTGAAGGCTTTCCTAGGCTCTACTTAATCACTTTATATTTGGGGTTGCATTAAGGGTGAACGGTCTATGTGATGAAGGAGCAGAAGCTGCAATTTGACCTGTGTGTCTGTCAGTCCTGAGCAGATGTCACAACTGACAAATGCTGACATTTTTACAATGAGCTTCATATGCATCGTATCTTTGACACTGAGCTATAAGTTAAGGCATCAGTGGTGTTATACCCACCAGTTTTGTCATTTTTATCTTTACCGTGTTGCTTTGATTACCCTTCCTTTGTATTTGATGTACGTGCAACACACAGGAAATTTGTAGGTCATTGCTTCAGTTCTTCTGGTACTTCTCTCAGTAGTCTAAACAACGCACCTAACATTCACTCCTTCCTCACAGACCTGCCCTGACTTCAAGTATCTTACTGAAGATGATCTTTGAGACTATTGTTACAGTGTGGCTTTAGAAGCTGTATAGATAAGAGCACGTTTTATTTAATTTATCTGAACTGTATAAAGAGAATCATAAAACCCAGTATTGTCAGCCTTTAATAATACTACCATTGAAACCTTTCATTATCTTAATATCAGTGTATTCAAGGAGAGGTTCTTTGTCTCTGTCCTTTTTCTTAAGATGCCTGTTTCTCTGTGTTAAGTAGCAATTGTTGGCTAAGCCCAGCAGAGGGGAAAGCTCTGTTTCTTGGATAGCAAAACAGTTGATCTACGCACATCATAATAAACTTTATAAAGTGACAAACATTGTGGCTCATACACTTGTTCATTATCTTGTCTCAGAAATTCCTGTAAGGTTTATTTTCTCTGTAGCTTCTCACACTGCCTTTGTGGGTCCAGATGCTGAGCTCCCCTTGGGTGCCAAGACCAACTTTTGTTGCACATGATTCATTCCTGTCCTGTCACCCTCCGGGGGAAGAAATGTATACATGGTGGATTTAGCTTGGCAAACAGACTAGGAAGGGACCACCAAACCCTATGCACTCAGGAGGCACATAATGGAGGTTCAACATAGAAGACTTCCCCAGAACACTTACTCAAGAGGCCATAAGGCACTGCCTCATCACAAAAAGCAAGTCTCTTCCAGCTAGATTCTCACTGCCAGTGCTTAAGCATCAAGGCTGCTTCTCTTCGCTGACTTGGAGGAAGCCAGAGGCAAGAAGTTCCAGAAAGCAGACAGTGTAAATCTTTCACTGCTCTCTTGAGCTCAAATGTCATGATGACAAAGCTCATCAGAAAAAGCTAAGTATCAGTAGTACAGAAGTATAAACTGTAGTATAAATGATCAGAAGCCACAAAAGCTATGACTTGTCATTGGAAAAGAAAGATAATGATCTCAGGATAGTCAATAACCTATGGTCTATATTGTCAGTTATCCAGGCATCCCAGGAAGTAGGTCACACCTCAGAAGAAAACAAAAAAGATTTATAACCTTGTCAGTCCCGTTAGGAGAAAATGTTCCTCCAGTTCTGCATACAAACATCATCCTGGAGAAAGTCCTGGGAAGATACTGTTCCCCTGTTCCCTGTACCCTGATTCCTACACGGTGGAAACCTTGACTTGTGACCCAGATTAGAATAGACCATGCCCTACAGAGGTATTAGTCTGGATAAGTGGGAGACTAGGACCTCTAAACATGTCATGGCATACATCAAAACCTAAGTCCGGGCACAGAATAAGACCAAGAGTTCCACATCTGGCACCACCACTCACCCAGAGTTTGCGCTAAAGTGAGGCCTATCTCTGGAGCATCAAAGAAGGTCAATTCTTGTACTTCCCTACCACCACTGCTCAAAAGCAGTTCATCCTGGAAGAAGAACTCCTCCATAGCTTCTGTTCATGGCCAGCCAGAAGTGTAAAGATATATGCTTGTTAATCAGCAAATGAATGGCAACCAAATCTCTTTTCAGGTTCCTCCAAAAAATCAAGCACCTCAGGTGTTATAACACTTAAAGCCTCTCTATTTTTTATGTATTTTGTAGTCACTATGTCATGGTTCTCATCAGAAAAGATGGCAACCTGATATAAGAGTATTATTTCTTTAATCTAAGTCAGATTAAATAAGCAATATTTTTAATGAGTTTTGCATATAGACAAATAATTTGGTTTCCTTGGCTCCGTAAATCACATTTATTTATTCATTTCTCAAAAGTTTTTTTGCTATCTCTGTCTTCATTATTTGAATTTCATATTAAAGGTATGGGAATGAGCCAGACCTTTTATCTTACCCTAATAAACATCTTGTAATGTAAAAATGAGCACAGATCAACCAATGTGTATGGCTGGTATTCCCTTCATGTGCTCTAACACCTGGCAAAATTATTCATTAATTCAACAGCCACATTTAAAAGCAACAGTTCAAAGGCCTATGAATGGTAGAATAACGTGTTCAGAACTGAAGTGCACTTCAGCAGCAGCAGTGTCAGAGTTTAGAGAAAGAATCATTTCCTGTGAGATGGAAGGCTTGGGAGAGTGAGAGAGCGGTTAGGATGATCTCTACTTTGTAAACTTGTTTCTTCAGCCTCTGGTAAGGCCAGCAGAGATTAGCTGACATGCATTTAAGAAGAAAGAGGCATACAGATGGGAGTTTTCCACACTGAAGTTTCTCCATGAAGAAAACTTTCTTGGGTTATGTGATTTTTTTCCCCTACAAGTTAGTCACCAGGGGAAAGGCGAATCATAAAGTAAATACAAAACACAGAAAGGAAAAGAAAGGATAGGGCTTTGGTGCAATACTGTGATATAAGTTAGAAGATGGGTAATATGTCATATAGTTCCTATCAGCTGAAAAATGTGACATGTGCCAGTCACGCAGAGCTATTTACAGAGTTCTTGTGCTTGTTTGTATGAAATGAAATGCATCATATGCAAAAAGTTGTCCAAAATTGGACTTGCTGGGCCTCAGCTGACTCCATGCCTGAGATACATCTTTGCTAAAGGGTGATTCCCATGTCCTCTGGCAAGGTATATATCACTTTTGAAGAGTAGATCTAGTTGTACACTGAAGCCAGTAAGTCCCAAGGTTTGATACTACTTGGATGCTTTCACATAGGGAGTTTGTATGAGCTCCAGGCCACAGCAAGACAAAGGCTTGGACTTATGCCATCCTCAGGACAGTCCCAAACATCCATGGCTATCTGCAGCATGGAAGGACCACACCTAACCATGACTGTCTGTACTTGTTGAGACTGCTGTATGCCCGAGACTGCCTTCTAGGGACAAGAGACATCAAATCTATGACAGACTAGCCAGTGCAGGGCTGGTTTTTGATAAATTATAAATTCATGGTGATGCATACAACAAAGTGTTATTGGATACGTAATCTACTGAGCTGCAGATGTTCTGAGTCTTATAATGTAGCTGCACATTGTAAGATGTGGTGCATGTGATGCATGGAGCAGGCCATGTCCACCAGTTTGGAGAGACCCTCTAAGCCTGTCTGGTTCCAAAGCTTTTGCTTTTGCCATGGCCAAATACATTCATTTCAGGGAGCCTCTTTCTGTGCAGGAGTGCTACAGACTTGAGCTTCAGGAGCTGATACCTATTTAATAAAAGTGTATTTCTCTTCTGCAAAACTCTACCATCATAAAGCATCTCATGCAGCACTTACTGAACTCCACTGGCATCTTTCAGTGAGAATAAAAGCTCCCACTGATCACAGTGGACACTGGATTAAGCTCCAGGTGAGGTTGTCTTTCCAGGGTTCAGAAATTACTCTTTCCTTTAGTCACAATTTTCTTTCCTTTGGTATGTTTCTCATGCGATAAATCATTGGAACATGGACTCTCATTTACATCTTAAGACGCTATCTCCAGAGGATGGAAGCAATTATTCCATAGCACCTTTCACCTTCTTCAGTCTATGAAATTTTAAATGCCTCCATCCATTAAGTGATTTTAAATTGATCTTCTCCCTTAACTCCCCAATCTTTCCTCTCAAGGTTATTTAATTACATGTGTTGTATTGGGCAGTGTTCCATTAAAGGGTTTCATGGTTTTGATCCAGTAATACGTGTAAGCCTTGGGTGAAGAAGAGGCAACCAATGGTCTCCTGCTTTTATTTTGAGACCTATTTTTGCTGCACTAGATTGTACAACCAGCGAACTCAGGTCTTTAAATAATCTCTTTTTTTACCTTGTTATCTGAACTGTTCGTTTTATCCAGGAAAGCAAGATGCAAAGGGTGGGATGTATTTTGTATAAATACTTTCTCCATACTTAAAAAAGAGGAATTAATTCAAGGCTAAATTTCTGGAATGATATATTTTAAATTAAATTTCTACATTTATGAGTAGCATTAAATAAGAGAACTGCACCAAATATGCTGAACTCCTGCAAATCCTCACTAATCTCAGGAGTAACAGCTACTTAAGAACCATGAAGCTCTGAAGTCACACCTCTGCACACACTGCTTTGAAAACATGATCCTTCATTTCAGTTTCCTACTGTACAGCAGGGAAAAAGTTCTAGGTACAGAAAGATTGTACATTTTCCTAAACAATCCCCCTGCTTTTTACCTGAGTCAGAGTGAGATCAGCTCACTGTTTTAAGATACTGCTAAGGTACTGTTAAGATTAAGATAATACCCTGGAATCAAAGTAGACACCTTATCAACTACATCTGCAGATAGGAGAAAGGGAAATCATATTCAGATATACATAAAGGGAAATATCTGGCATCACTGTTTTCCCATTAATTTCCCAAATGATGTCAGTGGCTGACAGTAGATAGAAGCAGTTAACGTCAAGTCCTCTCATTGCCTCAAAATGGAACTGCAGATGTGGCTGTGGCATTTGGCACTGTGACTTATTCCAGATGTCTATCACATTGTTATATGTTGAGTCTCTGTAGGAAAAAGGTAATAAGAAATCTAGTGTGGAGAAAGAGCTCATCTTAAGACAGGTGCTGCTCAGGGAATACAACCCCTGTTTTAGCCTGGGAAACACCATGTCACCCACAAGTCTCATTAACATTGATGTAATAAAAGAAGAAAAATGCTACCCTAGAAGATTACCAGTGGGTAGAGTTTCCAAGCTTGCACCTATTTTGGTTTGGATCACAAGGATTTTGCAATGCTGTATTGCATTACAGGTGGTTATATTGAGTGATAGCTCTCCTCTCTCCCATGATTATTACCTAATGATGGAATCTAAGTGAGCACGTACATCCTTAACCTTAACTTTTGACTAGGTCACATCACTGACTTCCAGTTAATTTAGTCTGATTAAATGAGGCTGTATTTGGACCATGGTGTACCTAGGTAATATGCACGCAGCTACTCAGTCCTCAGCTTAGGGATTTATGACTACATATATCAAAAGTAACTATAGCCTTGGTCAGAGGTGAACAAGATGTTTAGGTACTTTTGGGTTCTGTCTCACATGCAGTGAACAAACAAAGAGCTTTTTAATAAGTTTATTTCCTCTCTATCAACCGTTTCTATGGCCTTTTTGCCTATCGTTGGCAGCAGAAACAGCAGACAGGAACACACAGCCTCACTCCAAATATTTCAGGCAATAGTTTGGCATCCTGGTGCAAGCGTGACTCCATTAGAAGGAGCACCTATATCAGCATACAGTGAACAGTGGAGTGTCCAGAAGTCGGGCACCACTCCAAACAGAGGGATAGGAACACTACCATCTCAGTTACCTGCAGCTACATCTCTTCCAGTTTGTCTGTGGTAGCCCATGTCCCACTGCAAGGACATTTTTTAAATGCCCCTCAAATGAATAAATCCCATAATCCTTTTGGAATTTCCACAAGAGGACGATTTCCAGTGGATGCTTTAATTGGTATAGGAAATGGGTTCCTAATGTTGCCAGTTTACATTATGTGACATTCTGTTCTTTATAATGTCTTTTTGAGTGTGAAGCTCTGGCAATCTTCATTGAACCTCAACTGACGTGTAAGTAATGCAAGTTATTTAAAGCACATCAAAGATCCATTGAACCAGTGAGAAGTATATCTCACACAAACTAAGCTCAGGTTTCTTAGGAGCCAGTCATCATCCACAGCAGTGTCTACCTATCGTAATCACAGGGTCACTGTCTATGTGCCTGCTTCTCAAGTCATAATGGTAGCATATTTGTGTGGTGTTTTCACTTTTTTTTTCTTTTGGCCCTTTCTTGCAGCTGCTGGTTAGTAGCATTTTCCTCTCATTTTGTTCCATGCAACCTCTTTGCTCTGAATCCCAGATGCATGTGAAATGGCCACAAAAGAACTATCTGGGTTAAATGAGTACTAAACAGGTTTAAAATTAGTGCTTATTGTTTGGAAGCAGATGCAAGCTTCAAACAAATGCAAAACATCAATGCAAATGCAAAAAGGAGGGCAATTTGAAAATCAGATCCTAAGTACTTGATTCTATAGGTTGTTTTTTCTAGTAGTAATACCCAGAACAGTTCTGTTAATGTAATGGAAGCACATTGAATAACTACTCTACCAGCATTTGTGTTTGCAGAGCTCATGAGTCAGCAAAATAACTCAGGTTCCCTGCTATTCTCATTTTAATGAACTGTTATCTCTACAAAGCTACTCTTTTAGAAGCTAGTAAACACTGCTACGCATCTCTACATTAGATTCTACAGAAATTATTATTAGCTTATAGAGTTATTTTTGCTGTTTGTTTTTCTCTGCTTTTTGCAATATTTTTTTGAAGGTCAGTCATATCTGGAATCATGGTCCTGAAGATCTATATTGCTGAAACCTAATGACTTTTTTCTGTCCATATTAAATGCAAATTGATGGCAGCATAGGAGGGAAATGTCTATGTTGAATTTCTTCAAATACACCATTGAAAAAATGCTTATCTTTTACTGAATTTTCATTCTTTATCCTGCTGTGCAGCTTGAAGCAAAACCAAGCAGTATGCTTGTGCCAGCATTTCAGGTAATGTCATGGAGGGGGTTTGCTTTAGGCACAAGCAAAGCAGCAGGTTGCTAGCACGGCATATGAATAAAGGCAACAACAAAATCGTGGTCTGAAGTGAGAGAGGGAAATCCCCCGGGTTTCAAAACTGTAGCCTTGTTCCTTTGCCCAGCCTGAGGAGACTCAGAGGTAGTGGCAGGGTGCTGACCCTATGAGCTATTCTTGCAGTACCTACGAGATGCCAAGATGGAGTGAGCTCCCCAGCTGAAGCAGCAGACCACCGAGGCTGTCCTGCTGTGCCTTCTTTGGTGTTTGCCTCCACCTGTGTCATGCTGCTCCTGTTGCTGAGGGGCCTGGTTGTGCAGCTGGTAGATGCTCCAAGAGCAGGGAAGGAGACAAGGGAAGCTGGATAGTGAAAGGTGGCCATGGTACCCCCCTTCCAGTTGCCTGGGAGCACCTCACAGTGCCTGAGGAGCAGACACGCTCACCCAGGGCTGCTGGGGAGGCTGTTTGCAGCCAGGCAGCAGAGCAGTGGCTGCTTGCATCGGGGGCAGAAACACTCACTCAGCCTCAGTTCCCCAACTTTGGAAAGATGGTACCCCGAAATTATATTTTTTTTTCATCCCTCAGATGCATTTAATTTGGCTTTGGCCTTGTGAAACCTTGAACTGTCTCTAAGAATTCATCAATGACAAACTCTGAAAGCATCATGGGGCACAGGAGGCAGGGGCTGTCCAGAGTGCCACCGCTAGAAATTCAAGTTCCCTCTGCAAAGTACAGATGAAATGCAAACTTCCCCAAGCAGCCTTCACTGCCAGTATGCTCCAGCTGTGACTCTGGATTCTCCTCTGGGCTCTGTGTGTCATATGCTTTCTCTATAGTAAGCAGCTACAAAAAGTACTCTGCATAGACAAATAAACAGCTTTCAGGTAATATTAGACTGCCAGCTTGCATTGCTCACTAGCACAGTTCAACAAAAAAGTTACGTCCTGCAGGACCGCATGATCATCTATCCTGATTTTTTTTTTTTTTTAATCTGCTCTTAAAAATGACTTGCAATTGTCACTTGGATGAAGCATAGTGCTGAGAGGGAAATTGACTTTCCATATTTGTTTATAAAATGCGCCAAAAATCTGTCAGCATATGCCAATTAAAATAGCAGTGATTTTGATGTAGATACCCAACTACTGAAATCAGAACAGGGACAACAGCTAGTTTCAGAAATAGTTCTGAACATACGTTAGGTGTAATAGCTTTTAGGAAGGGTTTTGATTTAATGACAGCATCTGGGGAGAAAAACAGTAGAAAACCACTGGAGCTAAACGGCCATTATTTCCCAAAGTCTTGTTGCCAGCAGCCTCTTGTGGCTTACAGTGACAGGAGATGCTCACTGGGTTTCATTTTCATTGCAAGCCACATCCGCTTCTCCATATTTTTCAGGTGACTGCTCTCTTTAGTAACTTTAATTTTACCTCTGTTGCCTGCTTATTTGAGCTCTTGCAAATTGGATAGAAACGATTATATTTTCTACCACTTTAACTGTTTACCAGTTTATAAATATTACATTTTTCTATGCATCCTCTTTTTCTGTATTGGTAAATATCAGAGGTATGAACAGAAGTGGAAGTAAAGGAAAGAAGATCATATTTTTCTTTAAAATATGTGTCTAGGACTTGAATAAAATAAACATATTTGCCAGCATGGCTTATGCTCACCTTAAAAGCACAGAGGTTGCTCTTACATGTTGTAAGAGCACTGAACAGCAGAGAGCTATATTTTAGGCATTGGAACCACAAAGAAAATAAAGGTTGCTAGTTAGTGCTGACAGCAGCACCCTGGTCTCAGGAATGAGGAAATGTCCCTTCCCCAGCCATTGGAATAGTTTGTGGGCACTTGACCTTAGTGGAACTCTCTCAACCTGTTCCTAGAAACCACCTGAACTCAGTTTCCAGTACCTCCCCGATATTTTTTGAAAGAAATACTTTGGCACACCTCTCACTTTCATCATCTAACCCGTGAACCCTGCAGCGAGGCTTACCGTAGACCTGCATGCCAGGAGGCTGCAGCTACGATTCCTCCTTACGTATTACTGCCTCCATCTCCAGTCTATCCGTCAGTCACTGGGCAGTCCAAAGGCAATCATCAGGCACATACATATTTGTCCAGGCATGGAGGCACCACTGCCATGCAGGTGAGGGGAAGGCAGATGCTGATCTTAAACCTCTACCAAGGACTGCAGGACAGTCCTGCAGACACCCAGATCATGACAGTGAGGAGCAGTGCCGCTATGCTGTCACTGAGACTAGGTACAGACCTATGGCATCAATAATTAGCAGGTCTCACATTTTCATTGCAATCCATGTAGTTGCACTGGAGGTATTTTTACTACCCAACTGCTGACTATTGGTCATAAATACACGTTGGCTTATAAAATAGCTCTAATCATTTTATATAAAAGAAAGTTTTTCCAGATTTTATTCTTCTTACACATACATAAGATTTTTGGGTTACAAGGAATGTATCTGTGGTTCATTTATATTCGGGTGCTGTAAAGCTCAGCACTATCCAACTAGAAGCCAGCAGAATGATTCACAAATTATTTTCCAGCACCGTATACCACTACAAACAAAACTTCTATAATACAATGCAACCTCCTAGTTGTTAAAAAACAGGATGCTTCTGTTGTAGCTGAAATCTTAAAATCTTGGATTCATGCTCACCATTTATTCCAAGGGAAAAAATAAAGGCACGCTTTTTGGCAGATACAAATCATTCCTGTTAAAGAGAAGGTAGGCTATAATACTTTACAAGTTGCTTCAAAAGGTAGTAGTGGGAGCCACCTTTCAAGTCAATGATTCCTGAGAACTCACTAGAACACACTTTTTATGCATGTGAACAAACTAGATTGTTCGTAAAGAGGGAAGAATAGCTTTGAGCCATGACTTCCAAAGCATACTTACTGACAACAGTTTTCTAGCCTGTGTAACTTCTGCTTTTACCAAATCCAAGGTTCACAGGGAGGTCCCTCCACATTTGACCACCTGCAGCATGGAGCAATGAGTATCCAGAAATATTGCTGTTTGTCTTTTTATAAAGTGTACTACAAACCCTCCCCTCTCAAGATCCTTTAATATATCCCAGAGAAATATTCCACAAGATACCTCTTCAGCCTATACAAATGTGCCTTTACAAATACTATAGATATATCGTATGTATTGTACATACACAGACAGAGAGAGAGAGGTACTTTCTACAGCTTATTTCTGTGTAGAGTGAAAAACACAAACACAAGGAAATGTAATTGGAAAAAATACAGAACATGAAGCAGTTACTGTTTAAAAATACAGTGAGATTATTTTAAAACAAAGCTTGCATCACAGTTTGAGACAAAGAAGTCTTGGCAGGGGCAAAGTCTACATCCCATATCTAGAGAAAACAGAGGGAAGAAAAACTGTTAATGAGTAATATCTTAATTCAGAGTATTACAGGCATACAAATATATTTCCCATTATCACCAAAAGATTACAATTGTCAGATTTCTGTATATTGAGATGACTGTGTTTCATAAAGTAGCATTAACTAACATAACTATAAAGGAAAGAAGTGCAAGAGAAGCAAATTAAAATAGTACCCATTCAGACATTATCATGAATAAATACATAAAAAATAGAAAATTAGAACTGACTCTACTTGGATAACTGGAGAAGGTCACAGACCTGATTTTCTTCCTCCATTTTTAGCATTATGAAACAGAAAAAATGAAGTATGAAATTAAAAAGCCCCCTCAAGCCTTCCAAATCCCCTGCAGTTCTTCACTGGAGAGTGATTTTGACATAGTGCTACAATCACAGAGAAGTGTCAACACCATTATAGTGTCCTATTGAAGAGCCTTATGTGCATTTTAATGAAAGGAATGATGAATGGCTAAATGCACCTTGCCTACTTTATTGTTTTGTAACAGTAAAAAGGATGTGCTCAAAAGTAGCTTTTAAGGTTCCATTTGTATCTGGTCCTTGTCTATATTTTGTTGTTACCTGCTGGTAAGTCACCTACCCCTGGAGACGGTCTCTAAGCCAGGCCCATGTTTGGATTTGAAAGCTCTTGATGCAGCTGGGCTTAAGCAGCGTCGAGACACCACCACCATGAGTCGAGGCCTCTGGCACGCTGCCCTGTGGTGTGGACCCATGCCTTGGGACCCCCAAGCCCAGCCATAAAGTTGTAAGAGCCATGTGCCCTTAGGACTGCACAGCAGCCTACACATCCTGGAACGGAATTCACTTTTATAGACAATCTGGCTTAGATCTTCAGTCTTCAGAGAGTTAAGAGACATCAGAGCAAAGAACACGGGCTTTTGGGAAATACTTTCTTATATACATAGGCACACACACAAGCTCTCAGAAGTTGTCGTGGTTTAGGCCAAATCCCACTGGGGACGTGGGGGACTCCAGATGGGACCGACAGATGCTCCCCTCTACCCCTCTTCGAAGAGAGAGGCAGAGGAGGAAAAAGAGACTTATGAGTTTAGAAGGAACTAAACTACTTTAATGAAATATTAATAATAAAATAAAAAGAAAATAATGAAATATATACAAAACCGTATCAAGCTCCCAGGATGACAATCACGACACTGGCTGGCACTGGGGCAGTCCCAGGCTGGACTCAGTGATGGACGGGAACTGGATTCCGGATCTGCAGGCAGGATCGGGACCAACGGCAGACGGACAGAGTCCTCCTCAGATGTCGGCCATTGAAGGAAGAAAGAGAGAGCCAGAGCCAGTGCTCCCTGCTCCCCAGCTTCCCGCTCCCTGCTTTCCTTGCTTCCTTTGATCCCTCAGAGGGCTTTTATACCGAGCATGATGCGGATGGGATGGAATACCCTGTTGGTCAGTTTTGGGTCACCTGTCCTGTCCACTCCTCCCTGCAGGTGGGACCCCACTGTGTTTTTCTGCTTCCAACCCTCCGATGTGGCAAATAACCAAGTTGGTTGGCCTTGGCTGTTATAGTGATAAGTATAAGCAAGAGCCTCTCTGCATACCACGTCTGGACATCAGCCATAACATTGGTCTTATCACTCTGAGAGAACGAACATTGTCTGCACAATATGCTGTTAACTTCAGCAGCCAGAAGAGGCCCAGCTAAGAAGCAAAGTTACTGAACAAAATCGGTCCTGTTTTACCTCAAACCAGGACAGAAGTCTTCTCATTCCCAGTGCTGGAGAAAGGCACAGCAGGAACGGAGTTTGCAACTGACATTTTCTTACATAGAATAATATGAACTAGATATCTGTGCTGTGGGTAAGTCCTCTTGTAAGAAACTAAATCATCAGATAACAGGACTTGGAGAGCGGGGGAAGGGGAATAGATAACGATAGGACAGACAAGAGGCAATAAGGGAAATTCTGACAGAAGGCAAGGAAAATAATTGTCAAGGAGGCAGTGGGTAGGCACTGACAGAGGTGCCCACAGAGGCTGTGGAACCTCCCCCCTTGGAGATACTCAGTACGCTGCTGGACAACCAGATCTAACTACTCTAACTACTAACCCTGAGCAACCAGATCCAACTACTCAGTTGGCCCTGCTTCGAACTCAGGACTGACCAAATGGCCTCCAGATGTCATTGTCCACCTGAATTATTGTTGTGATTCTCTGACATGCTAGAAGAAGGGATTTGGATGTTTTTTTTCACATATGTGGAATAAATCCCTCCCCCCCGACATGAAATAAAACAGCAGTATTATATTTGTTTATACCTCTGAGGTGATCAAAGCACACAAGAGGTTCATATATTCATCACTCAGGCAGTATTTGCCTCAGAAATGTTGCAGTCGGTAGTAGAGACAAAAGCAGGTGAGAAATATTGGGAGAAGACTAGGTCATAGTATAATATTCAAGCAGGGGAGATGACTCCAGATAATGAGACTACAGTATGACTGCACAGTTGTTATTTGCACTGCTCATCCATGTGGAGAGAATAGGACACAAAACTCAATGACAGCACATTTATTATCTCTCATCAAGTCTAAAAAAATGAAGACAGCTATTTGCTGTACTTACTGGCTAAAATTATCTCTTTTAGGACCCAGATACACCACAAAATATTTGGGAAAAGTGAAGAAACATAACAGAAGTAAAGACATACATTGTGAGTGTTGCATGGCTTAGTACAATCAGCTTTTAGCATTGGGGTCAGTGGCACAGGATTCATGACACTGAGAATGAAACTGGGATTAGGCATATTTCTGCATTAGAATAATATAACCATTTAAATGAATAATCATACATTGAATTTCTTCATTTACTTCACTCTATTTTCAGTCATGCATCATTTAATGTGTGAATTCTGTTTCTGAAGGCACTAGTTTAATTGGAAGCATTGAGACAGGACTTTGTCCATGTTGCAACCACAAGTTTATAGGGTATAGGCTGGATTCAAAATACTGATGCTCTAAAGCATCACAGAAGCATTACAATTATGTACGCTCACCAGAGAAGTCCCAAAGTTGTCTTCACCCCTGTGAATACACGTACATCTGTGCAGCCAAGCCATGAGCAGCACGGAGCAGCTAAGCATCATGATTCTGTCTGAGCCCTTGTGGGCTTTGCTAAATAGATACCTATCTCACCCACAAGGCCCAAACCCAAATGAATTTCCAAAGGAATGCCACTGGTCTGGCAGTGGCACAAAACAGATAAACAGCACCCTTTTCCCTGCTCATCTGAACAATTCTCTGTATGGAAAGCAAGCTTCAGCTCCTTCCCTTACCTAAAGAGACAATGGTATGTATGTTTCAGATCCCAGAAATTGACGGCCCTCTAAAAGGCAAGGTATTCTGGGAACTGGGGTACCCCTCCATCTGTCCTTTCCTACTAAACATTTTGGTAATTGGGAAATTACTGAGATTTTTTGAGAGAAAGCCAGACAAAATCTCACTAGCTTAGTAATTTTGGCACTGGCCCAGAAAGAGGGATGTGGAATCCATCTAATGCCTTAGTGTGCTGAAGCATTATATGCAAAATGGAAAATCTCCTGAGAAGAGGATGGGACATGACAACCTTGAACTCAGTGCCTGGATCCTGCCATAGTTGGAGGGGGTTCAAGCTTCAGCAGGCAGAGAAGAGATTGGAGTGATCTCCTCTCTTATTCTCCCAAACTATTTGGTAAGCAGTCGGTCACTGTCACTGAGTTGATTATTATTTGCAGGGGAGGAGGGGAAAGGCAAAAGACAGGAAAAGGTGAAGTTGCTGCAGACACTTGATTTCAGGAGCAGATTCACAGTAGAGACTTAGGGAGCATTTCTTTGCAGCACAACATTGAGCCTTCTTGAGAACTGCAGGTTTTTTAAGCAGCTCTTTCACCTCAGCTTTTTTCAGTTTCCAGCTTAGGTGGCTTCTTGATCAATTCATCTACTTCTGCAATAAAGTATGGCCATGTCAGCCTCTGGCTCAAAAAGGCTCAAAAAGGTCCTTTGAAGGACACCAAATGAAAGCAAATATGCTGAGGGAGCAAAAAATATTTCTTGCCAAGTGCAGAGTCACAGATGATTCTCCATTCTTCCACTGAACAGCTCTCCTTGCAGATTTCTGAGCAGATGAGGTCCTGCCACAGGTCTGTGTAGGACCCCTGTGCTCTCCCCTCATCGCTGCAGTAGCCTGGCTACCTTGAGGAACAATACTGGGCTGAAGGACGACCTGCTGGCCTTGGCAATCAACACACCCTTGCCTTTTCACAGATTTTAACACACAGCTGTAGGGGAGAACTCTAATGCTCTGTGATTAGAAATATTTTCATAAAGCAGCGCTTCTCCTCATTTATGACAGTGAAAAGACACACCAAAAGAATGATTCTGAGAACCTTAAATGCATGCAGTTAAATTGGGAAATTTAGCCTACGTACATCTCTGAACATTGGCAGATAGTGCAAGAGAATTTGTTTTTAAAGGTTCTGATATCACAGAATCATTAAAAAAAAAACATGAAAAGAGATAGGGTTAGGCATGAAAGGAGTTTTCATAACTAATGATGCTAATGCATTTATCCAAATGTTTTTGCCATAAATGTCTTAATAAAATGATACTATTCCCCACCTAAAGTTTTTGCAGTCACGCAGTCAAGCCAGTCTTGAAATCAAGATGTGTTTCAGATCATCCAAGCAATGTTAATCACTATGACATCTCTGAATCGCTAGATGTGCTATATTTGACTTCTTTATTCATAGCAAATAGAAGAACATTGGAATGCTTTCAAAGACATAAACAGCCCATTTTCTCTACTTCAGTCACTACTCACAGGCTCTTTGCTTAAATATAGGAAACTAATGAAAACTGCAAAGCAGGAGGGATTGCTATTTAAATAGACATCCACTAGTGCTTGTACATACCGTTCCTGCTGCTGCAGTTTCGGACAGGATTGGACTATCTGCTTTGGACAGAACATTAACTCATGCTGACCTAGAGCTACACTCACCCAAACTTTACTTAGATTTAAAACTGAGATTACAATATTTTTAGAAAACAAACCTATGTTTATTCACATTTAATTCTGACCTCATTTCAGGCTGTATGGTAAGAGTGAGCAGACACATAGAATCAGCATGGTAACCACTTAGATATGTTACAATTGATTAACAGGAAGCACAGATAACTAAATAAAAAAGGAACTAAAAAGGAAAGGTTATTTTCAAAAAACCCACATTTTGATGGCAGGCTTCAAGACTGTCATTCTATCAGGGTCATGTCCTTTGGAGAATGGAATTCAAACCCAGATGAAGCGAATAGCATAATTTATGAGAGGTAAAAGATAGGATAGGAATTACGAAAGCTTTGAGGGAATTTGAGGAGCAGATATAGAAAGACACAAAATAACACATTATGTAAATACCTGTGGAGCAGGATGGTTTTGAGAGAACCAGTGGTTCTACTGGGCTCTCAGGTAATGAAAGGAGCAATAAATGGGCAAGAGGACACCACACCTGTTAAATGTTCTGTTTGCTTCAAGCTTGTCAGGGAAAATATCTGTTCTCATGATATAAAGAAGGGGCACAGTCAGAAATTAAAGCTTTTGAGATTTTCTTTGAGAGCTTCTAGAACAAAATAGTTTGATTAGTCTTGAGCCACCAAAGAACCAAGACATGATTCTTGAGGGCATTAGTGCTGTTTAATTGCTGCCTTATCACCACTCTCATGAAAAAGTAGTCCAAACTTGAGACCCTTGCAGCTTTGATCCAGGGGGTATGCTCAGGCCCCTGGGTATTGTGCAAGGAAACTCCCTGGTCCTGAGCATGCTGAGGTCCTTGGTGCTTGGCCATGCTTTTTATGAGAAAGTTGTTCCCTGATGACCCCTCACAGACCCTTTGCTGCTGCTTCCAAATGCAACCCTTTGCATGGGCCACTCCAAGACAGACTTCCAGGCAGCATGGGCCACCAGGGCTGTGGTTAGACTATTAAGGAAATGTCTCTGTTCTTCTGATATGCCAAGGGGAAGCTCTATTTTTGCACATCTGATTGACTGACACTAGGATGAGCTTTCAGCCCATGAGAGAGACTTGTCATGAGATTTTTTTGAGACAGAAGCAGTTCAGAAAAGTATGTAGACTGAGGGACGCCTACTCAATATCAGACTCATCTGCAGAACCATCTCAGGGCTAATCAGGGATTTTAGCAATTCAGAATCTGGCACGTCCATTTCAGATCAGACTATAAAAACCCCTGCTGCTCCCCGTGCTTCCAGTTTAATTCGCTCCAATGTGAATTCAAACAGCATAAAAACTAGGATGCTGTTTCTTATTGAATAAACAAACCCTGTTTATTCTTTGTCTGCATCAGCTTGGCGAGAGGAGGAGCTGGGCACAAGCTCTCTGGTCCCTTGACATCAGTGGGAGAGAAGGGTGCTCAGTTCCTCCCGGGGGGTCTGAGCCCACTGCAGAGCCGGGTCCCACCGCAGCATACCAAATGCTGGACAAAAGCATTTTTATTTTGTTAACATGCACCCCTGGTGGAGTCTCCTTCCTCTTGATTTGTAAGGAGGTGATGGATACAGGTTCGTTACTTCTGTGTCAGACAGAGGGAGGAAGCATTCAGGGCTCAGGATTGTTTTCACTGTGTCGTCTCATTTTTGCCATCAGTGTGTCTGCTTGCTCTTGTGAAGCTGGTCATTGGGAGATCCTTTCAAAAGTGACTCTGGCTGCAGAGTCTCTCCTTCAGTTCATGTATTTCACCTCTCCCTCTTCTTCGTTAAACAAAAAGCCTGTGCTTGCTTCGGCAGTGCACATGACAAAACAGTTGTCTGCCCACGGTGTGAATCGTTGGCTTTGACTGGCAATGTCCAAAAGCTGATGTCCTGTTTTTTTCAGCAGAAATGATGTTTTATCATTTTAAGATGCTGGATTTTTTTTAAGGGTTGCATAATCTTTCTATATTCCATGTTTCTGTGAAAGGTCCTGAAATTTCCAATGCTGAAATAAAATTAATTACAGAGCAAGACCGTGTGAAGCAAATTGATACAGATATGTATCTGACTGTGTTACAGAAGTAAACATTAGTGGAGATCTGTATTATGTAAAAAAAAAGAAATTCACTCTCTAGTCTGAATAACTCGAGCATCCTACAAGAGCATTCAGCAGTGACAGTCACGTTTGTTTCATTTATCTTTCCTCTGTCAAATTTTGCACTTATGTGCAGAAATAAGTTTCTTATGTCTTCTTCACCATTGGTGCTGCTTCTGTTTACTCTCTGCTGATAGTTCAGAGCTTTTGAAGCTATGGGCATCCTTGTTTCCTCACATCAACTGACAGCTTTGTGAAGCAGCCTATGAATTGCCATTGGGACTAAATCATATCAAATACCACCACGCCTCATTCTGACTCTGGTGGAAACAAGCTGCTAGATCTTAATTCTCAGTTGTCAGCTTTGGCAATGGTACTTACCATGACAGCTGGTTATTCCTTCCTTTCCCAGAGTTTCTCATGGCCATTGGTTTCTGGAGATACCTGATTTCCTACCCGATGCTTCAGGAAGATCTTTTCTTTTAGAAGTGTGGTTTTGTGTTGAAAATTAGCCTTTTTGTTTTGTTTTTTTTTTTTTGCTGTGTGTTGGTGAAATTGCCAGGGTGGGGAGACCAGATAAAGTAGGGAGCACAGCCTAAAAACTAGACTCAAAAAGCTCCATTTGTTACAGAAAGAAGCCTGAACTTCCATTCTAGTAAGCAAGTAAATCAATAAATAATAAAAATAATGTTTACAAGGTTATAAATAGGCTTCAAAGTAAACACTCCATTAAGATGAATGGTACAGTTTGCGCTCCTCTTAGAACTATTGATTCAGACTGGATGCCTGTAGATTCATGAAAATAGCACCGCAGCATCCACATTTTAGAAGGTTTTCTTTCTAGTAGAAGTGCTATCTTTCAAAACAAAACAAAAGTTCAAAATCGTACAAGGAAATTGTCAAAAGCTGCTGCACATATTTTCAGCTTTATGTTATTAAACAGTGAGCATTTTTTTCCCAGTAATAAGGTTCTGTCATTTGAGTAATAGTAACAGAATTGAAAAAAAATAATGAAATCAACTTAAAAAAACGTAGTCTTATTAATACAGTCTTACTTTATGAAAGGCCACCTCGTGAGCAGTTTTTAGAACATTCTGTTCATGCAGGTATGGATACCTTCATTTTTATGCATATAACCCCCTCCTTATTCATGTTACTTGTGGAATATCAGAATCTATTGATTTTAAGAGGTGTTCCTTAATAGTAAGTTGGTTTTTTAACAAAAGACAGAAGCTTTGTGTCAAAAAAACATTTAAAAATTTGGGGCTTTTTTTTTAATTTCATATTAAATGTGATATTACTATCTATTGGAAACAGAGTTCTAGATGAGCCACTTTTCCTTGATCAATTAGACAAATATTCGCTTATAACCACTATCACTGTGGACCAAAAGCCAGGTAAGATGAGTACAGCCATTGCATTCTGTCACTGCCCCCACAAATGACCTCTCCAATTACAAGTTCCATTTTGGTCATCTGCTCTACCAGCACTAAAAAATATCACTGATGGGTTATAGACAGTAATTTCCAAAACCACTTTTGTTAGGAACTTCAGGAGCCTGTGGAACCTTCCTTTTATTTCTGAACGAACAGGTGATCTCTTTGACCATCACAGTCTTTAACGGAGACAAGTTCTGAAATGACAGGATATATTATTGAGTCAATTGTTTCTATTGGTGCTAGGCCATCTCTCCCTATAATTTGGTCACACTGATGTATTTTTTATCATCTAGATTGGATATAGATATACAGGGAGGGTCTTCAAAGGACCAGAATGTCTTTTTTTGACTTTGAAAAGATTTGAGATTGCAAGTAAGATATGACTGATGCCAACTTTTTATATAATGAAATCTAGCCAGAGATCTCTTGAACTGGAAGGAATCCTCATGAAGATGTCCTTCCCCTAGGGACCCTACTCTCAATTTTCTCAACTTCTGGTTATTTTTTAAAGTATGCTGATAAGGAAGTCATTATGGGGATCATTAGATGTGAACACCGCATTCGGCTAATGGAACTTCAAGGATGTTGTTTTGCATCTTGCCTAAGAGGCCAAATACATCAACTTCTTAATATACTCAATCTGTAAAAGCATTTGTCCTTAGAACTCCAGTCTCCTCACAAAGACAGGTCTCCTGTTAATGGAATCAATTAGTAGAGCTCAACATATCAGCAAATGAGAGCAAACAAACCCAAACAAAATCTTTTTTTGCTTTGGATTTTTTTTTTTTTAGTGAAACCTGTTGGCTCTTGTCTTTCATGCCCATCCCCCTTTACTTGCTGCTTGTTTCGCTGCCATTATGTCTAAATTAATGATGTCTTTGGCAGTCAGACAACTGATTCAATTGGCTGCAATGTCACAGTTTGAAAATGCTCATCAGTCCTGAAGCCTACTCATTTTTTATGATTGACATTAACACAGCCATTGAACAGTGTGCATGCTTTTGCTCTGTCCACACACTCAGCACACAAACAACAGTATTTACATTAATTTGGTGAATGTACAATCATGCTCATTGAATATGGGGAGCTTCACTGAAGGGGAGTGGGGAGGGAATCGTTGCTGGATGAACACTGACTCTGCAGCTGACTCTGGGAGCCCAGCCTGGTGTTGCACAATCCCTTCTAGAATAAGGCAGGATACATTTTTAGAAGGGAAGGTCTCTTATGTGGGCAAGCTAGCATAATTGGATTTCTAACTACTTGGCTGCAGCAAGAAGGCAGAAAAAACAGAGCTATTCATATCTAAGTGACTCTGGCACTGACTCCACGAAAGGATTTGCATCCCTTGCAATGCTAAAATGGACATCCCTCTCTTCTACCATGCAGATTATTAATGACAGTATCAGATAGTACAATAACCAGGACAGACTCCTGTGAAAGTCTGTACAATTTAGCCTTCCATTTTGACACTGAAACATCACTAACTACTCTCTAAGTACAGTTTTCAAACTCATTTTATACATACCCATTATTTTTTTTGTCTATGCAATTTTTCCCTTTGCTTGCTTATGTAAATGTCATGTGAGAGAGTGTCAGAAGTTTTACTAAGATGAAGAAAAACAGAATCCGCTGCTTCTCCTCAGTGGGCAAGGCCTGTTATTCGCTTTGAGAAAGAAATTATATTTGTTTCATGTTGTTTGTTCTTGGCAAATCAATGGTGATTTTTCCTCATCTCCTTGCTTTTCAGGTGCTTAGAAATATTTTATTTGATTGCTCATTTCTTTTTAGAAATTGAAGTTAGTCAGGTGGTCTGTAATTTTTCACAGAATCACAGAATCACAGAATAGTCAGGGTTGGAAGGGACCTCTGGAGATCATCTAGTCCAACCCCCCCGCCAGAGCAGGGTCACATACAACAGGTTGCACAGGACAGCGTCCAGGCGGGTTTTGAATGTCTCCAGAGTGGGAGACTCCACAACCTCTCTGGGCAGCCTGTGCCAGTGCTCCACCACCCTCAAAGGAAAGAAGTTCCTCCTCATGTTAAGATGGAACTTCCTATGGTCAAGTTTGTGCCCATTACCCCTCGTCCTATCAATGGGCACCACTGAAAAAAGACTGCTCCCATCCCCCTGGCATCCTCCCTTCAAGTATTTGAAAGCATTAACAAGATCCCCCCTCAATCTTCTTTTCTCCAGACTAAAGAGACCCAAATCCCTCAGCCTCTCCTCATATGAAAGATGTTCCAATCCCCTAATCATCTTTGTAGCCCTTTGCTGGACCCTCTCCAGCAGATCCCTGTCCTTCTTGAACTGGGGAGCCCAGAACTGGACGCAGTATTCCAGATGCGGCCTCACCAGGGCAGAGTAGAGGGGGAGGATGACCTCCCTCGACCTGCTGGCCACACTCCTTTTGATGCACCCCAGGATGCCATTGGCCCTCTTGGCCGCCAGGGCACATTGCTGGCTCATGGTCATCCTGTTGTCCACCAGGACTCCCAGGTCCCTTTCCACAGAGCTGCTCTCCAGGAGGTCGGCACCATTTCCTTTAAAGACAGAAACCACGTTTGTCCAGAGACAATTTCCTGGCAGTTCATCCACCCTTCCCAAGTCCTCAAAGATAACTGTGAACAGCTGTAAGATTTCATCAGTCAGTTCTTTAAGTACCCTCAGAGGAAATTCATCAGGCTTAGCTGACTGAAAATCTCCCATTTATGTTCCTTCTCTTTAAGAGGCTGAGATCTTGCTTACCCCTTTGCAGCTGGAATTAGTTGTACTACTTGCCACCTCAAAACTGGCCTCTTTAATGAAGGGCAATATAGAAAAACTTCTTTCAGTGTATTTTCCTAGAAGGAATCTCTAATACTTAAGCGCTGATGTCACAGGCATTAGAGCTAAAAGCATTTTCCCCTAGGTCAAGTGGAAAAATCTTGGGAAGTGAACAAATGAACTTTTTCCCCTTTTAATCCTTTATCCTTCAATTTGCAGTGATTTTTTTCTTGAACTTTCAGTATGGCTACATATTTGTAGCAGTATTTTCATGAATATTGACTTCTAATTGGTCTCACCATCTCACTTTGGCTTATAGGTAAAAGAATTTCCTTTTTTCCCAGCCAAAAACAAGTTAACAATTAAAGCACTCACAGTACAACTCTTACCTATATATCAATAGGATGATATACAATCATTTGGTTTAAGCGCAGAACAGTGCTATCCTCTGAACCAGTAAGTCCAAAGATACTCAGGATACAAGGATGTGGCAGATTACAGATGGCAGGTATCTTCCTCTGAAGCATCTACTATTAGTTTGTTTTAGATGTATAATTGATTGGGTCCCTCCAATATACCAATTCCTTCTATGTTGTTAGCAACATCTCATCAAATATTTTTTTGCCTCAGGACTGTAGCTATACTAACCATCTCACGGCAATGGTGAAAAGTTCTCTGACAACTGGTTCACAAGACAAGCAAAAAGCTAAGAATAGCAAATGATACCACCCAGGCTTCACACTCAAGTTTAAGAGCTCTGCAACAACAAAGGTTACTCTTTTACTTTAAACCTTTCATTGCCACTCAGTTTTGCTATGCAAATTGGGGCTTAAAGAGGACAAGCACAAACTAATATAAGAATGAAATACATTGCTTCTAAGACAATCTTTACTGCTCTACATGCCTGATCATTTAGAATGTATGTTAAAATCAGAATTATGCATGTGAACCAAAGGAACTCTGAGTTAAATGTCTGAAAGGTTTTCTAATCACAAAAAAAGTCATCAGCCTTCTTGATTCACATAAAAGATGTATGCTTTACAGGGCTCTGGGGGAAATATTTTAGTCTTTTTTTTTAAAAATAATTATTTTGTTCACTTTAGGCTTTGTCAATATCTATATCTAATTTTTCTATAACTAATCATGCTTTTCAAAATAGGCTTTTTTTCATAAAGTCAGGGAACCTCCTTGAAAGTTCCCCTGGGTAAGCAACCGCTGAGAATAAAAGCGCAAAAGACCTGGCAGGTATTGAAAAGGGTCATATGAAAAGCACAACAGCAAAATGTGCCAATGTGGAAGGAAGTAGGAAGCAGAACAAGATGAAAATATATAGTCCTTTGAAAATCAAAAGACTAGTAGGAAAAGCAATATATGACTAAGGGTATCGCAGAGCAGCTTTTGTATTTCACTGTAGCAATGTTTTACACTAACACACCCAATACACCATTGCAATGGATTAGGAACACCTCAGCTGTGGAGGCAGTAACTTGTAGCGGTGGGATGGTAATGAACCGTAAGGGGCTCTTTCAACCGCTTCGATAAGATAAAGTAGAGCACCTCCATCTATACCCATAGGATGTATATAATGAGACACTGTAAGCATGGAGGGTAAAATTATAAGTGTTAAAGTGCAGAAGTAATTAATACCAATAAGGACATGCATTTGAAATCAGGGGAAGATAAAAGAAAATATAGGTTCATCATTTAATGGGGGAGGAGAGCAAATAACAGACACAAAGAAAGATGAAGCTTCCAATGTTTATTTTGCTTCAGTCTTCATGAAAAAGATTAACTGAGAGCAAATGTTACTGCAATTCCTTTAAAAGAGAAGAGTATGGAGGCCAGAACAGAGAAAGGATTGGTTCAGTAATATTTAGTTCATTCAAATGTATTTAAGTTAGTGGTTCCTGATGAAATTCACCACTGAGCACTTAAAGAATCATCCAAAGCAATCCCTCGGGAACTAGAACTACCTTTGACAACTTGAGGAAGGAGGAAAAGGATTCAAAAGAGTGCCGAGGGGTCAGCATAGTACCTATCATTAAAAGGGGGGAATAAGACCATAGCCTAATTCAGTGTCAGAAACAATATTAGACAAAAAAAATAAATAATCAATGTATAAGCATTTTTAGGATATTAAGGTGATTAAAACTGCCAACATAGATTTGTCAAGAGTAAATCATGTCAAATCAATCTACTTTCCCCTTGCAGAAGGACAGCTGCTCTGGTGATTGAAAAAGACACAGTAATACCTGCAAGATATCTATACTTTGATAAAGTTTTTGAGTTTGCTTTCCATATCTTGGTATATGTAAATCACAGAAATATGGTCTAGATAACATCACCAGAAAACATATGCAAAACTAGCTGAAAACGCATTTAAGCCACAAATTCCCCAAATGCATTATCAGCATAGGAATGATTCAAGCTGGATTCTGCACTGAATTGTCCTAGACCCAGTCTGATTCAATGTGTTCATGAATGACTTGGGTGACAGAACAGAGAATACACTTAAGACATTTGTGGTGACATAATGTTAAGCACACAAGGGAAGACAATATCAGAAATCTAATTGATCTTGATACATTGGACGTCAAACTTGAAATTCAATAAAGACATGCAGAGCACTACACCAAAAAGAGACATCAGATACACAATTACAAAATGAAAAAGTGAAGAGGCAGCAATCCATCAGAAAGGGACCTGCTGTTACAGCAGTTTGCTGAGTGAATACGAGTAGAAGTTGTGACACTCCTGGGGAAAAAAAATAGGGCAAATCTAATTCTGGATGAAACTCAGAGGAGTGTCACAGGTAAGAAACACAACACACTGATTCTGCTCTGCTTCCAGTCATTCAGGCATCCACTGCACCATGATGCCCCCTTTGCTCAGCACGGGAAAACAGACAAAGCATTTAGAAACACGATAAATGTCTGAAGGAAAAAAAAATCAAGCTGAGGAGGAGACACAGCAATCCTTCAACATGTAAAAGCAGAGAGAGCTCTATGAATGGTAAACAGAGGCAGCTGTGGCAGACTGCTGGAGGCAGCTAAGCGGCTGTGGGTTACTCACAGTGCAATGCCAGAGCCCTGGAAATCCAGGCTGTCTGCTGCTGTTGCCGCTGCCAAGAATGGGGGTTGGATGGGTACAGCTGGGGCTATTCTGGAGAGGAAGAGGAGATCCCAGAAGCAAGAGTAATTGTCCCTAATTGGGACAGGAGCAACAAGTTCTGTTTTCTACATCTTTCCACTTGCAAGTACAGTCTGGATTCAGCCTTTGTCCTCAGAAGTTCACCCTCCACTTTCAGTCTTGCCTACACCATCAAGAGTTTTTGAGCTGGGCTGTAGAAGAAGGTGTGTATAGAAAGTACGGAAATCAGCTCTTGATGTACATCCAGGGAAGGATAACAAGAATTTAATAGCTTTACAGCAGAACAGGTTTAGCATAGATACTAGGGGAAAAGTCCCAAAGAGAAGCAGTGGAAATCATTGCCCAGAACATTATGGAATCTCCTTCACTGGGGGGATGAAGAGCCGTTAGGGAAAATATATATTAGTGTGTGTAAGCAGGTGTGTTTGTTGTCTCTCTGGCAAGGAAGGACAAAAAGTGACCTCCTGAGGGCCCTTTCCATCTTCACGTTTCTGATTAATAACATTCTACTATGTCTCCACGTTTTACTGGGAAAAACTGTGAAAGCAGCACATTGGACTCTGTGCAACTTTCAAAGCCTTTCTTCACAGCCCTGGGACAAATGACTGGTGGGATAAGGTTCAGTATCATTTTCAGCTAGGATTATATGGTGTGTGACATCAGCCCATAGAAATTGTTTCTGGCTTCGCTCTCTGGCATCAGTGAGCAAGTGCTAAGTCATACATCTGTTTGGGAATGCAATCACATTATTATCTCCTGACAGAGAACATAATCAACTAATTTCGGCCCTGGTATAAATGGATAACCATTTATTATAAATGGATAACCATTCTCAGTTACTCTCTGAAGAAGCCTCCTTCTCTCCATTACTGCTGTATAGGTAAATTAAACTCCTCAATTTATGTGCTCCAAATTAGTTAAAATAATTTAAAGTAGATGGAGTTAACCGCTTGGAAGTTATTTCTCAATAACTAAGCTATTAGTAATCATTCCTAGGGCTCTTTATAATCAATGCTGGATTGTTTCTCAGTGAATATGCACATCTCCTTGCTATTACTTCAGTGGAGTAATGCCGAGTTAAACCAACTGAGGATTTGGCCCACAATATCTCAAGGGTACTTCCTTTTAATTTAGTAATAATTACACCCTATGCTAATATACTAGAAGGTCTTTGGCCTTTGAGTTAATGAAATGATACCAACATGGCCCTCAGAATCAATTTATTCAGCAAAGAGGAAAATTATTACTTCACAAACAGGAAGTAACCTCAATTTATTATAATAAACTTCATTGTGTATATAAAAAGAGGAAAAAAAAGACAGAGGAGATGAACAAGTAGGAAGATAAATTTTAATATGATTTTCTATGGTTCTTATCTCCCTGGTATCTGATAACCCAAACTAAAAGTGTAAACCATGGGTGCGCACACGCACACACACACAAACAAATTAAATGAATCCCAATTTCATCACCTACTGAAGGCCTCACAGAATTATTACAAATGCTACGAAGGGATGAGAAGCAATATATGCTGTGCCATCCACAGGAAGGATCACATCTCAGACTAGATTAATAATAACCTGGGAACATATGTCTTCCATCCTCCCTGTCAACTAGCAGGGAGACTGAACATGTGGTCTCAGAACAAGAACCTGAACGAAGAGGTGATGGCAGCTCCTCTCTTCTAAACTTCTCAAAGAAACGTCATTTCCTCTCCCTCTCCTATACCCCATTTTTGTGGAGGAAAACCGCCAGGAAGTGCAAGTAGAGTCCTCATTGCTTATTTTCTTACACTGAGCTAATTCTCTTGACTACCACACAATTATATCCATATAACCTCAGAGTTAGGCAGAGAGAGAATCAGGTCCTGCCGAAAGCAAAGGGAAGAGCCAGAGTCTCGTTCATTAAATATTGTATCCAAAAGGAGAGTTACAGGGGATGGATTTTTAACTTTTTGGTCAAGTAGAACATGCACTTTATGCAGTAAGTTATATACATATCTCTAAGATAATTATTTCTAATTCACATCTCTTCACATCTGAGTGGTTTACTTCAGGTTTTCACAGTGCAACTGTAGGAGGAGAATTTTGCCCAAGGATTTATATAATTAAATGCTCCTTCCCTGTCCTATAAGAAAATGTTTACCACACTTCCAAAGGATAATTTTGAGAAGAAGCCAGCTAAGAGTAAATTTTGAAAATATGACAACCAGTACTGAAGTATATACCTAGACCAGCAAACTAGAGCAACATTGGTATTGCAAATTATATTTGCACTCTCACAAGACATGAAATTATGCTGTTGAATGGAAATAAAGGCTGATGTTGTACACAATCTGTAGAAGTTTGAAGTATTCTGGAGGGGCTGCATTTACAGGCATTTTTGAAGAAGACTAGGTTATGTGATAATTTTGCATTATAAGCTTGATAAATTTGTGGTTTCACATTTAAATATGTATTTGGGTAAAACTAAATGGTTCCAGCTGATTTTTTCACTTGATTTTGAATTTAGAGAAATCTAGGTAATAATGGAGAAGATGGGTGAATCCTGCAAATATTGGAACCAAAGAAAGAATATGTATGAAATGTTCTGAAGCATAAAGACTGTATTTTGCAAAACATGTAACAATGGAATCTAAGATGTATGCTTTACTGTGTAAACTTGCTTCTCTAAAAATTAATGTGTTTTTCTGCACCAGTTGTATCTAAGCAGATACAACAACACAGAGTTTATATATCCACATGCAGACACAGATATTAATTTTAAATAATGATGCAGATATGTACAGTTACATTGAGGATCTGTCCATCACATAAATATTGTTTCACTATATTTACCTTGCATATCATGAGGTGGCAATATCTCTAATCATACAGCCTTTACTAATTTAAGCTTAGTGCAGTCTTTCCTAGAAGCAAACCTTGCATGGTTCAGTTCATGTCTCCATTATTTAATGAAAATTTAAGAAGACCATGGATGGTTCTTGGAAATCAATATGTAAGTGAGAAGTGTTCTAAAGAAAATAGACTAGATTTCATTATGAGTATTGCCTTCTTGATGTACTCAGTGACAGAGATTTCCTGGAGTGAGCTCAAGACAACAATTTTCACACTGTAAAGTGGTCTGGAAGTGATTAGTCTGTGAGCTCTGAAGAAGGTTTTTGGCTTAAGTGTAGATAAAACCAAAACCTTATGTCATGGTTTAGGACACCACCAACCAGGACATTGTCTTTCTCCCGATCCCTTTATTGATACCTCCATCCCTGGCTAGGTTTCCCAATTGCCTAGCTTCTCTGCCATCTAAGTCTATGGTATCAGCCTTACTATCCCAGCGTCAGAGCAACCAGGAGATAAGCATTCACCTTCATGAAAAAAAAAAAGCTGTAAGCATACAATATATAGTGTTTTGAAAATCAGATGTCAGCCAGAAAGAACACCATATTAATTAAAAAAATGGAATCTCTGTCTCTCTTTAAATCTTTTGATGCTCTGGCAAGGGTCCAAATAAGAATGGGAAGGTGTCCTAAGAAATGCTGTACTTAGTGCTGCTGACGTTGCAGTAGCATAGACAGTGCTGAGGGAGATATTTTGCTGAAGTTTGTGCTGGGTTGATAAATTAAATATAACCATAAAACATGCTCCTTTTGATCATGTCTTTATCAAGCTTACCATCAAGTTTTCAGATCCAAAACTGATATTATAAGAACTTCCCATTTGGGCTTGTTGTGAAGGTTTTGCAGCATTGCAGAACCTGCTGGTGGGGTGTACTTGGAAAGGAAGGGAGTCATTGCCAAATCTGAATTCTCGGCGGACACCTAGTGTCCTGGAATCAATAGCTACATATGTAATGGAGACTTACTCAGCTATGGCAAAATAAGATCCTTTATCCAGATGCTCAAAGAATATGGTTGTAATACAACTCTTCTTAACTGACTGCACAAATTTTAAAGGTACAGAGTCACGCTGGGTTATTTCATTGCTGTGCGTTGTTTTTTTCTGGGGCAGTGAACTTTGCATTCTTTCCTACACAGTGGTTGCATGAGCACTGCACTGTTTCTCCTTCCTCCCTTCCCTCCATCTGCTTCAGCTATAGGTACTGAGGGCACTTACCTAAAGGGTCAGTGGGGAGAGCCAGAAGCCTCTCAGTCTGTTGCAGTATCTACTATGAGGCTCTTCAGCGGACAGAAGAATCTGCCTCCACTCTAAAACCGTGACTTGAGCTCCTGACGGTGTGCAGTTCCAGTACAACCCTCAGGCTGGTTTGTCTTGACTTCTTGCAGGTGATGCTGACTTTCTGAACTACCTCCATACTCTGTACTGCAGTTTGGATTCTGATTTGGAAACTTTGCAATCGAAATTTAAATACTGCACTAGTTTATCCTGTGACTTGATTCTTCCACTGTCAAAGATCAAAGTGTTTCTGCAAATCATTGGAACACTTGAACTGCTGTGGAAAAGGAGATAAACCTTTACAATAGAAAATATTAGACACACTAAATACAGTTCAAGCCCTTTCTTTTTACTTCATAAATCAAACTTGAATACATTGTTCCCAAACTAGTTAAAGCCCAATGTTTTTGTTGTGCTGCTGTACTTCAGAGGTAGCTTAAAGAATATTACTGAAGGTACAGAACAAAACTGTTGTGAATGATAAGGGAGTTGACCATTCAGGTGTGAATTTCAAGCCTTATGCTCTCAGTCTGGGAAAAAACTTGTTTCCTACAGAAACTGTGTAGAGTTATGCAAGTATTCCACCTTATTTTAAAAGCCCTCTGTAGAATTTTAGAGTATATGACATTTACAATTTTCCTATTACAAACAAGTGGAGCTCCACTCTGAGTTAGTCTCATTGGGCAACAGTGAACTGGAAATTATAGTTAGTTCTAATCCATTTATAATAGCCTTGTGTTGGCCTCAAGGCATAATTGAAATTCTAATATATAAGGCTGGAGCAGCTGCTAAATTTGAATTTATGTATTAACTGTTTGGAGGAATTAGTTAATTAACTTTAACATTGTTATAGTCTCTTTAACAGTGTTTCAAAATAACTGACTGTGATTAATAGACCATGATAAGAATTTTGATCAGTTGTGATCTAGTGTTTCTTGGTTAAAAAAGGAAGAATTTATTACACATTAAAATTTTGTTTGAATTATTTAATTGTAGATTTCAATCTTGTCTGAAAATGCAATCTTCATCCATTCAGTCACATAAGAAGTTAGTTTCCTCCACCCAAACATTTACAAACCTTGCCTCCATTTCCTTTCCTTCTGCCATTATTTCACTTAATTTCATGTGGTTTTAATGAGTGATTGTTTTCAACAGTTTTTGAGAGTTTCAGTCAGCAATATTTCATTCTGGAATAAAAGCTAATGAACCATAAATTCTTAATGCCATATTTTTATAGCCAGTAAATTAGTCTGAAATGGGTTCAGTAAGTTCTGTGATGTATGTCATTAATTGTTAATGGTGTTTTAACTAGATAATTGTTGTAAAAGGTTGTTTATCATCACCATTGGTGGGTGACTGTTCCCTGCAATCTGTTCCGCCTGGTACTGCTGAACTTACTCCATCTACCATTGTGTGCAGCAAAGAGATCAGGAGACTGTGAAGCATAGTTTAAATATCGAATTCAAACATGTCCAGCGGATAATGAACCTAGAGGCCATCAGACTTAATAAGGTCAGATTACTTTTCGTTTTTCAAACAGAAACACATGTGTATCATATCCTAGTGCTCTTTGCACATAGCGTACATGAATTATAAACTAGCCCTGCCTAAGTAGTAAAAATGCCTAAGCTTAGACCCAAGCCAATTCAGGCATTAAATTACCTAAAGATTATGCTATCCAATGGCTTAGTGACCCGCGTAGCAAGTGAAGCTTGCATTGTCATTAGTGGTTTCTCCTTAGGATAAAGAGGCAATATTACCTTAATGACTTGCAGTAATTAGAGGAAAAGTTCATCAAGTGCTAAGCAAAGTGAACTTTTCAATACACAACAGTAAGTCAGTCAGTAAAAGTGAATTGCATCTCCTCTTTGGACTTTAATCCTTGACCAACGTTATGACTTCGCAGGCTGTTTCCACCAAGTTAATTACCAAGTAAACAGATATCTTCTTCAGTAAGGTCAGATCTAACTACAAAGAATAGGAATACAAAGTCTTGTTTCAGTAAACATAGGCAGCACTAAGCATCCGGAGGCAATGCCTTTGCTTGCTATTCCAAGACCGTGGGTTGTCCTCATTCTTAAAAACACACATGCTCTTTTGTCCTTGCTCTGAGGGGTGGGTTTTCTCAGGGTATTGCTACAAATACTTCTCTTTGACGTCTTTGGCTTCTCTTTTCCCATTTTCTCTGGGTTTCTTTGGCCTCCCCACTATTTTTCTCTGACACACAGCTCCCTCAGAGGAGGCCTGGCCTCTTGCATTTTCTCTCCACCAGTGGTCAGCTGCATAGCTTGGCTCCTAACTGGTTGATGCATGGCCTGCTAGTCGGACCCAGTTTGTTCACACTTCATTGCATGCAGCTTTTATATGTTTATCTTAAATGAGAGGCAGTGCATATTTGACTTCAGTTTCAAGGTAAAACCTTTAGCATAAGATTCACCCAATCCTTAGGAGAACAATACAGGCAGAATGAACTGTGTGCAGACTGAGGTCAGCCCCTGGGTCATACCTGCTGTTCTTTCCCCTCATCTCGTCCTGTGCCTGAAGTTACATGGAGCCCCGTGGACAGTATGAGCACAGGCTGGATTTTGTGTGTATAAATA
Source organism: Ibidorhyncha struthersii (assembly GCA_013398815.1). Taxonomy (NCBI): domain Eukaryota; kingdom Metazoa; phylum Chordata; class Aves; order Charadriiformes; family Charadriidae; genus Ibidorhyncha; species Ibidorhyncha struthersii. The sequence continues at coordinate 382,502 of VZSZ01009666.1, forward strand.
GGGCCCAGTGAAAGCATATTATGTGCCAGCTCCAAATCCTCCCAAGACAGATTAGGTGTTTCTTAACGGAGGGTACCTAACACTGTCAACCATTCTCCCTAACGCCTACTACAGCAGGGAGGGCATAAGGGTTTGGAGAGTTTTGTTTGCCCTGACCCTGTGCATAACTATTATGTGTGAACTGTGTAGGCATCATGCAGAATAAAAAAATGGAAATTATAGTGACTTGTTTGGCATGCAGCAGGATGGTGAGGCTGGAGTGTGGGATTCTGCCAAGAAAATCAGGTACAAAGGCACATGTTGTGTTTATGCTGCACATCACAATATTATACTCATGTCATTGGCTGCTATACCTGCTTCATTCCCCAGTTCCTTTTTGCCCCCTAACTAGTAACATGCTGCAAACACATACCAGCCCTACATGACTGAAAAAGCCTGCCAGAGACAGCTGCCTGTAAGGAGTCAATAAAGCTTCTCAGTAGCTCACAAAAACAAGCAAGAACAAGTATTTTTCCCCTGGAATATCAGTCTCCTCAAACACAGGCAGGATGCATCATGCCCAACAAAGCAGTGCTGGTCACAGTCTGGCTCACCGCACCGGAACCACCTGCTAGAAATGTCTTGCCACCACAACCACATTTCCCACCAATGCTCTTTCCAGCATCATCCCTTACCCATCCCCGCATTTGGAAGGCTCCCCTCTATTGCCATGTTCCTCACTCCCACTTCAAGAACAAGCAGGCATGAGTTTTGGAGTGCCATGATCAGAAACTCGCATCCTTACTAGCTCAGTCAGTGCCCATATTGCTTTTCTCCATGAAAAGAGGTCTGAACTTTTCCTTTCAAAAACAGAGAAGAAAGGATCACACTCATTCTTTACAATGTGGAGCCAAAAGATGCTGTCATTGCCACCACATTGTGAAAAACAGCGGTGGTTAGAGCATGCACCCCAAAAGATGGCAAAAGCCAATCTCTCTGAAAAAGACCACACCATGGGAATACAAGTATCTCTGGAGTGCATACAGGAAGTGGGAGGAGTTCTCTCTATTTTTTCAGCTGAAGTAGCTCCTTTGTACACATGATATTTAAAAGGTTTGCTGAGAAGGAGTGTGGGAGTGAACAGGGAATTTTCCAGAAGGAAGAAAAGGTGATTGCTAGCCCCTGCTTTTATATGTTCTTACACACACTCTTGTATTTTACCTACAATGGGCATTGGAGAAGAGACACCAGCAAACCTTGGGGCCCTGGGATTTAGCCTGCTCAAGCGCCAGCTGTACCCACTAGGTGAGAAAGCCATGCTCAGTCCCATTCCTTCTGTCTAGCCAAGAAGGTCCTCCATGCAAAGAACAGCTTCAGATAATCTGGATGGGAGAGGAGTGGAAGTGAAACAGCCACACCTCACTGGTTCAATGGAGGGTCCACCCCAGAAGGATAACTGGGTTTCAAGTGCTTCAGGCAGAAAAGGGAACTGACTGGTGTCCCAACCCTCAAACTGCTCAGGTGCATCACCTCCTTCTTTAGAGGCTGCAAGGTTTTGTGTGGAGCCAACACCAGCCCTGAGGTTGTCTGCCAGCTAACAATGTCTTGTGAGTGAATATATGCATATTTAAAAAGCCAGTCGGGTTTATGCATAAAAGGAGCGATAAACTGCTTGCTTTTGAAAATTCATAAACAAACAGAAACTTCAGAAAATGAAAATTTTATCAAAGTCTCAGCCTGCAAAAACATGTGAAACTTCAGTTTGTGAACCCAAATTAGCAACCATTTCATTTGGGTTTATATTAAAGGTTATGGCAGTGTCAACTAATGTGTCTGCATGTACAGGGAATGCCATGGTACATAAAAATCACTTATCTGAGTTACATTATGAAATGTTTCAGACAACTTCAAGGGGTCTTCAGCTTACTGAAATGAACTCATTACAGAAATTGGGTTAAAATCCTTTGGGGTGAGCTCCTTTGGGTATCTGGGGTGTTATTTGTAATATCTATTATTTCACTATGCATAAATCTCTAGAAATAAGTCAGTCATTATTTCAGCCCAAGACTTCAGTTTCTACTCCTGTTTTTACTCTTCTCACATAAGCTTACCATAATCCTCTTAATAACTATGTGTTCTGTTTACAATATTTTGAGCAATATCAACCCTAAGCCACTAATTTTTTTTCCAGTTGTTAAATGAAGATTAGATTAATTTTATTAGAATTCAAAGGGTGTTCTTTTCCGATGATCAGTCATAGTTGTGCTGGGATTTCTTAAAAAGCCTGAGGGAGGTGGTTATCCAAATACCAATGAATTTCAATGAAAATAGGTTACATAACACAGGCCATTGGAGAATCCCAGCTTTAATTATACCTGCAGTCCTAAGATCAGCTCTTGAAATACATTGTGCATATCAGCACCTGCTTGGAGCTCAGTCTTGAATCATACTACCCAAAAAAAAAAAAAGAGAGACATGGGGGGGATTAAAAAATAAAAAAAAAAAATTGTAAGCCTCGCACGGTATCACATATGGGCTGAGGGCGATGATATGTTATGTTAGCAAAAAGGAACTTGGGCAGTACCTGCCTTGTTAGGGCTGCTCCAGAATCACAAAAGCAGGGTTTTCCCTCAACACCTCCCATCTTGTCCCTTTTCTCTTCTTTTCTGTATCCCACCCTAAGCCTTCATACTGAACCAGATTCTTAGGATCCAGCCAGTGGGAAGGTTTACACTCTAAGGATTTCTCAACTATGAAGGTGTTTTGTTTACATCCATCAGCTGTTTAAAACTGGCAGAAATCTCTTTACAGGGACAACTATAATAAATTCAGTCCCCTATAGAGCTCACAGAGACCTCAGCATCAAATAACACATTAAATAAAATGCTTCTCAGTTTAACATAAAATATGCCTGACACAGATGGTTGGGCTAAATATCTGACGAGATGTTTCCCAGTCCTGTGATTCCACAATTTGTTGAGAAGGACCAGTTCTCATGCAGAGGATGTGAACGAATACAAACTTCTCAGAAACATTGACTCTAAACGATGCTTGGCCTCACTGGCTGTTGCTCCTCTTTTTCACAGGTGACTATTAACACTGCTCTTGACCTCCTCTGTTCCCCATGGAGACTCTGCTCAGGAAGTCACTGATGTTTCCCCATGCTGAGAAGGAGGGAGGAATTGCACTTTCCCTAAGCACTGTTGGCAGGGAGGAGGAAAGAGCGAGAAAGTCCACTGGGAGCATCAAAAATACCTAGAATGCTCCAGCTCCTTTTAATCACTGCATACAAATGACCTAAAAATGACCCTCAAGATAATCCACCTCCAAAAAAGAAAATTAAAAAAATGAGGCAAGCAGGGAGAAGGGAGGATTATGAAGACATCCCTTTGATAAACTCTGTCCCCTTACAAAGGCTGGAGGGCAGAATTTGAAGATACGAGTGGTGATAGTAAAGGTGGCAGCTTTCCAATATCAATGTTGTCAGTTTATCCTGAAAATCTGACCTTTTTAAACTAGCACTGAATCTTTTCTTTTTCTATATGACAGCATTTTGCCTTTTTGTGGAAACAGTTTCCTAATAGGCTTTCTCTTGGCCATTTATTACACATCGAGTGCTAGGTTTGGTTTCTAATAGTTCCTTTTCATCTAGCTGCCTACTGCTGACTGTGGAAAGTGTAGGTTTGGCTCCACTGATGGCTCTCTGTAATGGCTGTGATTACACCCTCTGCATCTTCTTCACAGTGCCAGCCTTTCAATTGAACAGCACATTATGCCTGGATAAGACTCAAAGAGCAGCTTAATATCAGGGTTCTCTGGAGCTATAATAACTGGTTCAAGATCGAACAGATAAAACCACATCAATATTTCTGTATGGTCCATGAGGTAAAACACATCAATCCTGCATACATCTATCCGTGAGTTAAAGCTGTATTTTACAATCGCTCTGAGGGAAGAGGGATGAAAATAAACCAGTGTCATCAGAAGGTCCGGAGAACAGCAAGCATAAAGCAACCTGTCGCCCACTGCCTGTATCAGGGGGTTAGTCACATCAGACCCAACAGGTAGCTTTGCAAGTCACCATTCTTAAGCAGGTATCCCTCTAAACTTGAGAAAATGTGATTCTGCAAAATATTTCACACTAGCGGAACCCAGTTATTTCTAGGGAATCTACTGAAATCTTGCTCTAAGTACAAAGAGAATGGTGCCTCCATGCGCGGCATGAAAGAGAAACTGCTTGTGAGCTGGTAAATGATATACGTTTACTGTTCCATTTTGTAATACTAAAATGTTAAGAAAACAGGTCCAGAACACAAAATATAAAAGAAAATAAAAATGCAGGTTTTTATTTGTTATTGGTTCTTTAGATTTTACTTTTTTTTTTCTGTGCACACGTAAAGTTTAAAAAGGGAATTTTTTAACTGAACTTCACTTCTATTGCATTTTATTGATTCTCCAAACTGGGAAGCAGCTTTAAAAAACACCAAATTTTGCAAGTTTTTTTTATGAAGGCAGAAAGGACAAAGTCAAACCTGTTACCAATACCTGTATTCAAAACTCAGTTCAGCTCCAGCTCTAAGAATAGGCCAGTAAATATACTTACCCAAAACTTCAATTATGGCAGTGTGTTTGCAGTATGGTGTTTGTGTGAAAAGCTGCGAAAATGCTGTATGCAATGTTCACAAAGGTTTGGATTGTGGGGCCTTTTTGTCACACCAATCTTTTAGACCATATTGTCCACAGGACCAGCCTCATATAGGTCATGTCCCCATCATCAGGTGGTGTGGATGAGTGGGAGGGGGTCTCTGTGGAGAAAAGCAATTAGTGCTGAGGACCTGATATTCTCACAGTGCACGTTTCTGAGGGGTTTTAGGCAGGGGATCACTTTAGACTCACTGTCTTCAGTCTGTGGCTACAGACCACTAGGTGTGCATCTGGAGCAGATCTTCCAGTTCAGTTTCATTTGAAAGGAATCCAGTTTGTTTACTCTCAGACTGCTCCATGATGCAAATCAAAGTGCAAGTGGAGGCAACTGGGAGATGTACTTCAGTAACACACTCCTGCTCTGAACTCAAATGTGAATGTAGATGTGCCCTCAACATTCAAACAGAAGCTACTCTCTGAACGGCTAGATGTTGTGAAGTCCTGAAATGGTATGTAGGATGAGGGACTTTATTTAAACAGCCAATTCATAGGGGGGTCATTAATAAGTCTGTTCTTAGCTTCCTGATCATTAAAACAGATTTTTCAAAACGCCATGCATTACTGGGGGGGAAACCAAATCCTGCTATTTATACAGTAAAGTTGCACGTGTCATACAGGTACACCTTTCAAGACAAAGTTTCCACTTGTCTCCAAACAATGAATCTTGCCATTTCAATCCCAAGTTTAACTTCACTTACATCTTCACAAGTCTCCACCAGCACTGAAACAACTGCTGGTGTGTGGAACCACAGAGGGGCACTGTGATTTTTCAGCAGAGCCAATGTCATCCACTGGATTTTCCACCTGCCATCAGTAAAGACCTGCGATCTGACAACAGCCAGAGAGAACCGCGCAAGTTTTGTTCCTCCCAGGCTGCTCTGTTCCCTGAGGTTTGCTATCTCTCTGAGGCAGGCACTTAGTGAAACTGCCATCAGAGAGATCAGGAGTGACAGGCACAAATTTCCAAGGATCCTTACAAGTCTCATGTCGGTTTTAAGCAAAACTGTCTTTGATTTATTTTTTTTTTTTAAAGGGGCTCTGACAACCTTACTGGAGCTGACATGTATTATCCAGCTGAAGCCTGAGATTTAGCGTGTGACTGAAAGTGCTCCCATGAAAAACACACTGGTGTTATGTGTCTAGTTCCCAGAACTCTGATGCCTCCCTTTGCGTCCACCATCAGCAATGCAATCATTCAAATAAGCTGAAATCAATCATATAATGACTCCCACCATATGATACTTATCTTTGAGGGGAATGAATAAATCATTGTGCCTTTGACAGGGTATTTATGCCATAAATTGACCTAGGAAGTGGCATGGCAACACTTTGATAGTTATGGCTGTGATAGTGACAATTTAGGAATGAATGCATCTTTGTACTTTGACCAGTTCAAATCCTGGCACCTGTTGAAACTAAAACTGTGCAGGGAAAAAATCCTGCCACTAATAGAGACGTTGGAAACAAAACGGAGAGCTGTCAGAGGAGAATGCAGAGGAGGCCTGATGCATAACCCCCCTGCCAGGAGGAAACATACCTGGGAGCAACAGGAAACTGATAAGCTCTTTTCTCTTCCCTGACAGAGCAAAGCTTGCGGGTCTGAACCAAGAGCAATCACTGGTATTCACCTTTCAGCGCTGAGCCACGCTCTGTAGCAAGGAGTGCTCTCAAACTGATCACGTTCCTCCTTCAGGCATTTCTCCATTTCTCACTGCTCTCTGTCCGTACTCGGCAGGTTCCTCATTTATAATTAATATTTTCATAAATAATGCAGCCATAAAAGCATAGATTTGCAGTAAATGGCTAAGTCTGTCCGTTCTGGCCAATATCAGCTAGTCTCGACTTACACAGGACTGTTATAAAGGGTTAGAGGCAAGCTTTATTTGCTCAGAATAAACTAAAACTGCCTGTGAAGATAGCTGTCTTTTGCTTTGGATTTGTTTTTTGTGACTACCACCTGCAAGCTTTGTGTCCTGAACAATATGATATTGAAGACATCGAATGTTGAGTGACATCAGCCTGTCAATCTTTATTCTTGCTGTAGTGATTTTTAGTGCTAAACCCATTATTTTTAACTGCATACTGTAGGTGTGAACAAAGCATGATAACAGATTTTCAGGGGTTCTGGAAACTGTAGACAAGATAAGTATTTGTGGGGCATAAAGGAGACAGTGGTTTAAAAACAGCTGTTATAAGCAATTATATATTTATATCATAACTACTATAGTATATGCAGAAAATCTTATATATTATATATAAACAGAAAAAATATGAAGTATATTAAAATTGTAGTTAAAATATAAACTATACACTATATATTAATACAAAAATATATTTATATTTATACACACAACTCTCATTCTTTTTCTGTATCTTTGGTGCCTCTCTGGAACTCCCTAAATAATTGCAATATTAATGCTTACAAATATCTATGCTTGGTACTCTAGACGTGATTCAAAATAATCATGTGGCCTCAGTTAATACTGTCATCCACCTTTATCAAATTATAAAGGTGAACCACAGGGTCAGATATTAACAGAGGGCACCTGTGTTTTAGCACTGGATTCAAAGATACCTTCAGAACCATCAAATTCAATTCCTCATTCTCATGGTTGATTGTGTTGCAGATTTTATTTCATGATCTGATCTGTTTCTATCTGGAAAGTGAAAGGCATTTTTTGCCCATACAGCTCCTTTGGAAGACCGTTCCCAAGCCCTAAGGCTCTAATGTCTGCAAGTGTTTTCTAATTTCTCCTCTAAGTGTATTCCTAGCTAGTTTACAGCCTTTTATTCTTATGTCAATATTGTTCTTTAGTTAAATACTTTTCCTCTTCTCTGATGCTTATTCTCTTGACATATCTGTAGAGCACAATAATTCCCTCTCTCAACCTTTGTTTTCTTTGGCTAAACAAACGAAGCTCTTCGTTTCCTCTTGCAGAATGGACCGTTCTTTCCCCTGATTACCATAGAAAACCTTCTCTGTAGGTACTAAAACTTGAATTGATCTTATTTTAACATAGGTTCTTTATCATAGAAGTATCTTGTTCAACAACATTCATAATTTCCATCTCTACTGGAAACACATAACCTAACAGCTAGAATAACATTTGTCTTTTTTTCTTGGCCGCATCATAATGGTAGCTTAGAGGCTTTCCATACCACCCTCTCTCCTACATCCTCCCTTTTACACAAGTGGTAAGGTAAAAGGTCTGACTCCTTGCTATATAGCTAATAACATCTGGTATATAGTAGGTATTGTGTGCATGGTCTTACACTTTCCAGTTAGGCTTCGTCCCATTCCAAGGCATTAACCTGATTTATTCTGTAAACTATCATATAAGCTTTCTCCCTGACATTGGTTCCACACACTTTTGTGTCAATAAACGTGGACAACTTGCTCCCACTTCTTGTGACTGTCCATCAAAGAAAATACTGAACAAGTGATTATTAGATCTATCCTGAGGAATTCCACCCATAATTTCTCTTCAGCTTCATAATTCTGAGTGGGTTAGGGCCACCACATTTTCTTAGGTAGAGAATCTTGTCAAAGAAAGGTACTGTGTTCTCAGTTGTACTTGATTTGATAGCTAGGGCCAGCACCAGTGCTTAGCTTCCTGACTGATGGAACTGCAATCTTCAATGTTCCATACCCCACCTAAGGAGCAGGTAAATAAACACATAGAGAGGCGCTCTGGCTAATCTGTTGATAGCAGTTCGTACCCTCAGTCGTGTGACTGTCTTTCTGGACAAACTGGATGCTCGTATTGTGTCCACAAATGAACTGACGAGACAATTTGTGTTCCCGGACTGAACTGGCTTTCCAGCTGCGTGTATTCCCTTTGCAGACCTGTCAGATTTTGACAAGTGGTGTGAACTTCTGATTTGCAAATAGTGCTGGCTTTAGCCCCTTTCTAACACGCTTCATGATCTAGGATAATAGACCTTTAGGATGGGTATGGCTCTCCTTCAGGTTTGTTTTAATCTTTCTTTTTTGATGTCTCCTCTCTGGTCAAACTGAGTACACCGCACCTTGGTGTGCTAAATGTTTCAAAGGTGACCGTTCCGGTGAATCACTGTATTCTTTTTCACCCTTTCCTCTGCATGTTTCTTAATGGCTCCCCATGGCCTTCTACATCCACTCTACATCCACAGATGTGAAGAAGCTTGCTTAGCTTCCTGTGCTGGAAACCTTTTTGGATATCATACCAGTGGATACTTGCACAATGAATTAACCTCATCATATATCCTCAGTCATTGAAGAAGGCACTGTTTTGTTTTCAGTGACCAGGTCTGCATGTCAGTAGTCCCAGAGGATATGTATGGGGAGTCTATATCAAACATGCCTTGTTTTCTTGGTGTATTCTTTTTTCAGGTATTTCTTATGCTGGACTGCTGAATATGGACAGCATTGCCTGTTCTCCTGCCTTCCATAGAAGAAGGCATATTGTGATCAAATCCATGGAGCCTGCCGCTTTAATAACCTGCTGTGAGTGCAAAACTATAGAAACTACAGTTTACAGCTGGNAATACTGTTTCCTTGTACATCAGCAACATGAGATCACATTTTTCTAGTCTGGTATTTCTGGGTTTCTACTGCAGCTAACTCCACAATTTACCTGGATTCAAACTGGTGTTTGACGTAACAGGATACCTGCAAAATTGCAGCCTTTTTCTAAAGTGTTCTGTCTTCAGAATCCAATTAAATATCTTTTTCTTTGGTTGCTGCTCTCAGTTTATCGTAAAAAAAAAACCCAAGCAAACAAGCAGGCCCAGTGTTTCAAATGCTACTCCTGCTGAGCATGACTGTCTCACATTTTACCTTCTCCCCTCTTGTGATGATAAAACACCTATACCTTCTTTTCCTCAATCTCATCCTTCATATCCAGTTCCATATGTAGAAACGATCTCTGCTTCCTAGCTTCTGCAAGGATTTAAGTCTGTAACTTCCAGTCCTTCCATACTCTTAAGCATGCTTTCTTCTTTGCTGTAAAAGCCCTAATGGATGAGGAAAACTAATGGTCACCCAGGCAGCAATCCCAGAATAGTAATTGCCAGATCTGGACCCACTTCATCTCCTTCCTTTCAATGCTGCACCCACTCAGGCTTTACATGGGCAATGTCAGCCATATGCCAGTCAGTGCCAGTCAGCCATACCAAGTCAGCGGTATCTCTTCATATTCACGGGTAACCACCTCTGCTTTGGACATCCAGCATAGGTTAAGCCAAGCACCTCTGCTTTCTCTAACCTCTTTCTTTATGTTGCTTCCTGTTTGCCTGCCTGAGCTGCTGGGAGCTCCAGCACAGTCTATATTCATTAGTACGCGTATAGTAAAGATGCAAAATTATTAATGGAAGTTGAAAAGGCAGAGCTTCTGCATCACTAATCCTTGTCATTAACAATGGGAAGGCGCTGAGGGACAGCCATGCTTACCATGGACTTAGAAGAACTCCACCTCTGGGCCCAAAGGGCATCTGTTTGCCGGTCAGCATGGTCTTTGGCTTGGTTGGAGCCATTCTGATGTAGCCTCAACTATGTTCTAACTGCCTGCCCTGGATTCACCTAGCCAGAGCAAAGAAAAAGGAGGGATCTCTTGTGCTGTCAGCAAGCTTAGAATCCTCTTTTGGGGCCTTCTGATTCTAACATAAAAAGGGATCATGAGGCAGCGGTGAGAAGGATTAAAGCACTGGCCTTCTTGGTGGGATCATTTGCTTCTGTGCAGAGAAGGTGTCAAATGCTCACAGGTCAGAATACTAGTATTTTATACCCAGCAGACTTCAGAAAGCAATTAAGATTCAAGCCCTACAGACTCCAATCAGTCCTTGTTTAACTTCAGTTCCATGCCAGAGCAATTTCGCTGAAAACAGGTGAATTACTTCAGTATTATGTTGCATGAGCAGCTCCATCACTTCAACTGCAATTACACTGGCATAAAAGTGGTGTAACGTGGGTGACATGAATCAGGCCTCGTGTTTGCAGCAGGCTTGAATACACCAGTATTGAGAGGACCTTTGGAGCTGGGCCCAAAGCACTCACAAAGGGAGCTCCTGCTGTTATTCCAGCCCATAGGCAGCTCCCCGAACAAAGACCAATTATCTGAGCTTTGTGTGAAGGGGGTAGGGGACATGCACCAATATTCATAAATTAGGCAAGCCTGGTGTTTACTAAAGTGGAGGGCCTTCATTCCAATTAGAGCCTGTCTTCATTCCTTCTGTGAATTCTTAGTTTCCTTTCCTTCTGATATGTGTCAGTTTTCATCTGTATATTACAACGTACTTCACAGATGAGATGAAATATCATCATTCCCCATTTACAGATAGGGAAACCAAGGCATAAAAAAGTTAAATTATTTGCCCAAGAGAATAGCCGCAAGGTCACTTGCTACCTAAGGTAGGGCTTTGCCCACATGCTGCCTCCTATTAACAATTCTGCTCACTTCTTCCAGTAGTGTACAATAAAAAGAATGTAAATTAGACTTTTTCAAAGGCTTTCTTGCACCACACCTTAAAAAGAGCTGGTGCATTTTTTTTTCGTAAAAAAAAATTAATTAAATAGCCATAATATTATCAAACCACCTATGAATGTTTTGAACCTATATGTTAGAATGTAAAGGATTGACAGAAAATTATAAAACATTTAAAATAATTTGTTTTATATGAAAAGGCCAATTAAAGAGGGAGAAAACTTCAGAAAGAATTTTGATAATGTCATTATATACAGTATAATAACAATTCATTATTCATTATAAGTTGTAAATATCATGTCATTACCCATTGTAATTATCTGATTACATTCAGTTACATTAACTTTGTAATTAGATGTAATTTCACACTTATCAAGTAAAATCATTTTTAACATGCATGGCAGTACAGCTCCGTATTTCTTTTTGCCCCTGGCTTGATCCCTGACAACAGGAAGATGGAGAAGTTCTGAGCAAGTCATCCTTCCTCAGGACAGCAACAGGAACACCTGTTTCCACACGTGAGAAAAAAGAAAATATTTTATCTACTCATCTTTGGCCAGAAGAATGGGGGCCTCAAGAACTAACTCAGGGAAAGCAGAGGTAAATGATACTGTGAAACAACAAAAAAAATAAATTAGAGTAGAGCACAGATGTCATTTTAATACAAGGTTAAGCCTACATTATAACACCTAGTGAAAAGAGAAATTTTATTTATGAATGCATTATTTAGAGAATATGAAACCATGTTTAAAGGAATAGTGCCAGCTTTCAGCTGTACTCCTAATTTCCCTTGACTCTTTGTCTTTTCTGACAAACTTTCATGACAGCTTTCCTGTTTTCCTGAAGATACCCCATCACTATATTAAAAGGCCCTCAGTCAGAGCAGTGTCTGTGCAGGCTCAGTGGTGCAGAGGTTAAGAACAGCTGTACTGGATCGGCCTGAGGCCCCTCAGATCCAGGACCTTGCCTCCAACAGTGACCATCTTCCTGAAGCTCTTACCCTTCTCCCTGTCAGAGACCCACCAAGTCCCCAGAACCATCTCATCACCTCCTCCTGGCCCCAGCCAAGCTGGCCTTTCACACCACCAGCAGGAGGAAGTTTGAGAGTTTTTGTTCCCTTTTCCTAACATGCCTCTGAGCAGGGCAACATCCATCGGCACCTCAGACATGCCCAGCACCCCCTCTAGCTCCCCAGTTACACACTTTTGATCCTGCAACCTTCCGCTTCCCTTTTCTCATCTGTCACTCCCACTGTTTTCTCCTTGTCTTCCTTTTCCTGCAGCCCTTTCTTCCTAAGGCCAGGGAAATATACACAGGGCCCACACCCTCATACCTCTCAGAAATCACAGGCTCAGGGATACCCAATGACAATTCCCCTTGACAAATGATTCTTTCATGGTCTTGGCTGATCCTTGAAGCCAAGGACGTTTTGCATAACCACATCTTCTGGCAGTGCATCCCACTTTTTCCCTCTACTGCATGAAAATGAATTTCCTTCTTGTTTACTTGCACTTATTCCCTGACCTCCTAATTGATTCCTCCTAGTTCTTGTATAAGGAGAATAATCATTTTCTGTTCAGCTTCTGTATTCCACTCAGGTTCTATAAATCTCTTCAATCATCTCTTTCTCAAGCAAAACAGCTCTGGTCTATTTAACCTCTCCTTGTACAGAACCATGCTCCTATCATCCTTGTCCACCTTCTCTCTTTCCTACTCCTACAAGATCCTTTGGGAAAGCAGTTCTTCACTGCTGGTACATTACACAAAGGCAGTTCTGTCTCTTCATTTGGCTTCCCTGTTCACTGCTCTAACCTCTTGAGATCTGCCTTTCAAGGAAAGGTCTGGAGCGCGAAGTCCTTAGTCCTGGAATCTCCTAGGAGACAGTCATACAGTTCGATCTCAGCCATGATGAGCATGGCTGGTCAAGTCTAAACACTTTGGAGATGTCAGTCTCATTGAAAGACCGGAGTCCCCCTCTCCCTCCCAGGTGGAACCTCAGGAGTCTGAGGCAACCCAGATGCCTGTCTCAGTTCTGCACACAGCAGACTATCTGAGCAATTCAAGGAAGCAGAGACTAAACACAGACACCGAGCAAACCATTTATTACCGTGAGATGATTTCTAGAAAAAAAAAAAGCGAAGGAAAAATCAAGGCAAAACAGTTTACCTTTGAAGCTAACACCTTGCAACATAATTAAAAAGTGGAAAACTATGTGGCAAGTTTATCTTAAATTCCAAATAATAAGTTCCCGTCAGAGAAACTTCACTTAAGTGAGCTACCTGGGAATTTGTCATGTGTTAACTGTCATTCAAAATTAGAAGGGGAGGTGATTCGGGCTGCCTACGTGGAGACCTGGAGAGAGCCTAAAGACATGACCAGATCTTAACTGTCACCTAACAGCACCTTTCCCTCTGTCTTTGTGCCTGTCCATCCATTACTCTCCATGATTTTGCAATCACTACTTCTTCCGTGGCATGGCTGTTTTCAAATCTCACTCCAGCTAAAGAGGAGGGAAGCTGTTGGGCATGATGCAGGCTGAGTCTCACTATACCGCAGGAAATAAAACCTCTTTATAGGACTCCAATCCGAAGCAATTACACAGAGCATTAAACTTATACATCTGAATTGTCTCAACAAAGTAGGTAAAACGACAAGATACCGAAAGTAAAGCACGTACTTCAGTGGTTTGGTAGTACAAGTCTACAGCCTCTGTAGGCTGATGATATCAGCTAATGTGTCTATTTGCGAGAAATTTGCCAACACACTGGTCTAGAAGCCTTTTCATTCTTTTTTCAAATGAAATTGAAATGCACTGATTGTTTAGATGAATCATTTCCCTCTCCTTGTTTTGGATTACACGTTCTTTTTTTTTCTTACCTCACATCTTCCTTGCTCTTGATGGCAAAGCTAACGTCAGAGCAGACAGAACTACTCCAAGATTTCCCTAAGTGATATTTCTGAAGGAGAGCAGGTGCAGATGAGGAAAAAGGATCAGCCAATTTTTAAGAAGTCAGATGGCATTGTGCAGCTAACAGAAGGCAAAGGACGGATTTCAAAGCACAAAATCAGGTCTTTTTATTTATGTAGAATGCACCAATTTGTGGAATTTGAAATGGTTGGTTAGACAAATGTATACATTTGATGGTAGTTTAATTTTCCATGGGCTGCAATACCTAAATCAGGAGAGCTGTGAACATGGCATACAGGTTGGTTCATTTCAGAAGAGTCACCTGGAGAGTTTCTTACATAGAAGATATGGAAGACATAGTTTATATTATCCAGTGAGAAATCTTATCATGAACTTTATTCTTAGACCATTGTCTCTGACTGAAGAGGGGGGGGAAGATATTAAGCAATTTTGTCATAAGCATTTTTTTACATATTTTGCCCTGAGTTGAGTTCTCTGTCTCCCTGTAAATTTAGTAAAGTACACAAAAATGAGATACCAGTTCATGGCACTTCTTTTGTAGTAGATGTGCTATGGGATCTATAAAAAGCAGGCTTGCTGAAATGAAAATGTCAGTAACAGTAAAATATCAAGCTTGTAGCTTCTCCAAGACCCTATAGAGTGGTTTCACAGAAATCTCATGTTTAAATTATTGTATCAGTGAGATCACTCAAAGATTTCAAAATTGCTCCAAATTTTCACATAATCCTTTACTCTTCAGTACTTATCAGGCAACACCAATTAAATACCAACTAAAAATGTTGAAAGCTTTTTTTGGTAAAATGACCAGCTTTTAAAAAGAATGCTTTTCTACTGCTGCATTGCTCACCAAAATGCTATAGATATACATAAAACCAGCTTAGCTGCATATACATATGTGTGAATACGTGGGGGTAAACTTCTAATTAACTCATCAAGGCATAATTACCCTCAGAAAACATAGTGATAAGTAGGCCAAGATAGCTACATATGCTAAAATACTGCTGTAATTGGAAAAGTTGTAATTTTATCCAAATAACCATACAATCCACTTCCACAAGTTATATCAAAGTAGAATTATAAAATAATGACTAGATATTGGCGAGGAGATCTTACCATGGTGATATCAATGGCAAAGCTACTGCCATCTTCCATGGAGTGAGGGCCTCATGCAGGGTTTGATAACTTGCGCCTTCTAATTTTTTTTTTTTTTTTAAGCTAAATAAAAAAAGAAGATAATTGCACAGCCTTCTGGTCTTTCTGTCCTGGTGCTAATTCCCCATGGTAAAGCAAATATACTCCAAGAAAGGATGGAGTTTCTGCTGACTAATTCTTATGGTTAAAATGGAGCTGCAGTGCTTAGCAGAGGCATAAGCAGCATCAGTTGGACCCGTTTAGACCAAACCCCATCTCTAGAACGGTTTGCGCAGCATAAACTGGAACCATGCAATCAGCCCAGCCTCCCACGTCCCTCGGGCAGCTCCTGAGAGCAGAACCTGCCTTCAACAGCTGACAGAGAGGTCTTCTCAAACCCCGCTTGCCCCAGTGTTCCCGTCTCTGCCAGCTCCCCTGCCTGGTGGATATTTCATCCATGCATTATCTCTGAAAGATACTTCCCCAAGACAGTGGCATTCCTTCAGTACGACACCATGGGAGGTTGTACCTAACCCTCTCCGAGATAAGCTAAAAGGCTGTTACTGATGGCATTACTGTGAACCCTCTGCCACACACTGCTGCAGATTTATTGTCCAACTGGTACTCAGTATTGCAGTCGTTCCTACCTGCACAGAGTGGATGTGAAGTGCTATGCCTAAGGTAATGCTGGAGAAGTCTGAGGAGCAAAGAGAGAAAACTGTATTGTTGCAACCAATAATCACAGTGATAACAATTTCACTGTTCAGCAGACCACATACGCACACACATATTTAAAATCCAATCTTATAACAATACCTTGATGGCAAAAGGTTACCAAAATGTACCACCAATCCAAATTTATTTTTCTTCTTATTCAGTGGGTGCCACCTTCATGGAAAGAAGTTTTTTTCATTTTTCTTCTTCTTTTCCTTTTGATAAGCCAAGGAAGGCTCCTTTTTGTTTCTCACCGTCTCTGTGAATTGCTTCACTCCACCACTTGGTAAGCCCCAAAGAGATTGGCAGGCTTGACAGCTTTACTGCCAGTTTTCTTCTGCAGCTTCAAGTGAGGCCTCCTGCAATGTTCCCAGTTCCAACCTCAGGATGAGCTGTTCAAGGATGAGCCATGTGGGAGTTAGGCATGTTCCTACCTGTCAGTCCCATGAGCTTTTTGGCAGGCACAGTTCCTGGCAAGATCAGAGATTATTGCGTCCATGGGGAAAACCTACAAAAGCAAGCATTCAGCCGAGAATTCACTTTCTTAACTTCCAGAAAGAAGCTGGCAGAGAGCCTTCTGCTTCAGTAAACTGTTCCAATTTCTCATCTGAAGATTTAAATACTGGCACGCTTAAAAGACATTAAATATAGTGTGCACATTCACATACACACTCATGTATGTCTTCACACAGAGACATGAGAACACTTCTAACAAAAACATTGCTTTCATTTCATTCTGACATTTTTTTAATAGGCCAGTTCAGGCATCAGACCCCTTTGACTAGGTAGCATTTCAGGAGCAGAAATTAAATGTTAGCAGAGGAGGGCCAGTATCTAGAATAGGAGTCACAGCATCAAAACAATATTGCTTCCATCTTTCCCAAGTCCAGGGATGTTCTTTCACGCAGACATAATATCATCCCAGTAGTTAAGAGTTAGTCAAGATCTGGACAGGAAAGAGAAGAAACTACCTTCTGTAGTGTTTTCCTCTGCCAAACCACTTCCACTCCCACTAGCAGTTTCTAAACTGACTCAACACCCACAGCTTTTACAATGTTCTCACGTGCCTTCTGATATCGAGGAGTCTTCTTGTATTCTAACTCTTGGAGTCATGAGGTGACCCGAGAATATCATTTTATCTTATAGTAAGAAAAAAAAAAAAGTAGAAATATAAGAAAGGAAAAGTAACATTCAAAAAGGACAATTTAGCCTGGTAAAGCCCCTCTCCTTCAGCTTGCTTTAGAGACTTCCAGAGATCACAGCCTAATTTTAGCTGCAATAAATTTGGATCAGCAGCATTTTGGTACCTGTCTGTCAGGAAGATATTGTCATAAGATTGGCAGAACTAGGAGGAGTGTATCAGACTTTACCTGACTGGGATGGGATAAAGATGTGCAGATAAGGAAAACAGCTGTTCTGTTTCCAATAGGAAAACTTTATAATTTTCACCATTTTTTTCAGATTACTGATGTACAAAAGAGGCAACCCAGAGGGAAGGGAAAGAAACCAAAAAAGCACTTTATGCACAATATTTATCTCTCACAATGAACAGCAAAATGTTATTTTTTCTATTGCATTTCAACCAGATTTTGATCACTAACAAGTCTTTAAAATGAGTATCTTATTTTAAAAATCATGGTAGTAGTAAACTGTAATTCTTACAGACATATCTTTCTTTTTCTGTTTAAAAATGAATAATATTGGCATTTTCTGCTTCAACAGTGCAATCTTTTTCATATTTTAGAGACATGTCAACAAGCAGAAGCTGCACTTAAATATTTTAGCATTCAGCACAATGCCGTAACTGGTGCTAGATACATTTGTCACTGCTCAAAAAAACGCATGTGTATAGAGAGTTCATAAATGTATGTGGCAGTGCTTCTTGCGTGCTACCAAAAGACACATAATACAGTTTTTACTACAAAAAAAAGGTAAATACATTTCAGCTTGAGGTAAATTGCCAAGTTGTTTGCTGTCCTTTCCTCCCTGCCCTATTCCTTCTTCTTTGCTTCTCAAAAAAAAAATTAAAATTAAATTTTACAGTTTTACTGTGGGGATAGAGTCCAAATGAGAGCCCAAGCAAAAGCCACCAGCTTTGCAGGAGAAAGGGAAAAAATAACAGTAGGACATAACCTTCAAATGGAAATTGAGAACAGCAAGTTTTTATGGAATGCCTATTCCCCTTCACAGGACCTCCTGAGGTCTGTTTTGCACAGTAAATCCCAGGGACTGCCTAGATACCATCCTGGTAGATTCTTTTTTTGAGAATCACAGCTCCATAGACAGATACGCCTTCCTGTACTCTATAGCAGCTTCTCAGCCTTGCCGAAAAGTGCACATATAACCAATTATAGAGCAGACATGACTCCACCTTATGATTTACAGCAAAAAACTTTTTACACTGCTTTATCAGCATAAAATACTCATGAAATGGTTACCATTCCCTCTCATTTGAAGATTACTTTACTCTGCAAGTGGCAGGCAGATGCCATGAGTAAATGAGCATCTGTCTATTAAAGGAGGAAAGGATTGGTCCGTACAAGAAGGCAATTCTCTTATGAACTAAAGGAGGAACTGACCTAACTCTGTCAAATGACATTTCAGCGGTGGTTCCCAGGCAGAAAGCAGTCTGCTCCCTAAACAACAATTAAAAAGCCATACTAGAGATGGTGTCGGAGATGATGACCTGGAAAGAGTCATCAGGAAAAAAAAAAAAAGGTGGAAAACAGTTGTAGGGCAGGATGGGTAATGAGACCAAAATGAGCTCCCAGCATATCGGTGAAACCACCCAGTGCCGTCTTTTCAAAACCAGGTAGGAGTGCATAGAGCGGGTTATTACTGAAGCTGGCACTAGTTTGCCTCCCCCGGAATGCCATGCCCAATTCTGCCCCTTGTGGTTCAAGGAGCGGTTCTCAGAAGAAGCACAAGAACCACTCAAAAGGTGAAAAACACATCTTAACGGTGAGAATCTCCATCCAAAAGGGCCCCTAATGTGCCTCCCCCAACAAGGTGCAACTCCTCCTGACTCCAAAGGGAGCAGTGGCTGAGCTGCAGGCACAGACCCTGTGCGTGAGGACCACAAGAGAAAACGTCTCCTCTTGCAAACTGTCCTTCAGTTATCTACAGCACCTGGGGAAAAAAAGTACAAAACCGATGGACAGCAGCACAGGTCCATTCTTATCCTTGCTACGCACATTTTTTTTTAGTTAACAGCACCATTGGAGGATTCCGATGGGAGCCGGTGCTCTGTCCCCGGGGCCAGGCTGTGGAATTTGCGTGGCCAGGGTACATAGGCGCTCACGCGTGAGGGGGAGAGTGAGCTTTCTAGCTGTGAAAACTGGCTGGCGGGTGAGACGGCAGTGGGAGGGGGCGGCGTATTAGAGCGTTCACTTTAGTCTCTTGGCTGGTTGCCAGCAGTGCAGAAGTTGAGAAATCATTTGTCACGAGGATAAAAGCCAAATACATTGCTCTGGGTGAGATGTAACCTGACAAACAGTCTCCTGTGACTGACGCATTTGAACTACTAATACACTCTATATAAATGCCTTTTTTCTGACAGCTAGCAGTCTTCTTTTTTTTTTTTGCTTAGTTTTTCTGCTTGTTCATGCTGAGCTTTCTGAGTTCCTAGGTATCAGACTGCTTGGCGAGGAGTACTGGGCAGGAGGACAGTTCTCTGTCATGCTAGTTCCACACCACAAGTTCAGGAGGAAACAAGCCACAAAAGAATTAGAAAGCAATTTTTTAAAATGACTGCTCCCTAGTATCTCTTTTTTTCTTCCTTCTTTTTTTTTTTTTTCAAAATGCCATACAGTCAGCTGGCCAGCAGGAACTTCATTTATAACTGTCAATTTAACAGTTCATTTATTTCATTGAAGCAGTGAGACACAACAGGGGTGTGGTAACCATGAGATAATCACACCTCTGGGGTCTTATGAGGCAAGGAGAAACAGCCAATTCTCTCTAATCCCACAGTGGTGTGATTAGGGCTCCTGATAGCTACAGCCGAGGAGGTTATGAGATAAATTGTGCATTTCATGTTCTAGAAAAAGAATTAAATTAAAGTTAAATGTTTAACCAGCCTCATTTGAGTTCTGTAATTCATCTTGATTATAGATATGTATGATAATGAACACTGATCCACATATATTTGTCTACTTGAAAATGTTTGACAGGCAATAGGAGTAGTCATTTGGATCCAGAATTACACTACCCATAGAAGGTATAGCATATAGCTGCCCGTCTGTCTACAAGCCTTATAAGCAGGGATCCATCATCATGCTATCCAAGAGCTCCTCTGGGCATGCAGTCCGTATGTGCATGTCTATACAAACTGGATCCCAGCAGCAAAAAGTCTGCCTTTTTCTTAGCTGTTATGGGTAGCCTTGCTAATCAATTTCATTAAAGGCTTATCTAATACCAACATTTGCTATGGAAGGTCCATTCATCTCTCATATATGATGCTTCCACCAGGAAACATATAATGGGTAGCACAATGCTTTCACTAGAAAACATAGAATGTGTATTTGGCAGACAGACAACTTCATCATGGAGGACAAAAATTACAGAATTAATGATCTCATGTATTAGGTCATATTGCTCATTTCCATCCTCCAGCATTGCTGTCTGTAGCGTACTTTGTCCTGTTGAGTTCTAAACAGTTCACTGAAGAACACTAATTTATTTTTAAAGTGAAATATTTTTAAAGAATAATTTTTATGAACGTTCTGAACATTAAACCAATATTCCTTTATCATTGGCACTGGCATATGAAAGAGTCTATGTCAATGCTGTGTGATTGGTTCCTCTTGCTGCTTCTTTCTCCTTCTACTGAAGTCTTGACTGAAGTAATGGTGGCCCACCCTTGAGATCCTCTTCTGAACTTCCATGAGCAGTCATTGTCCTGGGGAGTTGTGGTGGGTTGACCTTGGCTGGCTGCCAGGTGCCCACCAAGTTGCTCTATCACTCCCCCTCCTCAGCAGGACAGGGGGGAGAAAATAGGATGGAACAAAAAAAAAAAAAAAAACCCATGGGGCAAGATNGGGTCAAGATAAAGGCAATTTAATAAAGAAAAGCCACCTTGGAGCTGTCTGGAACTGGGTCTGTCTGACATGGTGGCAGCTCCTGGTGTCTTCTCACAGAAGTCAAGCTCGGCAGGGTCTTCTTTCCCCGCTGATTCCGCCAAGCCCGTTCCCTTGGCTGTGGTTTCGCTGGATAGTAGGTAGGGACAGTGGGAATCTCGTTCATCCATTCATGCGCGTCACTAATTAGATGACGAGGCATTTGGCTACCTTAAGAGAGTCATAGTTACTCCCGCCGTTTACCCGCGCTTCATTGAATTTCTTCACTTTGACATTCAGAGCACTGCCACCCCTGCAGTGTCCCCCACTACCAAAACCTTGCCACATAAACCAAATACAGAAGTCTGAAGATACAAGTACCAGTATCAGCCACGGTACAGGTGTTGTGCTTGTTTCTGAGGACAAGGGCAGTGTACTCAGATTTACAAAGAGGACTTTAAAGTAAGATTGGAAACACGTAAAGGTATACTTGACTATTGCATGTGTAAAATGACCCAGTGCGTTCTTCTGTCACAAACCAAGTTTCCACTATTGTGTGTGGCTCTGTTGGCCCATAAAGGACCCGACAGTGAGGTAGTTCAAAGTGCCTCCCTGGGCGGCTGGGCTGTGGAGGCATGCAGAGGGCAGCTCTGTCAGGGTGCAAACCCTGCAAAACTTTCAGGGGTGTCTTTGAGGTTTGCTGTCTCTGCGGAATGACATAGGTGCCTCCAGGCAGACAGTCTGCACTTCCGACTCCTCAGGCTGCAGTGCTGCAAGCATCCTCAGGATAGGAAAAATAGATATTAAAATTCCCTCAGCTGTCGTGGCAATTTCAGTTGTCAAAGTCTCATCTGACACCCCTCAAATCTTTTTAGTTAGTGCACTTGAACACTACTCATCCAGCCTGGGAAAGGGAAAGCGTGATCTGCATACTCTTATTTCTTGAACACTTTCACTAGTTTTTCCTGTTCTTCCATTTTTCTTAATAGATCTGGCTGTGTGAGAGAGGAGAAAGATGGATAATGATTTACTCCACAAAGATTTCTTTAACACAGACAAAATGCCTAGGTTTCTCCCAGGGTCCTGGACCTACAGTTTCACTCTTGTTTCACAGAACAGCATACAACAGCATAAAATCAGAGTTCTGTGTCAAAAGAAGGCTGCAGTCAGCTGAGGTATCTCCCGGTTAACCCTATGCAGGAGATCTGATTTCTCTGATGGTTACCGGGTTATTAACCTTGTAATTTCAAAGAAAAAAAACAAACCAAAACAAACAATAAAAAAAAAACCCACCAGCCAACCAAAAGAAAAAACAAACCCACAACCAAAATACCCATTTCAGTTTTCAGAATCTATTTTAATGTCATTATTCGCCAAATAGGAAGTTATTTATTGTTAAGATTATCCAAAATGATGGTTGTTAGTTTAAGTAAAAGCACCTAGATCTGGTGGTTGCTTTCAGTGCTCCCACAGTGTGTTTCATGGCTGTGAACAAATGGGGTGCAGGCATACTGTTTTGACCATGTCACTACAACTGCGATCCAATCCTTGGCCTCCTTCTAAAGGGAATGGTCAGCTTATGGGATGGAAGTTTTTAAACTTTATGGAGGGATTTCAAGCATGCCATCCTCTGTTGCTCTTCAGTGGACACCTACGGAGCAGTACTGCAGCCCTAAGCCTGGTTTTCTCCCCACTCAGCTCAAGGGTGGTGCTGCCTCTTCACGGAGCAGAGCTGCTGCTGAAATGTGAAACAAACACGAGCCTTTATAGGTCACCTGAAATGTTATAATATAAAGATATGTGAAACACGTAGGTCCCCCTTCAAACAATATTTTGTGATTATTCGAATCTCTCGGGGCTACTCTAAGTAGCCAGGATCAGGCTGAGCCTGACTGGAAGAACAGACCCCTACTCCATAACAATGGTGCAAATCCCAGCAGCAGTATTTCTGCAAGAGTGAATGCTTTGGAGCAATGCTGGCGTATTTTTGTTACTAAGGCAGGTTTGGGAGAACCAGCACTTTGATACCTGGGGCATTCTGCAAAAATTAA
The DNA here is from genome assembly GCA_013398815.1 of Ibidorhyncha struthersii. Classification (NCBI taxonomy): domain Eukaryota; kingdom Metazoa; phylum Chordata; class Aves; order Charadriiformes; family Charadriidae; genus Ibidorhyncha; species Ibidorhyncha struthersii. Next base: position 405,528 of record VZSZ01009666.1, read on the forward strand.
AAGACTCCTTAAAAAAATTATTCTTCTTTCAAAATGAAAGAGAATTATAACCCTTTTGTCCTAATGATAGGGAAAGGGTTTTAAATTCCTGAGTGTTCCCTCCCTCTAGCCCCAAAATTTTTGTAGCTGTGGCACTGAATGCAGTCCCATTATTTTTAATGATATATCAGGACTGGGTAGAAGAATAGCGTACCATATATCAAAAGCTACACCCTTGGAAATCACAGAGCTCTTCAAGAAGCCACCAACGGGTTAAACGGTGACCTGACCAATTTGCTATGGTTCATTTGGTCTATGCTAATTGTTTTAAATGCTCACTTTGTGGCATATTCTTTACTGTGCTGATGGGAAGTGAGGCATATTTCTTTAGAGCAGGGATTCAAGGATACATTTATATTGGAAAGACTTTTTCAGAAAAGTACAGGCACACCTCAATAGTACTATGTAAATAGTAATTAAGCTTCATCATTTATCCAGTTTAAGGAAATACATGAAAGAAATACTTTTCAAATCCTTTTGCTTTGCTTGATTTTTCAATGTCACACTTTTTTCCCTATTCTTCTGAAATGCTTAAAGTCAGGTTGTTTCTTTCCCATTACCAGGCTTTTGTGTCTGCCTGTCTGGTGGGTGGCTTTTTTTCTGTATTCCTTCGGACCCTGACCTGGTAGTCATTATTTTGTCTTTTATCTTCATCTTCTTTCCCCTTTATTTTTCCTTCTTTTTTTTTTATTAGACGAGTCAGCCTCGATATTAGTCTTCCCAAAGCTACTATCCATTACACTGTCAGCAAAGCAAGCTGCCTCACTGTAGGCCAAGTGTCAACAGAAGGTGAGGCAGAAAATCAGCCACAATCTAAAGCTAATTACCCTGCCTAGAAGTTAATTAAATACTTGTTAGGAGCAGCAGGGTAGATCCTAATTAAACTTGTCTAATAACAGTATGCTGACATACTCTGACACTGGGAATTCCTACAGGGTTTAAATAATTGTACAAAGGGCAATAATACCTGTCACATCATGGTGTGCAGGCAAACCCTGAAGATGCACATTTCTCAGTATTTTCTGTACTAATTTGCCACATATTGTGCACTTCACATGTGTTTAATTTACACATGTTTTAATTTTGGTGCCCTAGATCTTTCTAAATGGCTTTGCTGTTGCTAATCTAAGTGTAAACCGCTGCAAAGGGAGATGGTCACTACTGTCTCGTTGCATCATTTAATACACTAAACGTGATAAAATCCTGCTGATGGTGTTACCTCCAGGGTTACTTAAGCAAAGCTGTGGCCTTTTCCTTCAGATTTCAAGACAGTGGTGATTTTACCTGGAAGTGAAGAGGAGGGGAGAGCCTGGCACACCTTGCCAGCCCTCCCACATCCTCAAAGGGCAAGATTCTGCAGCCAGCCCCGGGCTGGGAATTTTACCCATTGCATTTTTAATTCACAGGAGTGCCACTGACAGCGAGACTTTTACCCCCACTGCTAAGAGTGTCTTAAACCAACATCTCTTTAAACTAGTCAGATCTTCATTTACATTCAAAACAAAAGGAAGAGGAAACCACTAATAGGTGTAACTGCCAGCTGAACTGAAGGGGAGAGAAGAGGCGGGAGAAGAGGCTGATAACAGAAAAGAACCTCTCTCTTCTGCTTATTTCCAGCTTTTTGATGGGCTGGAAATATTTTTGTTTCCAGACAGGAAAACACAATTTGCCATTATTTCAAATAAATTAAGGTTCCCCACAAACCACAGCGGGGCTTTTGTCTAGTTGTTTTTAAGGGATCCTCTATGCCAGCGATTTTAATGCTGGTTAAAAACCTGCCGTTTGACCAGGTTCTGTTTTTCAACTGATGAGTTGTCACACTGCCTTGCGTGAGGGTTAATCCCCCATTGTGTCGCCTATGCCACCGCAAAGAAGGACGGAAACGACAAATATGCAATTGCTGATAAAGCTTGTCTCTTCTCGAAAAGCCCCGAGAGGCTGAGCCGCATGCTGATGGTTGTTTACCACAGCAAAATGCTGAATGTCGGTTTTAGGAAAGCGATGTTTCAAAACTTTTTGCCTTTTCTCCAGTAAATCAGTTCGATTTCTCACCCTTCCTTTACTACCCTTGACTCGATCACCCTTTTTAATAAGGGGGTTAGGGCTCTTGGGTGGTAACTGGCGATGGATGCTTGAAAGTAGATGTGATGTTCCCATCATTAGACCATACTTGAAATGCCATGTCAGTGAAACTAATGAAATGGAGTGCCGTGACGTGAAACTAATCAGACATGAGACAACTTTAGAGGGGGGGAAATAAGAGACCTGGAAAGATTTAAGCCAATCGTAGTACTCTCATTTTGCACCCTCTCCCTGAACAGCAAGGATTAATGGAAAGATGTAAGCGCTCTGATCTTTTCTGGCAAGACTGTTGTAGAAATAATCAATTAACCTTGGGAGATCAAATTGACAGAGCTTAAGCGTGAAGTTATTTTAAATGCCAGATTATCTAGGCAGATGAATAGATTTGTTGCAATACTAAAAGGAAAATGAAAGTATTTTTCCAAACTTCATTTTTCCGAACTGATTTAACATTATTTCCCCAGGAGTTAACTCTGCCTTTTTCAGTGTGCACTTTAACACATTAGAACAAAATGAGATTTGATGTACTCCATAAAGAGACTAGTGATTTTTCTCTCTTCCTTCATGGAGTGGGAGGGTTATTATAGAAAATAGCTTATAGTAACCTCATGCTTTTAGCTCTTTACTTTTGTTTATTTGACAATTTGATTATTTGGGTTTCTGTCTTCTGTGGTGATTTTGGTTGGTTTGCATTCTGGCTAAATCATCTGCTGCTTCATCTGTGGGGTAAGAATTCCTTTTGTCCTTAAAAATACAAAGAATGTGAAATATTTTACAATATCGGTTATTTTTATCAAATACAAAAATCCAGTCAGATGTTCTTTAAACAATCAATTTAACTTCATTTGGTTTGAAGAGATAACAATTTTATGTTATTAAAATGCTTTGGGCTGTGTTATTCAGACTAATAACCTCTCTACTATTTTATCACATTGCAATAACATGAGGACAACATAAAGTTATGGCAGCATCAGGCTGTAACTCTAGGCCCATTGCTGCAAGCTTCAGCTGTGATCCAGCATGTAAGAATATGCTTAACATAAGCACGCAAGCAATGGCAATGCTTGCACGCTTGAAAGTAAGCATGCATTCACACACAGGCTTAAGTCCTTCCTTTAAAGAGAAATTGTGAACAACCCCATTGATTAAATTGGTACAGATGTATACTTAAAAGAATGGCACAAACTGTACCACGCGGATTTTAAATCAATTATTTTGTTAAAGGGGAAAAGTTGTTGCATTTCATTCCCTCACTCATTCATACTTTCAGTCATGTGATCTTTTTGTTATTATTTATTTATTTATTTATTTACAACACTGCAGGATTTTGTATCAAATGCAGCAATTTAATTTGAGAGCACACCAGAGCTTAACCAGACTTTTACTGCCTGAATTTGTACATTTAACTCCAAGCTAACTGGAAAGTACAAATGCATTGAAGCCACTAAGGAAACATGTGCACACAGAGACATACGGATTGAATCGTAAAGGTATAGCATGTAGACCAGTTCAGATTGACCAAATTCATCCAGCTGCAATTTGCTAGCAGCCACACCAGTTTTAGAAATAGCCATCCTCAACCATTTGTTCCCACACCACCACTGGAGGTGGAATAAAGCAATAGATTTATGTGCACCCCAATCCCGGGCAAACTGAGATAGGTTATTTTAGCCATTGCTAGTTGTGACTTGAGCTAACTCAGTTTTCTTTGCCTGAAGCAGGGCAGGGAGCATCCACTGAGCTCTTCTCCTGAGCTGCATTTCAGCTGGTGGTAACAAGTTGTTGAGAGAGCTGATGTGATCAGCCACTTCAGCTAGCTCCAGAAAGGACATCTGTCCATGCTCTCCTTGTTCCATTCCTTGACTATATACCCTCTCTCCACTCAGTCCTCCCCCAGACCATGATGCTGTCAGACTAAGAGGGAAGTGAGGAGAGGAAGCAGAGGAAGCTATTGGTGGGATGGCACTCAAGACAGAAGACAAAAGGAATGGTGAACAGCTAGGACCAAAAGCAATGTGTGAAGAAAGGGTTAGTTATGAAGTAGAGGTTCGGGGAAATTATTCTTTGGACTTGGAAGAACTGAGAGGAAAAGTCATTTGGCAGGTCTTGAGCTTTTACATATGGGCAGAAGTGCTAGAAACTGTCAGAAAAGGGATAGCTTTTATGGACAACGAGTCGTTGAAAAGGATGACTACATGTCGCAGAAGCCACTAATAAACTATTGGCCAATCCCCAATTAAAGATGCTCAACTCTCAGTCAAATGCTTTCTTAATATGTCTGTCAGTGAGCACATGTCCTTCCTCAAGCTTAGGACAGTGCATCAAATATGAATGACATTTTCCAAAGGCTTTCAAGTAGCAGGATTCCTTTACAACGTAGTCTGGCCAGGACAATTCACAGCAGCAGCAAACTAGAAGAAGCAAATGGGTTAGTAGCAAATGACATTTACTCCAAAAGATAGAGCTGGAAGATCATTTGAAGACTAGAATCCCCCATACTTGGAAAAACTACCCTGGGAAAGACTTAAGGGCCATGAACTCTCTGTCTACTACTGTGGTAAAGTACTAGTACAGCTCCTCAATTCATAAAGAAACAGGAGTAGAAAGAGGGACTGCTGGGACCGCTTTTCAGATCCTCTTCCTGCTTGTCGTATCCCCAGTTCAAGAAGAAGGATAATAAATTAGAGGGAATTTAAAGAAGAACCACAAGAATGATTAAAAAGTTGGAAACATGATTTAGAGCAAGAGAAATTCAACTTGTTTAACTGAAAAAAGAGAAGTTTAAGCAGCGACTTGATGACAGCTTGAAAGTATAAACACAAGGAGAGAAAATACACTAATGGAGGGCTCTTCTGACTAGAATACAAACAAGTGAAAGAACCAGGGTACGAAGTTAAAAAGTGACAAATAGAGTTTAGGAATAACATATTTGTCCTTAACGGTAAATTTAATTAGCCCCTCAAACAATCTGTAGCTACAGTTGATTCTCCATTGCTGGGTATTTTTACTTGAGACTCAATGTTTTACGAAATATTATCCCTAACACCAAATAAAACTTATTCTACAAAGCCTATGGCCTGTGTTACACCGATAGTCATAACAGCTGACTGTAATAGCTGTTTCTGGCTTTACAACATATGACACCTCTAATCAGTGATAAATTGATTGAAGCAAAGGAAAACTTCACAAAACCTATTCTGGAAGAAAAAAACAACTCCATAACTTCTTTTTTTTTAGAAATCTTTTCTTGCCATCACTTGTCCTTGGTTTTTAAAGTTCAGTTCTCTACCCACCACAGCCACTTGTATACTGCGGCACTGTTGCATAGTAAATGGTGCTAATGCGGGTTTTTCTTTTCAAAGTCCAGCTTTAAGATAATACAATGGATATAATGGTTCTGGTGCCTCTCCTGGATCAGCTGCATTAAGTAATCTCCAGCCTCTGCCAACGTGGCAGCACAAAGGGAGAGAAGTGCAGCAAGCCGACGGTGCGTCAGTGGCACAAAGTCCCTATGAATGTTCTGGGTGGTTTGTCCACTGGTTCTTACTCAGCAAAACCTCTGTTCTGTAGTCCACCTTTACAGGAACCCTTGGCCTTCACTGCTCTTGGCAACTAACCACTAAAGGCGGCTGCCAAGGGGCGTGCCAGAAAGAACAGCAATAACTCAGGGAAGTCTGCAAGATTTAAAAGCAAGAATGTACATCCCTAACACATCCAACAGTCTTACGGAGGGAATTCCAAGCAGCATACATTGCAGAGGTTGAAGCCCCACAGCTTGATCTCTTCCATGCACATAAGGGGGAAAACAATGTATGTCCTGAAAACATATCCTTGCTTTGAAAGGGATGCTTGCTGCTCCCTTTCTTTTCTGTGTAACAGTAAGACAAGGCAAAGACAAGTCAGACCACGTTCAGAAAGCAAACTGTGTGTTTTCTCTGCAAGACTCCACTCTAAATGCACCACAGCAACCTTAAACTGTACGCACAGTGTCAGCATAACAGGCGATGGCCTTGCTAAAACCATCAGCATCACATTGCTGCTTCAGTGTGTACACTGATTAATTGCAGTCAAATCCTTAGACGCATTAGGATCAAACTGACTTCTACATCAAGGAAGAACGCTTTTGCTGCCTTTCTTTCTTTGACGATTACCATCTAATACAGCCTCAGGGAAGTGCAACCTGCCGTCACATTTGTCCAGTGCAAGACTGATGGGCTTTGCCTCAGCAGATTCCTTTGGGACTGTATTTAACAATGTAATACTTCTAATGCTGTTAAGTGATTATTTTTCCCAAAGTAAATATAGTTTAAGGAGATGGAAAATTATACGATTGGTCTGCTTTCCCATGAAAACATCTGTTAGCACTTTTTCCTTCGATTTTCTATTATTGTAGCACTAGAGTAGATGGTCTGTGAAAGAGAAAGCCTTTATTCTAGAAAAGATAACTAACATAAAGAGCAAAGGAAGTTATGGAAAAAATAACAGCAACATTCATTAAAAAAAAACGCATCATTCCGAGCTTCTGTGAAACACATAGATGTAAGCACGCTACCCACTGCCCTCAGGCACTGAATAGCAATCTGTACAGCAAGTCCGATCTGTACAGCAAGTCCAATCTGTCTTACAATCACTGCAAGTCCCTATATTAGGTATCTGCTCCTGCAGACCTGCCTGCCTAGGCCTAGCAACATCTCCCATATGACCAAATCTTCAGCTCGCCTGTAGCTGCATGTAAAACCAGCAGAATGATGCAAAAGCGTATCAGGCCAAGGAGCTGCTACCTGTGGCAGATTGGGCTTTTTTTAAGATCTGTGGGGGGTCAAACGCTGTTAGAACAGGAATTTAGGAAAGAAAATTCCCTCCTGTTAGGCTCTTAGACAACCTAAGTTTTCATGTCAAGAAAGGTAATACTTATAGCACTTACCTTTACCCATCTACATGTAATACCCAGGTTAAAAATATCTTGTAAGTGCAAAATGTTGTTACCATCCTCAGTTTAATTTACAGTTGTTAATTTGCTTCACTTTTGGATTGTAGGAAGTAAGCAATCAACCTTCTTGTGGAAGAGAGAACTTTGAAAACTTGCTCATGTTAATTCAGCAGCTGGTAACATTCAGACCTTTTGGAAACAAACCTAATGTTATTTCAAACAAGTATTTAGAAAATAGAGCACACAACGTAGCAATAATGTTCTACCTGTCAGACTTTTACTACAGGAAATGGGGCTTGGATGATGAGGAGAGAATACAGAAAACTAAAGGATAAAGGAAAGGAATAACAAATGGAGAAAAACAGGAGCAGGGGGAGAAAAGAGATGGTTGAAGGAGAAAAATGTTTTGCAAGGATACAAAATGAAAGTAAGGTAACAGCTAGTTAGTGAATAGAAGGGCAAGAATCCAAGTTCTGTAATAAAGAAGTGACTAATTGAGGCAGCGAGAGAAAGAATTAGAACAGAGAAGCTTTAATATAATGTAGCTGGGAAAGGAGACTGTAAAAAACTGCAAAGCACAAAACAGCGACAAACAGAGAGACAGGAGAGAGAAAACATGAACACTGAAAACAAAAAATGGATGGCGTATGTCCATTTACTAAGCAGTCCACTGAATGACAAAGGACTGAACAATAAATAAAATACACTTTGGTTTTCCTAATCTTCTGTTTTACTGTATGACAAGAAATGGTAAACACAGACTTGAAACCAGGTGAGAAACAAATGGCTAGAAGTCAGTATGTTTAATAGCCTGAAAATGCTACCTATCCATTAAGCATTTAGCCTAGATTCCTAAAAGGATTAGCCTTATGCATTTTTGCTCTTCAATTATCCAGCTCTCTCCCATCCTTACTAGCCTTTGCCAAGTCCAACAAAGAGTATCTTGGAGATACTGAATGTTTACTTGTTTCAAGGAAAGTAGCCACCATCAAAAGGCAAGAAATCCAAGGCAATCCCTACCCACCAATGACAGAAGATTGCAGTACATGCACAGATGTTCTCTCTCCTGCAACTAGTACATAAACACTATGCAGTTAATCAGCACAGATGCAGCACAGAATCACCCACAATACATGTAGCCTCCTGTTCAGCTGGTAGTTGAAGGCAGAAGAGGGAACTGAGGAAACTGGTAATCTGTAGAAGGCTCGTCAGCGACCTTAAAAAATCTGGGAAGTTGTGGGGCATTGTAAGAAATGCTGCAGGGAGGTCAAAATACAGTAAAAGTGAGTTAGTGGAGAACTGCAGTGTGGGGACCTGGGGAAGAAGATCCCTTGAGGACCTGCGAAGGGGCTAATGCTATTGTGGAGGTGAAGTCACAGGACACAGGGAGGAGAAGTGGAGCCCTCACTGCATGGTGCTGTAGGAATGTAGGATGTGAGTTCATGGGAAGCCAGGCTTTCGCTCATCCACTCCTCCTGAAATTATTTGTTTCCTCAGTACATTTAGTGACTTCACTAGTGTTTTGGTAAAAACTATATAGGATGTCATGCTGTTAGACAAATGCTTACAGGCACTCAGAACAGTGTTTGAGTGAATTGTTCATAAAGTACAAATTTGCAAAGGAAAACAAGGGGATGCTGTATCGCCTCTGAGATTAAAAGATACTTTTCTAATGTTTTTTGTGCTGGTATAAATCAAAAGTAACACCAAGTTGACCTGATGCAAGAAGAAGTTTTATAATCATTGGCAAAAGATAAAACATGCTCATGTTGTACAATGATGTCCACATTTTATTATTTTAGGTATGTCAGGAATTCTGAATATTCATTTGTAAAGAATAGCTTCCACTAGCACTTTAAAAAAAAGTAACCAGAAGGTCATCAACAAGGGAGCTGAGAGAATAATATATCATGAATAATGTATTAAATTATTTCTGTCTTTATCTCTTAATGAATTATCTTCAATCATCTTATAATTTTCTTGAATGTATTTGTAATTCAAAAGTACTCCCCATGCAATTTCTCCAAAAAAATTATTTCTCTAAATTTTTCTTGGTCTTTTTGTGGATCGAAAGTAGATGAAGTTTGAATTAAATTAGTTTGTTTTTAATAGGACACGCAGAGTAGGAATTTCTGTTTCTATTCCCTCACAAACACATTTCTAAGAATCACATTACCTATACGGCATTAAACTTTTAGCCATGAAATCTCTTCCTCTAGTATTTTTTTTAAGCATTTCATTTCCACCAGCACCCTAATACAATGTGCAGCAGGCTAGGGCAGTCACTGAAATTCAACACCTAGAGTCTACTGACTGTTCTTGGCACATTTTTTTCTTCCTAAAAGAAGAACTTCTGCTATGGGTGTTCATTCACCTCTTGAAGAATTTAAGTGCTGGAAAGTCATAAAAAGAATCTTTTCTTTTGGAACATATTTAATGGTAGCAGTGTAGTAGCTGATCAGGCTTTTTTTTTTTTCCTGTATCAAGCTATAAATAACTCACAATTACCTTTACGGGAATCTTTGGTTGTCCCCATATGTAAGGACAAAACCAAAAATTCTCATTCCTCTTTCCAGCACACCAAATAATATCTTGTACCCCACTTTTTAGATACTGTGAGTTGACTTTATCTTTACTTCTAATACTTTAAGTTATAATAGTGATGACCATACCTGCATTGGAATCCTGCAGCCATAATATGAGTGACTGAAAAAGAGATTATTTTTAATTTTCATGTCATAGTCACAGAACCAATCTATACTGACATGCCACATAAACCCGACACATTTGTACAGATACTTAGCTCATACAACTCCCTCCAGTGTGAAGAGAGGTGCAGAGCTGCCTTCCATGTGAAGATCCAGCATTTCTGAAATATCTAGAGGTGAAGGAGTCTTACTGATTTGGAAAATACTGTCAAAGGCTGGCTCATTGTGAAACTCAATTTTTCATCACTGATTATGATAAGTGTCTGGTAAGTCTGTATTATCTGTCCAAACTCTATGAACCTCTAGAGACACACCTGTTGCTGTGTCTTCAGCAATACTTTTTCGGTCCTTGGTTAGTGGTGTTCAGCTGGCATCTGTGCATCTTTAATAATGTCTCAGGAATGAAAATATGTGTGCCTACCTGAGACACAGAGCAAAGAACATTCAAAAATTATTAATTCCCCCATTCATGTCACGGCTGTGTTTTTGAATGTCATTTAAAATAGGTCTCTAACAGGCAAAACTCATCCATCTGCATCTCAAATTCAGAGCACAAAATGACATAATTTCTATCAAGTTGAACAGAGGAAAAACAACTTCCGACCTTCTGAATAGCAGTGAGTTTGCCCGAGTCTTCTTCCAAGTTCCAAGCTCTTTTCTGTCAGTCACTCGCCTGTTCACTTTGTTGGCACAGTCTTTGGTTTTTTCCTCACCCTTTAGCCGTATGCGATGCCACTGGCTATTCTGCCCAGGGCTCTGCCCAGTGCCTGGTGGTGTGTGAGGGAGTGTGTTCATGAAGTCCATCCACGGACTTTGGATCAAGCTCTGACCATGGTACTACAGCAGCTGCAGACTCTCTCCCGACTGCCCCTTCTGCTGACTTGATCCCTGTGGAGAAAAACCCTAGCGGGAGGACACAACACCTGTAATCAACGGTGACATCTAAGCGCAGTCACTATAATATTTTGGGTTTCTTGGCATCAGCTCTGGGCGGCAGCAGCTCACAGTGAAAACATGGTGTGATTTTTTTTTTTTTCCTGGAAACATCAAGCGTACTTTAATCCAAGTACTATATTCTTGTGAATAGAATCAAAGAATTCAGGAAAGTACTCAGGGACACAGAGTTTCCAGATTCGATTTTAATTAAAGGCTATAAATACTCATAAAGAGAGGTTGGCACTCAGCTTTAGGGATCAAGCTGAGTAATCCTCATCTGAAGCTTTCTTGCATTTATATGATCGTGTTAAATCTTGATAAGACAGTGACTTATCTAAGGCAGAAACTTGCAAAATCTCCATCACATCAGTACAAAGCACATTCTGCCAGGCTTTTTAATACCAGAACAGGTCAGGCAGGCTCATCTCCGGATGACTCCAGTACCAGCTGGAACCCCGCCTCAGCTCCCAAAGGACAGCATTCTCCGGGGACTTCAAACAGGTGTGAAATCCCGCCTGGCCCCACCTGTAGGGAGTATAAAACAGCCGTCAGACAAAACCGAACACGCAGTTCCTAATCCGGTTGCTGAAGTCAGTCAGCGATCACCCACGGTGAGCAAGGAGTAAAGGCAACAGGACCAACAGAAATAAAAGCAAAGGAAAAGGCGGGCTGGTCCCTCAGCACTACTCGCACAAATCCCTCCAAATGCGATGAGGGGTGTGATGTGCAGTAGATACGCTGTATCGCACAGACACAGGCATGCCTGCGTGAATCAGAAAGACTGAATCCGGTGAGCAGAGTTTCAGCACGTGAGCCTTTATGCGAGAGCAGAAAATATAAAGGGAGGGAGAGGAGCTAGTGATCATAAAACTTCCTGGCACCAGCTGACAGAGCAAGGGCAGAAAGGACATATCTAATTTTAATCTTTCCTCCACGTGAGTGGTTTTTCCTTCCCCTCAAACCCAGTGAAGATACTCTCTCTGGCCATAAACTGTTCAGCAGGGACACCACCTGATTTAGTAAAGGCGATTTATGCTCATCTGGCAAAGTTGCCAATCTGCCTTTGCAGGCTCAGTCTGTACTAGCTAACAAACAGGGGGCAATGGTGGGAAAAGCAGGGGAGACTCCAGTCCATACAAAGACTGTCCCTTCCGATAACACATCTTTGTCCAGGTAGGTCAGATCCTGAGCGCCTCAGTCTCCTTCCCGGCTTTTGCAACTGCTCTTTTAGACCATCTTAGCTCGATGCATCAAGCACCCGCCTGCACAGCCGCTGCACAGACCCTCTTTCAGCCAGGCTTCTCCAGGGGCTCCTTACTCCCATTGGGAATGACCTCCAAAACTCAGCAGCCTTCTCCTGTTGCAGATTGCTTTAAATATCACTTTTGCACAGAAGCGTACAAAATTACCAACAGATCTGTGTTTTTCACATATATATGTATAAATATATGTATACAAAAAAAAAATGTTAGCCTAACCCAAAACGTGTTCAGTGGATTTGAAGTCAGAGAGGGAGAGAACTCCTGTTGCATTTTACCTTCACAATGGTGCTGGAATGGTTGAATAAAGTGTGGCCCCGCTGCCCATATGCCATTCAGCTTCTGTCTGTCTTTTTGTTTACACTGGGAATACAATAGGAACTATAGTCCTTCCAATGCATCATTTATAAGTGTATTCTACCTCTGAATGTACAGACAGAACTGGCTCTGTGAATGAGCTCTGTGAATATTGCCAAGACACTGTGCTTTGTTCAGCATTATTCTTCACAATAGATACCACACTTTGGAAGTAATTTTAAAAAGGGAATCAAAATAGTGGTACTTTTAGCCTTTGTTTCTTTTATACCACACTGCATTCTCTGTCTCTCACTCAGCTGCTTCTATTATACTGACAAATTAAATAAACCACTCCATTGCTAAAGAGGCTTGGGCGGGCTGGGCTTCGGTACACTGCTGCACTAGGAAGTTGAAATAAACATTTATGCCGGTTTTATTCTTAACAAATTTAAGCTAACTTTAGTCAAGCATCTTTTTTTTTTTTTTTTTTAAGAATGAATGCGTGAAAGAAAGAAAGAGGGAAAGGGGGAAAAAAAAGAAAGGAGTACTTCAAATTTTTGAGCCGATCTGCAGCACCAAGGGATCTGGCACCTGAAGCAATGGAGCAATGAGAAGCCAAGTGTCCAGGTAACGAGCCTGCTTTTTTAGTGCTCCACTACTTAGAAGCACTGCAAGTCCGTTCCGGCTGTGTGGCCTCTGAGAGAGTGACTTGGTGAGTTACGGGCAGCATGGTGTGGCGCAGGCAAGAGTGCGTTGCAGAGGCTCCCGGCGAGCAGCTCGCAAACTCCCGCAGCAAACTTTCCACTCAGTGTGGGAGTTTACCTCCCCTGCGGCAGGCACAGCTCTGGTTTGCGAAGCGTCTCGTCCGCGTGCTGTTCAGCGCACAGAAATAAGGGCAGGTGGGGGAGTGCTGAGGAAAGCGTGCCGGATGGCGAGGGCAGGTCTAGCTGCTTACAGGTGTATATTTATTCATAGGTAGATGGATAGGTGGAAAAAGGTGTTGATTTGTACTTTGGCTGTGGGCTCATATAGAGAGACAGAGAGAGTCTCATAAAGAGAGATCTAAGAAACTGAGGAGAAAGTGGCGATGTCACCTAGACCTGCGTCAAGGTGCTTTCTGACTTTTGGCTCTTTTCTCGAGCAGGCAGTAAACAGAGAGGAGAGCCGGGGAGCGATATGCTGCGGGTCTGCTTGTGCACAGATCAGACGTGAAAGGCCGTCCTCCGCATTTGCAAGCGCTGGCGGGGCGGTGGGGACGTACGCGGTTTATAAAGGCTTGTCTGTGTAGTTCAGTATTCTCGAAAATACCGTCAAATGAACGGCGTTATTTTCCCACACCAGCTCCGAGTAAATGAGCGTAGCATTGCCCGGATTAGGTCTGAAAGCTCCTCCTGTACTCCTGGGCGAGCAGCCTGTGAATAACGCAGGACGAGCCTTCCCCTCCTCTCCTCACAAAGCAGAGGGACCAGGGGCAGGAGCCCGAGCTAGGGAGAGAAATTGTATTTTTAT
>VZSZ01009666.1:420277-468557 GCA_013398815.1 Ibidorhyncha struthersii
CGGGGGGTGCGGCGAGGGGGGCTGGGAGGGGGGTAAAACATGCTGAGGGCAGGCGGAGGGGCCTCGCCGGCAGACAGCGGTATTGTCTGCGGGCGAGCGAGGGGTCAGTCCGGAAAGTTCAGGATTAGCCAATTTAATATCCTGTCAAAATTCTCATGGTAATGAGGCCTCGCTGGCGCATCGAGCCGCGGGCCCGGCCGCTCCCTGCCCGCCATGCCTGAGGCGGAGGCTGTGCGGCCCTACCGTGGGCCGAGCGGCGCCCGCCCGGGAGGCAGAGGGGCCCGGTGGCGGGGCCGTGCCGCCTCCCTGCCGGGGGAAACGCTCGGGGCTGGGCCGGTTTAAAGCGGTTCTCGCTCATTCCCGAACTCTCCCAACTCCGCCTGCGGTAGCTGGGCCGCGGCGGCAGAGGTGGGCTGAGTTTGGGTTGTCCTCTCCTTCCCTTGTGCTTGCCGGAGTTGGCCTGCGCTCGGCCTTTCTGGCTTTAAAAATTGTAAGAAAAGGGGAAGAGAGGTAAAATCACGATTAACCGTGTACGTGTTGCGTTACAGACTGTTTTTCAAAGGGCGTTTCTCTTGATGTACAGGGCTGGTAGGTGTAAAGCGGCAGACAGGAGGAGAACGTGGGAAGAAAAGAAACCGCAGTGCAAAACCAGTAGGCTTGTAATAAATAGTAAACTGTGGCCCCAACGGAGTATTTTTTTGAGCTGATGGATGATATTAAAATACAGTTCCTAAGCGAGTAACAAAAAAGATGGGGGGAGGAGGGCTGGAGAGGGGAGGGGGAAAAAAAAAAGAAGGAGGGGGGGGAGAAAGTTCCTGTGCACTTTGTTCAAGGTTCTGCACCTCTCTAAGCAGCTGTCACATCCGTACATTATGGTACATTGAATCTGAATGAGGCTCTCCACATCAAAACCTTGCATCCATTATGATATCATCTCCTGCTCTAAGCTGTAATGCTTATTAATTCTGCACCCATACTCTCCAAGCTTCAGCAAATGTATTCCATCAGCCTAGCATTTAATTTAATTAGTACAGCTGGGCTCTCATTCTCCTTTCTGTGTCAGAGGTATTGTCAGCACGTTCTGCTATAACACAATTACTGATTGCTTTTAGATAGGCAGAAATATGATTAGGGTATTGGGTGACTGTATCATAAGCCTTATTAGATTCATTTGAAATCTGGAGATAAATAGGAAACTTTTATTTGCAGTGTAATGAGATTATGCTTATTAGGCCAAGGCCTCACAACCTTTTGCAAAGAACATAGTGTATCACTAGGATTATACTCTGGAACCACACTTTTTGCTCATAGCATCCAAGCAATTTCTCAGCAGCTTTGAGATTTAACTGTTGTAGCCCTGTACGTATTTTAGAATTGTTTTCTGGCTCAGTGGCTTTTTCCTGTGATAGATTGCGTGCAGCTTCCACCATGTGTTTTCTTCTGCATAACCCCAGAATCTGGGGAAGATGTTTTGTTCAACAGAGAAAAGATGTTTAGGTGAACTGTGGCCATGTGTGGATGAGTAAACATGCTGATACATTGGACAGAAGAGTTTTTGCCAATACCAGTATTTTTATTAAAACTCTTCCCCCCCCCCAGTAGAAAACTGCAAAAACGTTGCCAGATCAGCAGTTTTCAGAAGCTAAAAAATGTTGCGTTTCAGATACTTCCAAGGCTGACTCTTGAGATAGAAATAATGAGTTAATTTTCATGTGTAAAAATTGCTGGAAAGGCTGCACATTTCATGTCACATCCAGAGAGAGTGCATTTAAATCTTAATGTATATATCACAACCTTTTGTATTATACTATCCTGACAAAACACACGGCTTAGTGTTTGAGAAGCAAGAGTTACGTATTTAAAAGTTCATTTATTATAGGGATTCAGAATTCTGATCTGGTAATTTCCCTGTAACAATCAAAGGTACAAACAAGCTATCACTGACTTGACAGGTTATAGAAAGGAGTCCATCAATTTTAACATTGGTGTCAAATTTTGATTTTGTTCTGTTTCTGCTTAAGTTTTACTACAAACTCCAGTGGGAGCAAGATTAGGCTCTTACTGGATCCTTTTCCTTTGTGAGTGGTATTACCCAGTGTGGAATCATTTTGTAACTGAGCATGGCAAAACCCTGAGCCTGGTTTTGTATTCCTTGTTGCAGCACTTGCTCTACAGTTAAGATAGAAGAATTTGCAGTGTGTCAGTATCTCAGGGTAAGGATCAGATCTGGGGAGTAAAATGTGCATCAGTGCTATCATGGTATTTTATTTTTCATTTGCCTAGCATTGAAAGGGTGTCTGCAAGTGCTGGCTTGTCTCTGTCACTAGCAAGCTCCACGTTGCATAGCTTAACTCAGAGATTCCTGATATTTCAAAACTAGCATGGGAATAAACTTTGAAGAGGTCAGGTGAAATTTCTTAAAGATATTTCTGTGTTTCTCATCTAGTTATTAAGGCAGCATCTGGAGAGTAAAACTGTTGCCACAGCCCAGTGGAGTCCTTTGCCAAAATGGACTGAGGTTTGGAGTTCCCAGCCCTGCCTCAGTTAGTACTTCTGCAGGTGTGTCATGCAGTTCTGTGTGATTCTCCAACTGGGCAATCTCATGCTGTAGCTACGCTTTTTACTTTCCTGGAGAGGAATACACATCAGTTTGCAATGGTTACTGACTTGCCTCAGGAGCCACAGTATGTATGATTGTGCAACAACAGCAAAAAGTTATTCTAAAGGAATATTTCTATATTCTAGAGACCTCTGTGTTTTGGAGAAAGAGAGGGATCACTTTCTCCATTTTAGATACAGGCAAGCTCAGGCACGAAACAGTGAATCGACTCAAGTTATATATCTAGGAGCAGCGGCCTTGCAAGTGCTGAGTCTACGAAAACATCAAGTATTGAAAATCCAGTGTTTGCACTATACATAAGAAGCTATTTTATTATTGTATAGCTTTATAAAGACGATGCCGTTTTAAATCAGGTGTGTTTTGGAGATGAGGTCATTTCTCAGTTTTAGAGGAGAGAATACCCAGCTTCTTTCTGCCAACCAAAACAAGATGAACAGCAGCCCATTTTTATACAGGCTCCAAAAGCAGCAGAGGCAACAAATGCCACAATTTTCCAGTATGTTGCTTCATCAAGAAAATATTTTAAAGTGTGGTGTAATTGCTGTATGTGAGAATGAACTGGTGGCCCTGTTCATTTGTCCCCCGTCACCATCATCCTGATTTGCAGTGAGCAACAGGGTTATTCACATGCTTAGATTACACACATGCTTCGGTGCTCTGCTGGATCAAGGCCTAATTGACACCCTAATTGACAGGCTCAGTTGAGAGACTGAAGACTAAATTGGGCTTTGTAGCTGAAATGTTATGTATGTTTTTACCCTCAGAGGTGGTTTGTCCAAGGCTGTCTTTGAGATGTGTTACCAAATAATGTGTTCCACCTTCTGCTGTAGCTTTTGTTGCATTTCTTTTGTGGCTAGATAGAGGACTTCAGCTGCTGGGCAAAAAAAACAAATAAATATGTTAGTCCAAACTAATGACAAGTTGAATGCTAAATTGAAACAAACAATTTTATCTTTGGTCTTTCTAAAAGAACAGATTTGTTAAAAGAAATACTAACACCCATTTATTCAAAACCAGTTGATTAAATGAAAGTGTAACTAATTGTTAGATGTTTGTTTCATGTAGACTCAAAGGTGGAATCACAACAGAAGTAATTAGGGTAATTATTAAGGTCTGTTTTTAATTCAAACCCTCAGAGAATATTGCATATTCATTCAAGTAAGCTATATTTCCTATTAAAAAGATAGCAGTTTCTCAAAGCTTTCATTTACAGGTATGTTTTTGGTAGTGTCATTTTATATGGTGTCATGTCATCTTGCTCTCTACTGTGACAGTGTTCGTTATTCATAATGATCGCAATCAAAGGGGAAATGTTACTGGTAATTTCTGTGTGCACTTTTAACCCCCAAATATTTGTAACAGGTATTTACCTAAGGCATTTGAGAATTTGAAGATAGGGACATTGGGATGAACTTGGCTTGATCTCTTTACAGAATGTACTGTGTGCGTTAAGATACTAAAGCTAGGAATTGTTATATACTCCTAAAGAAAATGCCTATTTATAGAATAACTGGAAAATTGAGGCAATACTTGTACCCTCTTACTGACAATGAAGAAAAATCTAGCTCTGTTTCACAAATGATTTTCTTTTTAAGACTAGTTTTTATAAAATGAGAAGAAAATCTACAAAAGAAATGTTTGGGAGCATTTACTGTGGAGAGGTTCTCAAAGGGCTGTTTCAAACTGTAGACTGAAGGTGAATTTGTATCACAGCATTTTGGAAAAGAAAATTAAAAAAAAAAGCTTCATGGATCCAGTTCTTACATGTGGCTAATCATGCAGGAGACAGAGTGGCAGGACGTCTTCCAATATTTGTTGCTGGCAGATGACACACGCCATCTTACAGGGCAGTTGGACTGGTATGTTCTCCTTCTGGTTGGATTTAATGCTTGGATTTAAATCCAGATTCTTGTCTCGGTAAAGCCAGGTGTTTCTATTGAATTCCTAAAATGCAAAACTGTGTTGATCAGACAGAAAACATTGTTGCTTGCTAAATTAGTAAGTACCATTTTTTTCCCCTTGTGGTTTGATCCTCCCGTAACGCTCAGTGTGCACTGAGTATGTGTGTGATAGAAACAAACACAACAGGATCAACGTTATCTCAACCAGATTCCTTAGACCATACCACTCAAATGATAAGCTACTGGAATATTGTTAGTACCATTGTTTAAATAAATACATAACACACTATAATTAAAAATAACAATGACAACAGATTTGTATTGCCCTTTTCTATTACTGTAAAAGTGCAGTAGTGGTTGCAGTAATACCTAATATACCAAATTTACTTGTACAACAGCAGCATAAGACCTTAGTATGGAGCCAGCTAGACTGGGCTGATGATGGTCTGCCTTTCTGAGGTGCAATTAGTCCACTATGGGGCTGACCAAACAACTAAATGGAGAGAAGAAAGTTGATACAAACATAAAAACAGGAGCGAACACAGGTTATAGGTGGTAGCATTGCAATTAGCATAATTACAGTACAGCTCTGCAGTTAAAGTCATATCTGCATATTCGTTGTAGTTACATTTTACCCCCTTGGACATAATTCTTTTTTTTATACCAAATGTGATATCCCTTATTATTTGTGACCATTTAAGTGCACATTGTTAAATGAGAAATAATGCAGGCTCATTACTGAACCACTGGGGCCTATTGGGCTAGCGTAGGTGTCTGCTAGAAGACAGAAAACCAGGAGTTGCTCACTGGTGAAACCTTTTGGCCAAATGACTGCATATGCATTGTGCTCATGTGTTAGGACTCAGCATTTTGTTGCTTGTCTGCATTTCCAGAAGCATAGCTAATTAGAGGAAAAATAAAGCTGCTTTTCTGTTCCTCTCCTCCAGTTGAGTTAGATAAGCTGTGCTCTCTCTGCAGTACTCTTCCATCCTCCCAGCAATGCCCTTCCTCTTTCAAGCTACAGGAGAGCCAGGTAGGACTAGCTCTGCTGATGTTGAGAGAAGTTTTCCATCTACGCCCTCGTTTCTCCCACCCCTCCTTCAAATAACTGTACACCTTTTCCGCATTTAAAATTACCAATGGCTTTATGAAAAGGTGCTGTGAGAAGGTGCAGTGCAACAGAACTGCAGCATCACCATCTTTCAGTAGAGTCAGGATCTTTATTGTACAGCTTTAGAGTGTGCATTTCCTAACCCAATAGTCCATTACGTTACAAAAGCGTATAAAACTAGTTTCAGAAGAAAGGCCTCACCTGCCTTATTAGGAGGCCAGACTTGGCTGCCTGTGCCGGTGTCATGGCACTGAATTGATACACTGTGTCACAGAGATTTTACACAGTTACCTGTTTCTAATGGTAAAAGAGTTATGTGGTCAGATCCATTGTATAAAATGCCTTTACCTTCAGGCACTTTTGACATGCATACACTTTAGAGCAGGCAGAGAAAACATGAAAATTTGCTTTTAAAAGGATGAAATTTTGTAAAATTACTGTTAACGCTTACTTGGCTTTGGTTTCCATTATGTACCAGCTTACACCCAAATTAAAGAACACATGAAGTCTTTTTTTATTCAAGATCCTTGTCTAATTGTTAGCTTCTCCACAGTGTTTTTGTTGGGATGGACTGTGCCATCAATATTCCTACAAGCCCCCTGCAGGTTATGGCTTAGCATATTTGTACCCCTAAAGACAGACTTTTTTCTTGTCCAATACATCCTATCCAGCAGCAGCCTGAAAAACTACATTGTTAGAGATCAGCAGTTGTGTTATATGCATTTCCTCTACTCCGGCTCTCCACCTCAGTATTAAAATGTATTCATTTTTTTTTCTGTTGTCTCCCATGATTTTTTATACCTACAGAACAGTATGGGGATGGGGGTGATAACAAACACTTCTCTTCCCTGCAGCCTTCCTCTGTGCTGCGTGGAAAACAATCAGGAGGGTTAAGACCGTATTTCTCACTTTCCAGCAGCTGAGTTCTAGATTCCATTGCCGAAACTGAATATAACAGGGTACATGATGAGTGTTTATTTCTTAGCATGGAGAGCTGCAATAACACATGACACCTTGATTAAAAAATGCCACTGAAAGCCAGGAGAGTTAGATTTTATTCCTAATCTCTAACTTTAATTTTTCCATTTAACTTGGTTGAGAGTTCTGAAATGAGACTGTTGGTTTGTTTAGAAATCTTACCAACACTTGAATGAGTCTGCTGGAATGGGTCTTCTGGTGAGTTCTATTGCCAAGCTATCTGAGTGTAGCTGCTACTTATGTTAGCCAGTGTTCAGAACCAATTCCCCAAACAAAATATACTTTATTAAAGAAAAGATGGGTTTGCTGGTATAGCTGTGTCTATGCGTAGAAACAAAATCCTATTCCAGAAAAAAATTTTAGTGTCTAACCGTGTACCATAAAAATGTATGGTAGCATCTGTCTTTGGAAAATAGGTAGTGTCTGTACAGTGACCCACTGCCAGCACCTGTAAACCTGTAGATGTCACTTTGGAAAGTGTCAAATATCGCATATTCCCACCACTAAAACAGTCTCTCTTTCATCAGCCTGTTCTGAGACTAATTAATTGTTTTTAACATAGCATGCAAGTAATTAATTTTAAGACTCTACATTAGTATTGGTCAAAATTTCCCCAAAATTACAATTTTCAAAAGTTTGCCGTTAAAATTCCATTTTAATTACGAACCTTTTAAAGCTTGTAATGACAAATACGATGGTTTTGACACACCTACTGATTGGAACATTTTTGTAATTGAAAAAATGGAACACAGTGGAATTTTTCAAAGTATCGAGGTAGTGCTTAGAAAATTTTCTGTGGCATATTTTTCACATTTTTGATTATTTAAGGTAGCTCACATTGTTTACCTATATCGTGGCCTTTTTTTAAAAAATGTGATAGATGAAAATCAGATTAGAGATCAAAGGTTGGAAGCTACAGGAAGTCAAATGGTGAGAATAATGATCGACATGATGTATAGAGATGTGTGTGTGTAGAGCAGTATAGAACTGTCCTGGTTTGAGGTAAAACAGGACCAATTTTGTTCAGTAACTGCTTCTTAGCTGGGCCTCTTCTAACTACTGAAATTAACACCATATTGTGCAGACAATGTCGGCTCTCTCAGAGTGATAAGACCAATGTTTATAGTTGATGCCCAGGCATGGTACGCAGAGAGGCTCTTGCTTGCACTTATTGCTATAACAGCCAAGGCCAACCAACTTTGTTATTTGCCACGTTGGAGGGTTGGAAGCGGAAAAAGCACAGTGGGGTCCCACCTGCGGGGAGGAGCGGACAGGACAGGTGACCCAAAACTGACCAACAGGGTATTCCATCCCATCTGCATTATGCTCAGTATAAAAGCTGAGGGATCAAAGGGTCAGCTCTCTTTTTTTTTTTTTCTCTCTCTCCCTCTCTTTCTCTTTCTTCAATGGCCAACGTCTGAGGAGGACTCTGTCTGTTCATCTGTCTTTGGTCCCAATCCTGAATGCAGATCCAGAATCCAGTTCCAGTCCATCACTGAGTCCAGCCTGGGACTGCCCCAGTGCCAGACGGTGTCGTGATTGTCATCCTGGGAACTTGATACAGTTTTGTATATATTTCATTATTTCCTTTTTATTTTATTGTTAATATCTCATTGAAGTAGTTTAGTTCCTTCTAAACTCTTAAGTCTCTTTTTCCCTCTTCTGCCTCTCTCTTTGAAGAGGGGTAGAGGGGAGCATCTGTCGGTCCCATCTGGGGTCCCCAGTGTCCCCAGTGGCCGATTTGTCCTAAACCACGACAAGCACAGAGGAACACATACAGTAGAAATGTAGACGTTTGTTGGAATAAAGTCAGCAAAAAGAAGAAAATTGCACAGAGGTGGGAAGGGACTCAGGGAAAGCAAAAAGGGACAAAATGGGTGTTTTGAAAAATGGTTGGGCAATAAAGGTACAATTGGGAGCTGAAGGGATAGAAAAAGGATAAAGATCAGAAAATACTACACCTGGTACATGGCAAGTGAGGAAAGAAATGGGAATCCAAATTTCATAGCTTGATTCTCAATCATGTTACATTCTATTATATTGTCATAACTCGATCATCTTCATGTAAGTCAACACCACCAGGAAGCTTAATCACTGAAGCATCTGCTGCTTGTTTAGGAAGGAAAAGCATTGGACTTGGCTTCCCGTGGCATCTTTGACACATCTGTAATGCAGGGACCTGAAAAAGAGTTCTCACTGACATTTGCTTCAGCAGCTGTCCCTGGTCATTGTGAAGAACAAACCCCAAAAGTCTCAGGAATTGTCCTGTGACCTCCCATTGAGACCAGACCCAAATCCTGCTTAGAGTAAGATAGGACAAGGAAAGGCCATTAAACCTTACAGTGAATTTGGCCATGTCTTTATTATCAGACTCTGAAGCATTCTCAGGTTCTTGGATTTCATCTGCATGCTGGCCACGTCCTGACTCCATCCCGGAGGACAAGTAGACATGCACCAAACTTTACTTTTATCCCCTGCATCCAGGTTTCCATTCAACTGGGTGACAATGGCCTTGTCTAGTTGGTAGGGGGCTGTGACTCAAGGGCTTATGTCAGTAAGTATGTAAAATACAGCCTTAAGCAAAGAAAAATAGTCAGATCCTTAAACCTTAGAATTTGCTTTTTTGAGGAAGGAATGCTAAGTATGGGTGATTTCTAATGGCTGCATGATGTCTCTTAGGACATACTGCTGGTTTCACTGCCATCTGACAATAAATTCGGCTTCCTACTTAGATGGATCTAAATTTCAACTAGTAAGATAGCAGCAAGATTTTGTGAATTTTGCAAGTTGGTATAGCCAAGATCCTGATTTAATTTATGTCAGTATCTTGTGACAAAAATTACAGTAGGATGCCTGCTTTTCCTTGCTTCAGATTTATACATAACACCATACCAGGGTCTAGTGGAAAACAAAATGTAGTATTGACAATTTTGTAAGTATTTTTGGTAGGACTTATTTGGTGAAAAAAAAAAAAAAAGAGAGCCTTTCTTTTCATTCAAACAGGGTGTGTGTATATATATATGTGTGTGTGTGTGTATCTGATGAAGTTATCCAGTTTTGAATTTAAAACTTCAGGCTGTTTCCTGAAGTGAGGTAGCATGTATATCATGATCACTGGGTCATATAGTGAATCTCTAACTCAATTATTGATAATAATGAGAGTAAATATTATGGTTTATTAGGTATGTAGGCTTAACAGAAACAACACCACTCAGCCTCTACTCATGTTTGCTATTTTCAGTCCCCCAAATGAGAAAACGTGAATTAAAACTGATGAGAAATGCATTCATTGGGATATATATCACACAGCTGCAATAGGGATAATTGGAAGCTTAAGCCCTAATCCTGCAAACACTTAAGCGGTGCTTAACTTCAGTGCATGCAGGTTGAATGAAATGCAATTTCCCGTTTTTTTAAATGTGCACTGGCTAAAGCATGTGATAGAGAGGGGCAGAAATGGGGCTTTGTTTAGCAATGAACTGCTGAAACTTTGCAAGGGAACAGACCTGTAGAATTGCAGTTGACTTCTACACCATTTTCACATAGCGCATGAGCATGCGTATACAGTATTCACTTCTCCAATATTCTTCAAGGATGTTGAAATTATTAGTGAAATAATATATTGCTGTTCAAAAGAGCGATATAAATAAAAAAAATAGAAAGCATATAGCAAATAGCAGTATGTTTAAGCTAATCTAAATGTGTGCCCCTGTAGTATGGTGATTTGTCAGTGAAGCTTGCGTTGGATGGATGTAGCTATCAGTGTTTGTGTCTGTCATGTCACCCTCAGCAAGCTCTGAGTTTTTTAATGTTATGATATTATTTAATTTTATTCTTTTAATCTGAAAGAGCAGCCTGAGATCAGTAAGGGGATGGTTTTATCTTAATCATCGCTCCTTTCTTCATAAACATGCAGATGTTGAGCCTTCTAGTAACTCCAGTGATGATTTTTTGATGCATGAGGACAATGGAGTGAAGTAGTTTCACCTTAAAAATGGTAGTCTGGTTATATTAATATCAGAAGGGCATATTATTGCTTGTGCCTTTTTAGAAGTTGGGAAAACATGACAGTAGAGCTTGGAGTGAGGTTACTTTTATTCTCCTTTTACTCCCTAGTGACAGAGTGTAACATTGACAGGAGTGTTGCCGGGCTTTTTAAGAAATATATAGTTGAATATATTTTTCTTAGCTCAACTCTGATCAACAGAATTGGCAGTTTCAGATATCCTCATTTTTCCTAGTGGGAAGCTCTTAACCAACATTGCCTCTTCCTTGAAAAACTGATGGAATTTTTTAAGCGTTTATCCTCCATGTATGTAAAAGGTTTTCAGTGGGTTTTGTATATAGTGTATGTAAAAAATTTTAGTGGTTGAAAATTGTTCTAATTCAGTGAACTTTTGGCTACCTCTGATAGAAAGCACAAGTTTGATAGCCTTTTGAAATATGAGGGAAATTATCTTGGGTTTGTTTTGTTTATTTCTGTACCTGGGATGCCAGAGGAAATGAGTATGTCAGGGTTAAGGCTTGGATGCAGAGGAAGCTTGTTGATTGAGAGACGAGTAGGCGGGAAAGGCAGTTTTTACCAGCCTGTGCTTTGACACCTGCAGTTGTTTCTCTGGTTCTGCATCTGGATGCACCTTCTGGCTGTATCTCAGTCCTTGGGGTGGGTGAGAAGGTGTCACAACTGATGTGAGGTCACATATTTCTACTGTTCATCTCACATGGCAAAGTGTGATATTGACACATAACATCATACTCTTGGGGTTTTTTTTAAACAGGTGTTTAGAGAGATTGTCTTAGCTCATGTCAGTAGCTCATCCCCATCATGTCCTGGTTTTCACTGGAAGGAAGGACAGGCATGCAGCTGGCTGGAAATCACTGCATGGTCTGGCCAGGCCTCTACGTGGATGACTTGAGGGCACCAGAACTGTATGGTACGGTGCGGAGCACACATCCCACTGGCTGGACAAAGCCTGTGAGTGCACAAGTGAGACAATGCTCTTTTTTTTGTGTGGAGTCTCCACAGGGTGAGACAGTTTCACACACCTTGAAAAGAAAAAGCTTAGAGCGTACCCATAGGGTATACTAGACAAAGGCATCTCATTCATTATATTCTACCATCCATTTGGGATTCAAGCTACTGAGACCATTTCTGAGGTACAGACTAGCTAGGGAAAAATACTGGCCTTTGTAGAGTAAGCAGTGAGAAAAAGTGGTTGCCATTCTTGTCCTTTTGAAATTAAAATGATCACTGGCTTCAGCAGTGGTTCCTCCCAAATCATTCAAGAGGATGGTTAAAAGATACATGAACCATTTCCAGAGCTGGGAGCTTCTCAGTATGTCTAAGGAGGTTTGTGGTCTGAAGTAGAGGCAGTACTTGACTTTGCACTGTCATCTGCTCAGTGATGTTTGAGGGCAGGCAGGCAAAGGGGCAGCATCAGGAGCTCTCCTCATTGGTGAGAAGACTACAGGGCAGAGCTGGCAGGCACAGGTTCCCTCCACTGCCAATGGAGAGAAATAGGCACAGCTGTAGCGCGTGAGCTATCCAAACAGGTTTACATGTTCAAGTCAGGTTTTTAATATCTCCAAGGTTGGAGCATCCACAACCTCTCTGGGCTATCTGCCAAGGATCAGCTGAACTGTGCCCTTAGAAGTACCCGTTCCCCTCCAAGGAATATAAAGGAAACCTAGGTGATGATTCAGATGGAGGCATCTGATTTAGACGTAATGAAGCCTGCCCCTAATGGTCACTTAAGTTAGGATTTAGGCAGCATACATACGGCCTGAATTTGGCTCTCTTTCATCATATTCCTTTTCCTTGCCTTTGCCTGTCCTTTCTTCTGAGGTAATTTTAAGAATGTATATAATATACTGCATTACTTTCCAGCCATATGGTGCAATATCAAAAAGTGAATTAACCAGTCCAGGTTAACCATGAGCTTTTTTACCCAAAACACAGAATCATTTATTTTAAAGTTGCAAATGGGTAACCCGCTTTTTCTTCTTTGCCACGCCAAAGGTCTATACCATGGTAACTGGTGAATTATTTATGTCTAACTGCTGTCCCTTTTGAGGGAGACATTTTCCAGGCAACAAAAATATATGTGTATTTTGTAGCATAGGCATTGTAAGCCCGAGATCACACACCCGATGCCAGCCCAACTGCACAGGGCAGTGCACTAGGACTTTCTCCCAGATGGTAGCTGTTAGTGGACACGCGATGACAGAAAAGAGAATGTGCCTAGGAGTTAGATGAATGGTAGCCTCAGTATGCTGTCCTCTGCTGCATGGAATGGCTGGGTTTGTCCCCTTTTGCAGCACAAGGCAGATAAAAGTTTTCCTAGTACAAGAGCAAAAAGATGTTTTCCTTCCATATGGTGCGGGCCTTTGTTGGGGTCGCCAGGTTACTTCCTTTCATTTGTCTGAGTCTAGCAAGAGTACTTGCATTGAATGTTCTTCTAAAATGCAAGCATAAAGAGTTAATGTGAAGTACTGTTGTATGCATACCCTTATTAATATACATATAGTTATGACATAGGATTATGCATGTAAGAAATTGCTTAGGCGTTTAATGTAATATAGAGTGAAAGGCCCATAAATAGCTGACGTTGTTAGTGTATCTGGAAATCTGGTGCAGAGTTCCTCTATGATACTATGTGTACAGTTATTCTTTGTTCAGCTTGTTCATCTGAGAGTGACATCTTTGTAAATATTGTATAGAGTAGTTTGAATTACTTGCTGTTTGTGTTTGTTTCTGTTGCATTACGAGTGGCTTCATGCTCCTTAAATAAGTTTCATGTGAGCTAAGATCTGATAGCTTTTGTCTTTTAGTTAGGGGCATAGCTGTAGAATTTCTATCATGACAGTTCTGAAATTTAATGAAATGGATTTGTATCCAAATGGCTATTAAAGATTTTCTGAAAACTTTTAGGAATGTATGATCAAACTGTTTGACACTGGTGTCACTATAACATGTGTGTTTGTGTGTGTATACATCCATATATATGTATGTATGAACATATAGATTTATGTTTGTGAATATTCATGCATATAGTGACTTGCTGATCTAAAAATGTTCAAGGGACTTGAATATAGGGATTTCTGAATCCTGGAATGATATCTTCTAGTGAACAGGAAATATTATCACTCCTAATGGGAATTCTTTCCTCGATGGGGTTGTATTTGCATGTGAAGGAGTGTATCTAATACTTTTTCAGGTCAAGGCAGACAACGGTAGTACTGTTATAATTACTTTATTTTGTTTTCACTGAAAAGGGACACAAAAGGAGCAAGAATACTTGCCAAAATAATATTGGAAGTCTGTAGAAATTAAATCTGATTCAACCATGAGCGCCTTATGTATTTACCTGATGAGGGAGGGAAATTTACACACTTGTTGCTCAAGTAGATATGTGAGTTTGGAATTCGTTTTCTTTCTTTTTTTCTGTTTTTTACCTAGATTTTAATTTAGATGAAGAGGAATGGGAGTGTCTTTGTGGTGTCTGTGTAGTGTATTGATTTCAGTGTTGTACTTTAAAGGGCTAATTTACTATGTGTATCTTATCTATATGAGTATGTCCTTCATGTCCAGTCTAATAAATGTTAAATTCCTGGGTTTTTTTAGTGGGACTGGGATGAATCAATCTTTTTTTATCCCCAGGGCATTCTTCTCTGCATCATAGAATTGCCCTTTTACCTGTTCAGTGTAATTTAACCTGAGTCAGGAAATCAGTTGGATCTATGTCTGGAAAACAAACAAATCTAAGAAATAAATGGTCCCCCAATCCCTGGGGGTTTAAGATTTTCTAGCACAGTCGTATTACACAGTGTAGTAAAACTCAAAAAAACTAAGTAAATAAGAGAATTCATTCTGTCCTCAGGGACTGACTATATTGTTAAAATGACTTTGCTGAATACTCGTCTGTCCAATGAAGTTGCCTTTTTTTTTTTTTTTTCCTATCTGTCTGTGTTTGATAGTTCTCCAAATCTTATTTTGGTCTCCGGTTACACAAGTCTTGATTCATTTGGGGTATGGAAGACAGTAGAGTATATCCCGAGTTCTTTGCTGTCCCGTAACCACACTTTTAAGTCTCAAAGAGTAACGTGGCCAACAAGCAGGCTGGTATCTCTGTGCTTCTAGTTTCAGCCAAATATGGAGGAACGTTTGACTCTTACTCTTCCTAAAAGACTTGTCTTCAGTATATGCCAGAAGTCTTTAGAAAAAACTTACTTGAAAAGGTGATACTAGCCTTATTTCTAGACAAAACAGCTGCAAATCCCAATTGCTTTCCTTTTGATTTTAACATAATTGTAGTTACTCTTCTGAATAACCCATGCGTAATGAAGCATGTCTAAGCAAATGTGTCCTCTCAGACTTTGAAAATCTTAACCATTGCTAATTTATGGGGTTGAGAATGGGGAAGGGTTACCTATGGATTTCTTTGAATTTCAGTCAGGTTTGACATTCAAGTTTGTGCTGTTATTTGTAGCAGTAACAACAATAACAATTAGAGTTCAACAGATTTCATCCATAGGTGCCACATTTGCATTTCAAGGGTAGTGCATGGTGAATGCGTTTTATATAGTCACTCCTCAATGAAAACAGCAGTGGTGGAGGCAGTATTAAAGTGGTTAGTAAGGATGCCTCTGCCCAGGCCACCACATAGCAACCACTATGTTTCTAAGGACAAATAGCTCTTGCCTGCCCTAAGCAACTGGATGAGAACATCAAAACATGCCTTGTGAGAGACCTCTAATACCCATTAGTGTTAGCAACTGTTACCTCAATCATGAATGACACAGCCCTAATTATTAAGGTAATTAGAAGTTATAACACTGGCAATATTAAAGGGAGAACTTCTAAAGCCCATTAACAATGTTACTTTAAGTGATCTGGCTGTGAATTGTTCAAATCTCTAATTACATTATACGTCTGTCTTAAAGGGTGATGTAATTAAGTGATGGGAGAGGGAATGAATATATAGTGACTACTGTGCTATACTTTGTAAGTACTATTTTCACAGAAACCAGCCTCAGTAATGTCATTATGTCATTTAGGGGGGGTATTTTTGCTCAACTGTATACCATATGTAGCTAAAAAATACTTATCCTCAGAATATATAGAAATGATATATCATGGTTTAGTATGATGATATTATCAAAATTAGGTTGGATTGGCTATGTTATTCATGCATGACAAAGCCATCAGGGACATATTCCTGCCACCTCAAACAGCACTACACTTTCACACCACCTTTTACTGGCGTAAGTGGGTAAATACCAATATCCTGTATGTCCTACATGGAGGAAAGCTATTTTAAGTATTTTAAAGGAAAATACATAAAATGTTACAAAAATGAGTCAAATTTTAGTTAACAGCAGTTATGCTTGAGTAAGAACAGAGGACAGTCTTCTGCAGTTTGGCCTTTAGGTGTTCACATCATGAATTTTTATTGAGGACTGGAGAACAGAGGAAGCTTAGCACCAGCCCCTTCTTTTCAGATTGGAAAGAAAGGTAGAAGAAAATGGGGATATAGTGAAAAACAGAGCTGGATGGATGGAGGACACTATAATTATCTGGTGGTCTTTGGTGAGTTATCAAAATTGCTTTTCATGAAGTACAAAAAGTAGAAGGGAACAGATTATCTCTTTCCCATATTCAGTAAAATATTCATTATCTCTGCAAAGAGGAACAAAATAAAATAATTCCTTCTTTTCAGTTCTCTTTATTCAGAAATTGGCTATTTTTTCTAAGCATGGAAACCTCCAAGTTCTAAAAGATAGTGGGATCCAGGTGCTGGAATTTGGTTTTGTGGTTCTTCACCAAAACCTCACCATTTCTATGTATATGCAGCCACAGTAGCAAAGTTTGTTGTCTAATTAGGTGGTTGCATTTAAAAAATATTTCTTCTGGATTCAGTGGTAGAAAAGTAGAAAAGGTCCATGTGTAACAAAGCAATTTAAAATCTAAGCTCTTTTTTTCTGCTCATCTTTTCACATTTGATATCCCGTCATGAGCTGAGTACTCTATTTTTCATATTTTTGGAGATGATTAGTGGATGGACCTTATACCCGTCCTCCAAATTCTGGGGTGGCTGAAGTGAGGAGAATTTGTTCTGCATACTCAAGCAAGCATCACAAGGTCTGTCCTTTGCTTTGGTGTGTGTGGACATTGACTCACATTCAGCCCTGTGTGAATGCTCTCCTGCTTGCAAAGGCACATAGAATCACAGAATCATAGAATGGGTTGGGTTGGAAGGGACCTTTAAAGGTCATCTAGTTCCAACCGCCCTGCATCTTTGACTAGATCAGGTTGCTCAAAGCCTCATCCAGCCTGACCTTGAATGCTTCCAGTGATGGGACATCCACAACTTCCCCGGGCAACCTATTCCAGTGTCTCACCACCCTCATTGTCAGCAATTTTTTCCCTACGTCCAATCTAAACCCACCCTCTTTCAATTTAATACATTTGCCCCTTATCCTGTCACTTCAGGCCTTGGTAAAAAGTCTCTTTCCATCTTTCTTATAAGGCCCCTTTCTATATTGAAAGGCTGCAATAAGGTCTCCCTGAGGCCTTCTCTTCTCCAGGCTGAACAACCCCAACTCTCTCAGCCTGTCTTCATAGGAGAGGTGTTGCAGCCTTGTGACCATTTTCATTGCCCTCCTCTGGATCTGCTCCAACAGGTCCATGTCCTTCTTATGTTGGGGGCCCCAGAGCTGGACACAGTACTCCAGGTGGGGTCTCACGAGAGCAGAGTAGAGGCGCAGAATCGCCTCCCTCAACTTGCTGGCCATGCTTCTTTTGATGCAGCCCGGTATATGACTGGCTTTCTGGGCTGCAAGCGCACATTGCTGGCTCCTGTCCAATTTTTCACCTGATGCCATCATTTACTTCAGAGCTGATGTGTGTACCCTCATTACTTGAGAATAAAACCTTTCTGTTCCTACACTGACAGTTTTCAAAGCAAGGCAAGTTCCTTGATGAACACCCAGACACACCTTTCAGTGCACACCATGGTATGCCCTAGGCTTTTAAATGTTTGAGGATATCTAAAGGCCACTGTCAGCATCCATTGCATACTCCTGCTGAGTGGAAATGCCAGCAAGGCCCAGGGCTTGGGTGCATCCTAATATCCCCCAATATGAAACCGGATATTGCCAGAGCACACAGCCGGACCAAGAGCCCCAAAGTGCTGTTCAATGCATTAGCATAGACACAAGGTTGGTCTCTTACACCCTGGTTTTCCAGCTGAGGAGTGACCTACACAGAACTGGAAAGAATTTATTGGAGATTACAGCTGAGACAGGCCATCGTTGAGTCAGGGACATTCCTTCATCACCTTTTCTGTTCCAGTTTGTGTCTTCCACCTGCTCCACTAAGTTGTGGCTGATGACTGATCACTTTGGGGGTGAGCAGAGGGATGACAGGCTTCTTCTCTTTGTCCAGTTTGTATGCAATCTGGGAGCTGAGCTGAGGGGCATGCTAGCTGGGAATCTGGGTGCTGAGATCAGCTGCGTTCCTGGGTAAGAAAGGCATTAGGTATTATTGTAAAACAGCTTAGATAGATGGAGTGAAAAACTGTTGACTCTTGCTGCTGAAAGGTAGATCTCATACATCTGTCCGAATTGTGTTGCTGGGTGCACATATTCCACCAATGCAAGCCACTGACATTGTACGTGAATACCTGGCAAGAGAGAAAGACTTAAGAAATCATTGATACAGAGCTGGAAATGGGAGAGAAGGGAAAGGGAACCGAGGAGCGATGTCAAAAGACATAAAAAAAGAGTTAAACAGGGGTTAGCAGTGGAAGAATGAAGTCCAGAGATGAAGAGGAGAGAATGGTCAGCCTGCAGTTTTGTAGGTCTTTCTAGCACTTTTCATTATAGAAGTGTTTCCCTTGCTGTAAGGTTTATTTGTTAATCAAGACAGGCAGTATGTCACCAGAGCTCAGTTCTGAGAGGAGCATTGCATTAGCAGAAACAGGTCCTGATATTTGTTTGAAGGACAGTCATCCTGCAAAGTCTGACAAATGTCAGTCAATCTGCCAACAAAAAAATTCCAACCAGTTGTAGACACGATGTGTGTATGTGATTGGGGGGGTCTTTTTCTGAGTGCCAGTAATCACCAAGTTCAATTTGTAGCAAAACTTGCAATTAAAAGAGTTCAACATGCCACTTAATTTCCCCTTTTTCTGGACCTTATACAAACCCAGATTTTAAAACCTTTTTAACAAAAGAAAAGACAAAAATATATTTTCCTTCTTCAAAGCAGAAAAAAAAACCCACCACCCAAGAACAGAGTATTGCTGTTTAAAAAAAAGGCCACTACAAACCATACATGGAAAATGTGTGGCTTAATGGGGATCGGGTGGGTTCCTCAGAAAACTGACAATGTGAAAATGAAGAATTAAAGTGAACTTTTAAGATAATCTTAGCTTTCACTCTTGCCCTAGCAAAAGAGCTGATGTGCACAGAAGCCCTGGTTGGAAATTATCCCTTGTCAGGAAAGCACTCAAGCACTTGCTTAAATGTATTCCTGAATGAGGATATAGAATATACACAAGGATAAAGTGTACAGTCATAAATGGTATTTATAACATTTCTCTTGATCGCCACTTTATGAAATCACTGGTGCTGCTGGGGTGCAGAAAAAGGTAGAATATGATCCAGTGAGCTTGCTTCTTCTTACTGCCTCCAGGCAGGAAACATTTACAGTTGTATTACATGGTAGGTCCTGCTGCGCATGCTTAGTTTCCTCAAAACTTTGGAACAGACATTTGAGAACATGCAATCAAAAAACAGTTACACAATTTGGGAATGCTGTTTATGTCAGCTCTCTGTCAAGGTAACAAGCCATCAGTGCATCCATTCCTGCCTTAGTCACTGTAAGGTGACATATCAGTGCAGGTCTTCACTTGAACTAATACTTCTCTGTTGTCAAGGTGCTTGATGCTGAGCTCCATTGGCCAGACAATTTCTGGCAGAAGCATGGGTCAAAGGTTAAAGGCTGGGCATGTGTTCATCCCTCCAGATTTGAGAGCTGAGTATGAGACATACAACTTCATCCTGCAAAGAAAGAAACATTCTCCTCTCAGACACAAAGAACAGATCGTTCCTATCTCAGTTTGGAAGCAGAGAGTTGTATTCCTTATGTATCAAAAAGAAAAAAGGAGAGCAAGAAGGAAGTTTATCTTCTTTGGGGACTTTAACAAGTAATCGATACCTTAGTTGGGATCTAGCCAGAGTTGGGTGTAGAACCCAATCAATAGCAAGAGCAAGGCAAGTCAAAGTCAGGCAACAGAAGAATAAAGATACACAAGACAAGCATCTAGGCAAGAACTGGGATCAGAAGCCAAGCCAAAGGACAGGAAACTAGATACATTTTTACCAAGCTGAAGGGCACAAGAAGAGGAAAGTCGGAGGCGAAGGTCAGAAAGCCAGGGAATTACAATGCAAAGCAGAGCCTGGAAAGGGGAGCAAGGCATGAGAGGAGCCAAAGGCATAATAAGCAGTTAGTGTGTGATCATTCCTTTGACACCCAGGGCAAAGGACCAGCCACGCTTAGCTGGTCGTGTTTATTGGGTCTTCACGGGGCAGCAAAGACTGAAAAAGAGGGTCCTGGCAGGTCCCTATGGCGGTAGCTGCAACTGAAAGGTTGAATCAGGAAATTGGTGCTCTCTGCTTTCCAGTACTCAGTCAAACATAAGACGTAAAACACTTCACCTTGCAAGTAGGCATTTTTAAACAACTGCTCTGAGATAAGCAAAGGAAGGGCTGACAAAACCCGCTCTGTCCCTGTGTGTCTGATTTACTCAGCTGCAGATGTGGAGACATGGATTATGAAATAAGCAATGTCCTGACCTCAGTCGCCAGACTTCACAGAACATAGCACTCAGACAGTTGTGTCATGAGTAGCTATATCCTAAGTATTTCTATGGAAATACACTACAACAGTAGGTATAAAAGAGAGAAAATGGTATGAGATACCTTGCTCTAGTTGGTTTGAGGATTATGAAAGTAGGTTTTAAGGCTACAGGAGAGGAGCTATCTTCAACGGGTGGTATAATGATGCATAGGGAGGCATATATTAATGAAGTCTATTCAATTGTGTCCATATTTTAGAATATGTTTTGAAAAAAAAGTCACGCCAAGAAGTTACATTACAGCAATATCATGATGATGCTTAAATTGTATTTAAATTGATGCTTAAAGCCTGGAAATTATATGGTGATGGGATTTTTTTCTAGGGAAAGGGACAGCTAGGGTCCCAAATCTCACTAAAAGTCAAAGGCAGTCAGGCCTTTTGTTCTCAGTTGGGTCTTAATTGTCATTGTCTTTCCTGATCCTGAGGGGCTGATCCTGAGAGGGGCTCCACATAACCTTGCAATTTAAGTTTTTCCTTACCTTCCATACACATCAGAGTACAATCCCTAATTTCATGATTACTTACCTATTCTCAAATCTCACAACATAAACAATATTGTTTCTATGAACACCTTTCATAATAGATTGAAATGCTTGAGCATTCTGTTCTCCCCTGTGCTTACAAGTGGAGAGAAATATGAACATTATAACAGATGTGGGGTTTTTTTTAATTAAGGCTTCTTGAAGATGCTCAGAACATTGTATTGCAAGAGGTTCACAATGCTCTAAATCCTTGTTTTTCTACTGGTCTGGCAAGTTACTTCACTACCAGCCTCAATCCTCTTGTTTTCTCCAGACAAGAAGAGGGAGATCATGAGATACAAAGTGTGACTAGATGTTACCGTTTAATCTTTGGAGTTTTGCTCAGGCCCTTTTCTAATTGAGAACTTAAATTCCTGTGTTCGGATGCATGATTCACTCAGTATATTTCTGTCTCCTGATAGGAAGAGGGAAGGAATCAGGAAGAGGTGAATTGCTGCTTACTAAGAACTTACTTCTAGTCAATATTCTTCAGTATACACTTAAACAGTCCTGTTTGGTTAACATTCCTACCAATAAACTTAATTATTTGAGCGGTTTTAGAAGAAAAAGTATATAAGCCTAAAACCATCAAAAGTAAGATCGCTTAAAAAGTGAACATTTGTGGGCATCTTCTTTAGGTATAGTGTTCAGTTTTCATTATTATCCTATTCCTGGCAAGCATACAAAGTTTGGGACTACAAACTTGGAAATGAGAAAAGTTTCCTGTTAAAGCCATGTCTGTCAGACAGAGCCAGCTGTCTGATGTGTTTTCCAGGCAGGTGTACACTGATGGACCAGTTTGCACAGTGTATTGTGGCCACTTTCATCTAGTGAGTCAGAATCTTTTTTTTATGTAACATTGACTCCCATTTTTTGATTTATGACTCCAACTCCCGTTTTTTTATGAAACAAGGTTCTGTGATATCCAACACAATATAAGCTGTTTCTAGAGCCACAGTAAAAGCAACTTGAACTGCTTCATGTAGATGTTGTCCTTGTATGTTTTATTTTATTAGAATTTTAGATAAGTTTAATATTAAACATTTATCAGAAGACTATGCCGTTTACATAAGAAGTATATCCTCTTACTAAGACCTCCATTCACCTGAAGAGTTCTGATAACATGTAGAAACCACTCAAGTTCCATTTTTGTTTGGTTATTACAATATCAGATCCTCAGTTGAACCAAACCTGCTTCTGCATTATCCCATATTAAATTTTTAAGCTTCCAGGTTAATATTGTTCCTTCTCACTATTCATCAAGTAGATAAGTGAAGAAGTGTTCCCGTTTTTATTGTGATTTATATGCACTTTAAATGCTTCAACCCGTTTTCTCTTAAAGTTTCCTGAAATACTAAGTTGAAAGCCAATTGAAATTCACTCACTGGAGGCGCTGTGTTGAACTGCCTCCGCTTTCTCTCTAAACCAGGTGTTGCTTTTCTTTTTAAGTCACTGCACCAAACTTTGTTAGGGCTGATCTGCAAGTACTATACACAATAAACTGGCAAACCCCAGAAAAGTAAGGAAAGGAGATTTCGGATCATCTAGTGAAGCACAGCAATTTCTCTTCTTGCTCAGAGATCACCTTAACCGTTCCCCTTGCTACCGTACGTTACACGTGGTAGCCTTGGCTGTGGCCTTCTGTCACTCTTTTGCACACACTCCCTTACCATGTCAGGTTCTTTGTTGTTTTTTTTTTATTTTGCCTGTAATTAGTAGTTGCAGACATTTTCTGTAGTCATTGGTTGTGCTGCGAAAGTGTAATTTGGTGAAGGGGCATTTGCACAAAAGAGAAAATGGAAGGCTGATTTCAGTAGTAGGGGGGCGAGTGATTATGAGGCAGAAAGAGTTTATGTCAGTTCCAAAGCAGTGCAAGGTCTACCGACAAAAAAAGGACTTTTATTCCAGAATACTGTCTGTGCAGGAACACAGAGAGTTACACAAGCAGTAGCTGCTACAGCATTATAATTATACTGCCATAGTTCTGCCAGTTAATTTCCTCGCATGGACAAACCCTCAATTTTTTACTTGCAAGGTCTCACCAAGAATTCTTATTCTGGATTACCTTC
This sequence comes from Ibidorhyncha struthersii, assembly GCA_013398815.1. NCBI lineage: Eukaryota > Metazoa > Chordata > Aves > Charadriiformes > Charadriidae > Ibidorhyncha > Ibidorhyncha struthersii. The sequence continues at coordinate 443,402 of VZSZ01009666.1, forward strand.
ACGAGTTCCTGGCCTCTTTTTAAAAATTTATTGCTTTTTAAAACTTCAATTGTTGAAAGAGCTGTGGAGTCTCTCCCAAACATCACCATGTCTTTGAAGCACTGTGCAGATTTTATAATGTCCAAAAAATGCTCTCTGGGTTGCATTTTGTCATTGAAATGCTGTGCAGATGTTATAAACCCCTGAGATGTATGGATGGACCTGACAGCATTAATAATAGCAGCAAGTCAGCTTTGCAAAAACTAGTATATCTGCTAATTGCGCTTCAGACATTAGGCCCGTTAAAGTAACAGAGTAAGGGGTTTGCAACATCAAAATGAAGGTGTGAGTTAAGAATGTGGGTCTGAAGGCTGAAATGATGCTTGGATAACCAGACTGGCAGTTCCTTGGAAAAAACAACATTATGACCTGTGTAAGGAAGATTGCATTAATGCCTTCCTCAGCCCAAAGGAAGGAGAGTAATAGGAGCGTACCACATTAGCACTCTTATTTACACAGCATCTACCGTTATTCCAAGTAGGGCAGCAATACACACTTGACCCATGAAGGATTAAGCTGTCTGTCATGCAAACCACTGGCTAAGAGACTGCCAATATTGATGCAGTTATCCAAATGAGTAAGTCTGACTTAGGTAGTGGTAGGCTATGCCTGGAATTATTGGAGGAGGACAGCTTTACTAGGAGCGTATGCAATCTTCATGATGAATCTACGCATTCGTTTATGTTAAAAGAGAAACTGCTGCCCGAGCATTCACACACCATTCAAGGATTCACACACACCACCCGAGTCTTCCACTGCCAGGACCAGGGTCCCTTCACAGCGGGCGACCCCAGGGAGCTGAAGGGGGCCCCTTACAACTACTCACACACACACACACACAATTACTCTTGGGTGCGCTCCATCCTTCTTCAGGCTCAACCCTGGGTTTCCTGCAGCAAAGCCTCAGCCATCGGATTTGATAAAAATAAATAATTTAATTGAAAGGTAAAGCAGCAGGGTCAGCTAGTCGGGTGCTTCCAGAGAGGAACCTGAAACAAAGAAATCCCTGGGCAATTGTACCCTTGCGATCTATACAGCCGCCCCTCACGCACTCTTCACGCATCTTTTGGTCCAATGGTGATTTTTGGTCTGGGGTCTTCTAACACCATATTGGATTCTTTCTCTGTGCCAGGCAGGCAGGCCATTGACTGCTCTTATCTTGTTAATTTGCAGTCTCTGCTGAGGGTTGGAGCCTCCTTCTCTTCTGGTTTACGCTTCTTGTGCACCTGCACTCGCTGGCAGAATAAGGGGAACTGAAAAGTCCCAGACCTGGGGAAAACACTACCGAAACATGTGTGTTATCAACATTTTCCTCATACTAAAAGACTAAACACAGCACTGTACCAGCTGATAGGAAAATTGCTAAGAAAATTAACTCTATTGCGGCTTAAAGCCTTCAGCAAATCTAGACACTCATGCTAAGTAAAGCTAGGCAAACAACTTAAATCACACCATATTATAACCCTCAGTAATTTATTCTAATTAAAACTTACTTATTTAAACTAAACAACTAATATCTTTCAACAATTTTTGCTATCCAGCCCGGGCACCCTCATCTCCTTGTTAACATGCAGAGTTGCTATGATAGACATTTTGTTTGCTTGAATATTTAAATTTTTGTTCTATTAGTGTAAGAAGAGACAAAACATGACCTTGCTAAAAGCATACTTAATTTGAAATATATCATTAACTATGGAAGAAAATGGTTAAAAACCTGGACCCAAAAGGGAAGGCCAGAAAGTTCTATAGTCAACATCCTGAATAAACTAGAATAAATGCCCATATAACCCTGTCAGTACAACTGTACGAGGTGTTTTCACACTATTCTCAGGAGAGTTCGCTGGCAACAAAGTGCCTCACTTTTCTCTGCTTTACTGGATTTCATTACATTTCAAGGGCAAACGTGCATTTGCTCCAACATAAAACTCTGATGTGTTCTGTTAAATTTGGACCATATTTTCAAATGGGAACGGTCTTTATATTGGAGACAACCAGCTTGAGAGCCTTCAGGGATCTTCACTGTCAGGTGAGTTCTCAGGCTTTTTCAGACACCTCACCTACCAGGACCAGCACCAGGTGTCACTGCAAATGGAAGTCTTATTTGGGCTTTTAGACTTACTTTTCAGAAATACTTAACTTTATAAAAAAGACTTGCTCTGCTTCAGTCAGCCCCCTTGGTAAGCAAAGATTCGTTGTTTTAGTGACCACTTACCCTGTCCTGATCCACTAATTATTTCTGTGGACCTGGGCACAGCAAAAAAATGAGCTACTTCTTTGAAATTGTGTCTCTTTATATTTATGAATAGGATCTAATGCCCATATGGAGTCAACTGTACAAAGTAATGAACCTGACGATAAGCTAAAAGGTCACTTCCAGTGCTGCTACTACCAAGAGAATCAAAAGATACACCTAGAACCCCAGTAGCTGCAATCCATGATCCCCAAAGAAGGGCTGAGGACACACTGATCTGTAAGAAAAATAATCTGTTTCAATAACATTGCTTTTATTAGGCTGAAATAAGCTCTGTAAGGTGCACTGACTTTGAAGTCTGTTTTGCATATCATAGTTAAAAGGTTTTGCACTGTATCTCCTTTGCTGGGTGAGCAGGGGGTATGTCCCCAACTGTTTTGTCTGATTATTCTCATATATTTCAGAACAATTTAAATTATTTTGTAATTTGTATGTTACAAAGTAGAAGCTTGGAGTTTTGCAGAGGGAAATGTAGTTTTCTGTGGTAAAGTCAACAAAGTCAAAGTGACCACTGCAGTTGCTCACTGCCTTGGAGAAGCAGACCACAGAACATCCTGGGGTTGTTCCTCATTTGACCAACGTTCACTGTATTTAAAATTGCCAGTCTTGGACAACCTATCACAATCCCTTGGCAAATAGGATACCTTCATCTGCTTCACCTCATTGGAAGAAGGAGATAAAAAAGGACTTAGTTTTGTGTTTTGTAGACCTACTAAAAAAACTGGTTTTTTCTATCTTTAACAGTAGTGTTGGGAGGGAGGTTGATTTTCTTCCTTATGGTTTTCATAGAATTATAGAATCACAGAATGGTTTAGGTGGAAGGGACCTTAAAGACCATCTAGTTCCAACCCCCCTGCCATGGGCAGAGACACCTCCCACTAGACCAGGTTGCTCAAAGCCCCATCCAGCCTGGCCTTGAACACCTCTAGGGATGGGGCATCCACAACTTCCCTGCGAAACCCGTTCAAGTGCCTCACCACCCTCATAGTGAAAAATTTCTTCCTAATATCTATTCTAAATCTACCCTCTTCCAGTTTGAAACCATTACCCCTCGTCCTATCACTACATGCCCTTGTTTTACCCAGGGGGAGGGGAGACAGGGTTGCATAAATAGCACAAATAGGAAACTACTTATTTTTTAAGTTCTGGTTTCAGACTCACAACTCATTGATTTAGTGGGAGTTGTAGTGCCAGAGCTAAAGCTTGAGTCTGACAGTTTGCATTTATTTTACTTGCAGTCAGTGTTCCAGATAAAGACTTCTGGGAAGAAAAAAATCCCACAGTGTGGTGTAAAGCTGACAAAACAAGAGAAAATGAGAGGAGAATAATATCAGAGCTCGTAGGCCTCCAGTTCTTAACAGCTCTGCTCCTAACGCTTTCTTCCTTCATTTAAGCTTCCAGTAAAGTCTCCCCGTGTTTACCTCTGATTTAAGAAACTGTCCCTTAATCCCATCCCTTCCTATTCTCTGTCATCCTCTTGTTACTTCCTTCCTCTTATCTTTTAAAAGCTCGCTCACTCGCTCTCCACCCCCACCCCGGCTTATTTCTTCCGTATTAATAATAATCTTAGTACCGAGCACTTATATCGCTCTCTACATGTTCAAAGTGCTGTACAAACCTTAGCTAATTAATCCTCACAACACACTCCCCTCCCTCTGTAAGATAGGTAAGTATTATTATCTCAGTTTTACAGATGGGGAAATTGTCGCAATGACTCAGTGGCAGAGACACAAGCACGGTAACCTTGTTCTTGCAACCTCTATTTTGAAAATACCTTCTCCAACCCTGCTTGCCTCTATAAATACCTTCCCATCTCCTTTGTCTCCTAAATCGTCAAGACAAATCCGCTGCCTACTCCTGCCGCTGCAGCTCCCGTCATTGTCGCCATCTCTTTCTCTCCCTCAGACACCTCCTGCAGGAGCTTTGCCGATGTGTTGCTCCTCCGGCTCTTTGAATACCTTCCTCTGACATCTGCAGTTTTCCTCTCACTTCCACCAGGCAAGGTGAAAGGAACTCCTTGCCAGCCTCACCAGTTTGTGGCTCTTCTTTCTTTCTTCTTGCCTCGGTTTCTGTCCCTGGATCGCATCAAATTCAAGGTGTAGGTTTGACACAAGGCTGCACGTTAAGGATCTGGATCAAGACGGCCTTGATCAATTCCCTTCACATCATTTCCTAGCAGCTTGGGATTTCTGAAGGCGTCCTGTACCAGCAGGAAAACAGCGGGCGTAGGTTTGTCGGTAGAATTCATGCCATCTCTATACATGCAGCTCCAAATGGGACCACAGCGCTCCTGCTCAGGACCATGTGTTGGTGCAGGTGCAATCCACTGCTTCACGTTATCTGTCAGTGAGCTGTGGCTCCCCTCGCAGGCCGGGACACTGCTTGATCACTGAAGATGCCGACCTGTCCCACCTGACAGCTTTGCGTGCCCTGAACCACCCTCCTAGGATCTGGCATTTTGATGCTTAAATAATCTTCTTAAAGTAGATGTCCTGAATGTGGCACTGAGAGAAAGTGGATTGACAGAGGATATTCTTAAATTTAGTAAGGAAGTGTCCACTGTTATAAGTTAACACTTCCAGGATTTAAGTGCCTCTGTGGTGCCCTGATGTGACTCTTCCTTGATCCTGTACGTTGTAAACGGGTGATCCTTGCTGTCATGTCCGTGTGATCGCAGAATATGTGTGTCATTTGAAACACTGGACCCAGCTACTAGTTACTAAGGTATTATCCTTGATTTGCTCTCTCTGGCATGGTGATCTTGGTCTTAGCTGACCAATGAGTAATGATAGATTCTGACGGTGCGGCTAACTGAGGATCTTGCTTAGCTGCAACCGTAAGTTTTGTTGGTCTCTTGTTTCAGACCAATTAATTAGACACGATTACATGAATTTGCTCATTAAAAGACTCTGCCATAATGTCATGCCCTGTCAGGAACAATCTGTTTAATGGATCAGTGCTCATTTTGTCATTTTCTGTTCTGCCCTATGACATGGTATCATACCTCTGCAGGTGAGCTATCAGTCTCTGTGGTGCTGTACTGAGGGTTGGTTTTTTAAAGATGCCTTTGAAGACTTGCTTTGATGAGACTCCACAGCAGATTCTTACTCACGCTCATACTAATGAGAGGCTAACCGCAATGAACTGAACACAAAGGCACATCTCTTTTTTTCATCTTTTATGTACATCAGTGTCATAAAGGTCAGAGACTTGGACGAAGAAATTGCTGGCTTCTTGCAGCTAAGTTTTGCTGACCCGTACCCACTTGTACTGCTGCCTTTTTCATTATTTTCTGTCAGTTTAGTTTAAACATGCACTATCAGTCCTTTACTTTGTCATGCATTGGGTCATCACCTTCTGCGAAGAGTGAGCAAGGAAAGTGGCCTACCTCGGCAATGTTCTTCCGGAGTCTTGTTTCAGTGTCAAATGTTATTTACTCTCATGTTTGGCTTGATGCCCACGGCTGAGGTGATGGGACCAGCGTGCACCTGAATGGCCTGCTTATGCATTTGTTCAGGTTTAATAAGGTCTCTGTTATGCTAGGTTTCTGGGGTACTTGGTATCACTGCATAATTCTGCATAATTGTTTGTTCTCAAAAATACAGGAAACTTTGGATATCCCCTTCGTACACTGTGCCCTCATCCTTCTGAATAAGATAAACGCTAGAGGGTGTAACCCACAAACCTCACAGCTCTCCAGGGGCCATTCACTGTGGTTAGGATTGGCATCACTTTCGTACACCAGTGGTTTTACCAGTTGACCACCTGTAGACTTTTGTGGGTGCTCTGCTTCCTCCTCAGCAGCACCCTCTGCATAGAGACCTCCATGCCTCAGTTTACCTCCCAGACCAAGTGACCGCGAAATCTAGCTCTAACTTCATCTCTCCTCTTCTTCCCCCACCCAAATCTGACTCTAACTCTTCTCAATAAAAATGGAAACCAGCTACTTAGGCTAACAAATGGCTGGGTTGTTTGCTTGAGGGGTGGGGACTGTTTTTCCTAAGGACCACAGGTTATTCATTGGCCTTAGACCCTCTTAAACCTGCAGCTGGAAGTCTCTGCATTATTATCTGGGAGCTGGGGCAATCGTTTGCGGCTCCAGGAGGTTGTTCTGCCCAGTAGCAAGTGCAAAGATCCTTGGTCTTTTCTATGCCTGCTTCTGACCTCAACATTCAATATATTCATTGTGCTGTCTGACTACTCTGTGGAAAACCTTAATATGAAAAGAGCAATCAGGAATCAAACGAGCTCAGCACAAGGCACAGGGAGAGAGAGTGCTACAAGCGTTTGAACGCCGGCTCTGGCACCAGCCCCCATGCCTTCAGCCACTTCAATTGATTATTTTTTTTTTTTGCCTTTCTTCCCTACCTACTGGAGAATAATGAACAGGGCTGTGGCATTAGCCGATGTGTACGTGCTTACTCATACCTATTTACCATGAGTATAATTACTGCTGTCTGCTTAGAGTGGGTCCAGGGCCTTCTAGATGCTCATTCAGCTAGGCGCCTGTCAAAACCTGTTGGGAAACAATGACTGGGTGAAACCCATTTATTGCTGGGGTTTCTTCCAGTTGTTTTCACAAGGAATTATATTTGGTGTTTCACTGAAAAGCTGTGTTCTCTAAAGTAGAGTTTTGATGGGAAATTTAGCTTATCTTTAAAATTTTCCCTTTTCTGATTTCCAATGGGTATTTTCCTATTTTGAGATTCCTTTTTTATTTCCATTTTCTAAATTTAAATGCTATTTATTTTTCCTATGAAAAGTGTCAGTATAAGCAAAACCCATACTTAAGGGGATCTTTTTAATTACAAACAAGTCTACCCTCCTTTCTAGTTATCTCTTTAAAAGGATAGCAAGTTCTATGAGGCCCCCACATGAACAGTTTCAAGAGGAAGAACTGGCTCTTTAAAAATATTCAGTGATGTTTTTGAAGATGCTCCAAGAATAGTCTTGCAGACTGCACCAAAGCCCACAGCTTCCTTTTGGAGCAGACCTGGAGTGAGGGCACCATGCAGCCCTCCGTACAGCCTCGGCACTGGTGTCTTGCTGAAGGTCTAAGGTGCTGCTTCAGGGAAGTATACAAGCAGGTGCTTCATGTTAAAGTTAGGTCTCTCAGAGTTAAGGTGGAGGCTTTAAGCTGTCTAGCTCATGTGTCAACAGCAGTAAAGGTGCAGCCACACTGTCTGCAACTGCTCAGGACTGTGCTTTTCACTTGGACGATTACCCTGTACTGCAAACCATGTTACCAGGTCTTCCTTGCTCTCAGGGCCAGTTTGTGGTGTTTGTGCGTGTTGCAGTCAGACTTCAGCTCTCCCGGAATCGTGCTTCCAACACCCACTCTCCCAGAGCTGAGCTTCTGGGCCAGTCCAACCGCAAGCTGCCCGGTGGGGCAGTACTGACACACAGTCCTTTTTCCCAGAGCGATGCTCAGAGCGTTCCTCGGCACAATTTCCTCGCCTGCAGTGTGGCCACAGACATGAAGACCCATCGTATTTTTTTCCAAGCCATGTTCATTATTAAGTACTTTGCTGGATCACAGCTGAATATTTAATAAAACCAACTATGAAATAACAAGGAGAATCGCATGCTTTCAGGCCTGCTGTAGACTACCTGCTTTCAAAGAATAATGACTGTAACTACATCTCCTTATTCCACCCAGTAGTCTGTCAGGATGTCTAAGTGCCGCGTGCATGGCTGGTGTTTATACTGATTTCTTATCCCCAGTATTTACCTCTCAAAGTACTGAACGTTTCATTCCAAAAAGGTGCAGTGGTAAAGGATTTTGGTCTTTGCCAACTTCTTGTATAGCAGAAATAATTTCTTATGTAATTTGCTAGCAAAGTAAAAAGTCTCTACAATTTTTAAAGAGTAAAGTTTCTCCCAAAAGTTATATCATATGACCAAAACATTAACATTTCATTCAGAGAATTCGTTAGCCTGAGTAAGCTGCCTTTCAGGCTACAAATTCATGTTTAAATAAGCAAAGAAAGGGAAAAAAACAGTCTAGAGAGGTCAGTGCTTTGTATCTAATAAGCTTTTGCAGTTTACTTTTGTTCTGGTAAGCAGGTTTGTTGAAAACTGTTCAGCTGCAGTTCAGACAAAGGTCAATATCAGGCCAGTCAATATATCATACAAAGCACCTAATCAATATCCTAGGAAAGGAGGCTCAGCACCTTCTGCCTAAAAAAGTGTCTAAAATAGAACTTACTTCTCAGACTCAAGCTGTCCTGGGGGTTTTCCTTCTTCGCGTTCCCACTGGAGGAGCCCATCATGATACCGTAGTAATTGGTATCTTTTAACCACCTATCCATGTGCTGAATTCTGTGATTTAAGTGAGCATATTGATAACCAGCCTTTGCTTTTTTGTACATAAATGTTAGGGTGCCAGGCTTATATTTTCCACATAAAAGATCAGCAACTTTATTACCCGCAAAAGGTGGTTATTAGGGTCTAAGACTAGAATTCATCATAGTAAGTATGGTTATTTACTTTATACATTTATGCAGTATATCAGCCACAGCTTTGACAGTGCTCTGCAATTTTTTTTCACACGAAGGCATTCAAATCCAAGAAATATATTCATACCTGCTGTCAACAAGTGCAACTCCCTTGGAAAGCTCTGAGCCAATTTCAGCAGTGACGTGAACGGCAGCATAAATTTTAGGTCTAAATTGGTCAGAAAATATGTGAAAGTGGGCATAATTTGCATGCTGAGGACTGAAAGAGGAAAAGTAGCTAGCAAAAAAGAGTGCAATTAAGTCGGGGGGAACAGAGGATCTACTGGCATGAGTGTAGTGCATCGAATTTGGTTCTGAATTCAGACAACTACAAGCAAATGTAAATGTTATACTTAATGCAACTAGCTATTTATAGTGGAGTGAACACACTTTCTCTACCTGTTATGCTCATTACTATGCTGAAGGACGGACTAGAGTATGTCATGCCTAGGCTGGCAAACATCCAGCACATACCTGCATGTATGTGCTGAATATATGTTCCCCAGTGGGCTCTCTAGTATAATCACAACTACGCTGACTCTTTATGGAAAGGAAATCTTGAGAAATGGAAAAAAAAAATTATCTTGATCACCTTGACTATGTTTCAGGGGTCTTTTGCTTAAAGCAGCCTTTCCTCTATTCCAGGCTGCTGTGATAGATCGTGGAAGGTGAGAGAGATTTGCCATAGAAGCATCACTTCTTTGATACCTGCCAAAGGGAAATGGCTAAGAACTGTGTAATGAAACAAAGGCAGCATTCAGACTGCCAACGGGAACTGCTCAGCTTGGGTGCTGCTGTGCTTCCAGGCAGCCCCTGGCCCAGCAGGACTATTCAGTGCGTCTAAGGTAGACATCTCAATTCCAAATACAATGGGTGGGGAAAGGTGGCCACCTCTGAAATCATTCAAAGCGGCTGGGACCCTATCTCTCTCCACTGCCTGAGCAGGTCACTGAAACTCCCACCTACCAATCACCTGGGAAACCTCTCAGTTTAGATCTGAATGAGTGTTGAACCTCAGTCACCTTCATCCACTTGAAATCCAGAGCACTGAGTCCTCTCTTGAGAGCAAGCAGCTAATGATGGAGGAGGAAGAGGCAGCAGCCACTTCAGAATAACTTCATTGTTTGAACACTCTTACAAGAAGTGGGAAACATGGATTTTAAGCCTTTCTTAGACTGAAGGGGTTTGAACCGCAATTCCCTTTTCCTCAGAGCTTATCCTACCCATCAAGCTAGAGAAGTTCTTCATTCTGCTCACTATGCAAGGCCATGGAGCAGAGAGAGAATAGGTAAGAGGGAGCTTGATTTTGCAGCCCATTGGTGAGGGCAGGCACGAGAGAGTCCTGAGGCTTGGTCCCAGCTGTAACTGCTGTTTAAGTATTCTTTACTGTTAATTTTTGATACATGCACTCATACAGCCAAGCAGCGATGGTTGACGGACTGTGGAGACTGTAGTGTTTAATTCTGCCTGAATTTGTATTAAGCACCAAAACCGTGTGAACCAGATACTGCCCTAAGCCCTGAATTTATCACACCCAATGATAAGTATCAAACTGAGACTGTAGCAGCATAGTTGCTAATTAGGAGCAGAGTTGTTCAAGGCCTTCTGCAAAGGTAATTGAAAGAGAAAGGAAAACTCCAGGGGAAAAGTGAGTCCATTCTTCATCTGAATCACACTCTGGAAGTGCCTGTTCTCTGTTGATTACAAAGGGAGCCCAGGATGACAATGTTCCCCAAATAAGCCTCTTGGTTGAATTTAGCATGCCCAAATCACAGGCATATAATTTCTTTCTCCAGTTGCTTGGCAGTTTATTGTTGTTAGTTTCCTTTGTGTCCACCTCAGGGTGGTGTGCACCTCTGGAGAAGGGTACGGTGGAATTGGCTAGATACAACCTAAGTGCCAAGACTGCTACCTAGCACCAGCTTTTCACGGTGAAGTGTGGGAGGTTTTAAACCTTCTCTTTGCCACGGGGAATTTGTGCACGGCAAAGCCCTCTAAGAAAGTTTTGTGAAACCAGCACACCAAGAACAGACCCCATTGGAAAGATACACTGCATAGTCAGTCCTGAAATGTAATGTCAGTCAGCCAATCTACCTGCTTTTATATCATTAAATGCATCTTCTCCATCAAAGCACTGTGCAGTTTCAAAGTGTGAAATGTATTCATCATGTTCTTTTTTTTCACCTGAAAACATTTTCATTATTCCAAGCAGTGGCTCTCCTAAAAAGTGCCAAGTCCTAGAAAGGTAGCGACAAGGCATGCAACACTGCTGGACTGCTGGTGTAGCTTGAGGAGTGGTGTGTAGTGGAGGACCGCAGAATTCCCCTTTGAGGTTCTATCTTAATTATTTTCAGTATTTTATGACCTGGAAGAAACAAACTTCATATTATTAATCTGCTTATTTGAGAAAGATTTCCAATACCAGAAAGGAAGAAACTCATTGCCGTGAGAGTATAAACTGTTAGAGTTTAGCCAAATACATAGAGGAAAGATACCCTCGAGTGCAAGTATTTCAAAGGGATATCTATATTACAGACTGGGCCCTGTGGATAATTCTGGGACCATAAGGTCTTTCATGTGTGCTTCCAAAAGTCCTTGTTTCTGGCTGGGGCCTCATGTCATTATTGTAATAATAATGACAGCAAAACCAAAATTAGGCTACTATAGATTATTTTTATTTTTTCTGAGATGTGCCTTTTAGGAGCTTTGAGTGGAAGAACAACATTTTGTCACTGTAATCCAGAATACGTACAACTAGACACTGTCCCAAAGTAGTGACTTTTCAAAATCATACAGATGTCTTCAGTCCTCAGCACTGGTGTAATTGGCCTGTCCTTCCACCAGTGGAGCTGAAGGGAAACTCTGGCTATGTAGGAGTATTATTCTTTTTCCTAAATAACAGTGGAAATAACAATGGTAGAGGAAATGGTGTTTGATGGTGAAGACCATATTAAATTGGCATTAGACAGCTTCAGCCAACTAGTAGAGACAGTGAGAAGGCTTACCATTTTAGTTTGGGAAAGGCTTCAGTAATAATGTCACAGGAATGACTCATCAGCCTTTATATCTCTCTGTGCAGTGTTTTCACCTTTCTCATTCAAAGGGGATGTTAACCTGTTAGTAAGAATTGGATAAAGGTCATGTGCCTTGAGTTCTCTGATGGTCTCCACATATTCATCACCATCTTTCGAGACCATAATGATCTTGTCATCTGGAGTAAATGATGCATAACCTAACTGGTCCAAGGAAACTTCTGGAGGAGCTGGTTATGACACTGCCACTCTCTCCCTTCAGGTAGTCTGCCATGTACAAGCACTTCTACTACAGTCTAACACAAAATTTGAGGCTTTTTTCATCTCTTGTGCCTTTGGGATTTAGGAGTTGTGCTTTCAACAAATTTTCCTAGGATGACATGTACCTTTGTAATATTCAGATGAGATGACAGTATATCATCCTGAAATGATTCACAGGGCTTGAAAGTGAACCATCCTTTTTGCTGATTAGTTCAAGAGCCACGGCAATGGTGTTTGCCTGCTCATTTCACTGTATCCATTGACTTAACTCAAAAAATAAGTAGCAGTGATTGGAGAGGAAGATACAAAGGAAGAAGCAAGGATGTACTTGTTTAATCTATAGCACAGATGCCTCTTGCGTTATATAAAGAAAACACAGACCACCTCTTTCATTTTCCTTAAACCACCTCCCTCTTCTATTTTGCCTTTAAAACCCTTCAAAACTATGACGGTAAAAAAATAGGGCAAATGTGTTCCCTCCTGTACTATCTAATTTAAATGTGAGTTTGAAGAATTATTCACATTAATAACTTCAGGTTAAATCTACCATCCTTGCCAGAAAGCTCAAGTAGAGAAGCAGGAAAGGTACCAGCTGAACCCTATTCTAAATAGGGAGTTTCCCACCAGGGCACAGCTTTCCCCTCATTTGAGATCTTTTCCATGCTGGTAGGGGTGATTTTGCCTATGGATTCTGGCAACTTCCCGTATCATTTTGTTGTGCCAGTGTGTTATGGGAATGTTTCACTTCATTTAGCAGTTCTTGTTTCCTGTTACACGTTTTCTGATTATTTCACCAGCATTATGTAGTAATTAACACATCACCTTCTGTGTGGAGAGCTGAAAAGATTACTTTTTAACTGATAGTATCAATTCAGGAAGAGACCCTTTCTCGCTCTAAAACTAGCTATTCCAAAAAAGTATACTGAAGTTATCAATAATTTAATAATCTGTGTGCTGATTCAGTCTCTGGTTTCACCTGTATTATCATTGCTGTTACTGTTGCTGTTAATCACTACAGTTGCTTGCTACTGCTTTCTTTACTGTACTTAGGTGTTGTTACCTCTTGCATCTCTGTGAATAAGCTTTGCTCGCCCCATCCCATAAAAGTCAGTGTCTCTGCCCACCCTATCCTAGGCTGTCCCGGGCCAGCTGCAAGCATACAGCATTGGACCTCCTGCCAGCTTTCCATCCATACGGCTGCTCCATGCCTAGCCCGGGGATGCCAGCGGGGCTGTGCCTGGCCAGGTGTGCTCGGAGAAGGAGGATGCTGCGCGGCACCAAGCGCTTGCTGCCGCTGTGCCAAAGGCTGCGCTTTGCAGGTTCAGAAATAAGAGAGCAGGCAGAGTTATGCCGGCAGCCTCAGGATCCCCATAAAGGCTGTAAAATCTTAAAGCCACTGATGTGCTCATTGGTATCAGGATTTAATCTACAGTCTTTCTCCCGATGTAAAAGCCAGGATGGATTCCACACAGCGGTTCTGAAGGCAGAGGTCTGTACTCAGGCAGGATCTACCGTGTGATCCTTCCTATTCAGAAATTTTGGCTTATTATAATCTATGGCATTTTTTTCAGGTGCGAGGTCACTCCCACACCTCTTCTGTCACAGCCTGTTCTCTCTGTATGGCTATGTGCCTGGCAAACAATGTCTCATTGTTTTGTGACTCCACCGTGCTTCAGTAATGCAGATTATAGGTTCTCCTCCAATGCCTGGCAACCTGGTTTTTGTTTTTAGGCCACCTGTAATGGTGCATAGATATTTACAGGAATTTTGTCTTTATCTACGTACCAGTGTTTATTTAGCTCCTTCTTTTGATACTATTATTTTTGTACAACCTTCCCCCTATGATCTTATCCCTATCGCATGCATTTTAGTTGTTGTATGAGCTTTAGAGAGGTACTTTTTTATTCCTCAATCTATCTGTAACTGTTATAGCTTTTATCCTTGGGTGTTACCAATTCTAAAAAGTGCAGTTACCTTTGAATCTCCAACAGATGTCTTAATAGGACCTCAGTGCTTCTCAGCACCTGTTTCTTCCCACTCCTGGTTTTAGTAAACACACATAATAATTAGTTTTCCAAGCCAGTAATCTGGTTTCATTTCAGTTAGGGAAAAATCTACCCTTGCTGTACAGGTGTTTTCATTTAAAGAAGAGCCCAAATACCTTACAAATATAGTTATGTTCTCTTTCTACCACTTTCCCCCATAAAGTGAGGACCTTGACATCTCGTGTCCTTGCCATCCTATTTATATGGTCCTATGCAAAGAACTGTCAGAGAAAACTACCTGGAGGCCTGCAGCATCAGTGTTTGATAATATAAGCATAGCTCCTAGATTTCTGCCTTTCTCTCTGTCATTAGTATCAATCTATATCTAAGAGCACAGACACCTGCGCTGTCTACAAATCTAGACATTAAATGAGATCCATGGCCTGCATAGCTTAAGTCATGGAAGTACTGATATTTCTGTGTGACTGAAATCACCATTGCAAAAACTCATCTGTACCAGGATGCTTTCTTGGAAAGTCATCTTTGAGATGGAAGGCATGTTTGCTTTCTTCTGTCTGCCCAGTGAAGAGGGCTTGTTTCATGTGTACATTTGTGGTCCTCTTTGACTATGAAAAAAAAAGGGATTTTTAGGATCAGTAAATTGAGAGCCTTCCTTTTGCAAGCACTATATCATGCAGCACCCTTGGTTGTCATCTTTCAGGGAATTTTTACAAAGTCAAGACTGCCAGACCATGTTGGAATGAATGCCAAGAGTGTGAAGCTTGAGGAGGTTAACAGTGAGTTTGACATCTCAAACCAGTCATTTTTAAACAGAAGACTTTTTTTAAAGCTTCTTTGACTCAAACAGTGTGTGTCAATCAGTTCAAACTTCTTAGATTTGGTTGGAAGATTTTCAATGTCTATATCAAAAGCTCAATACTTTCCCTATCTGGTTAAATTTTCAGTTGTATTATAACCATTCTATGGCGTTAGGTCGTGTAATAGAATTAGTGTACAATAAAGGTAACCAATTAAGTGAGTTAGACAATAAATGAGCTAGATGAAAAATGGTTCGAGAGCTGGGCTTCAAGCTTCCCAAAAGTCTTCTAGATACCTTCTACCCTGACGTGTAGTTAAGATACCATAATACAAATGAGACATAGCCCAAAACCAAATCTACTCCATGTACTTAAGTAGAGACAAAGAAGGGGGAACTTTACTTAGATAAACTGACATGACTGTCAGTATAGAAAAGTATGACACTTAAGCATTTGTTTGCTAGAGAAAATAAAAAAAAAGAATAAATATTCATGCCCAAAGATAGCTCCGGAGAATGACTTGACAGAAAAAAAGGTAAAGAGTTGGGGTTTACTGCATGCTGGAGATCAAAGTCTCATGAATGTTGGCGGTTTGATGGGGTTCTTTCCATAATTGGTATGCCATTACAGAGTATTAGAGATTTACATTAGCGAGAAGTATGTAGAAAAGAAAGAGGTACTGAAGGGAGGAGGATGAGCTATGTCATTCAGCTGAAGAGAGGCCTAACCTTCTATTTTGTACTTCTGAAAGAGCCTTTTCAAATTTATGGTCACAGAATAAATACATTAATATATATCTGAACACTTGCACTTTCAACTACCTGGTTGCTGATGCCCATAGCCCAGGAAAACAGGCTGGTGCACAGAACTGAATTGTGAGAGCAAAACATGAACGTTTCAAATGTCCAAATAGCTGAAAATCACAATGGAAAAATATTTTGGTAATACCACAGATTACAAAGCACGACATTACAGTGCATCCCCCATATCAAAAGAAGTGCAATGAAACCAACAGGACATACACACTTTTAAATACGCATCTACAAAACCTAACTTAAAAACAGCTGAAGGTGTTTGGGAGTCTGTGAAGTAGATTTTTCTTCAAGGAAGCCTACCACCAGCTTCATCTCAGTATGTATTTTTGAGTCAAAAATAAAAGCAAATCTAAGGCTTCTTGGGGCTAAAGATTTTTGGTCTTACTCTGGTTGCTTCATGCATCGCTAAGCAATGTAAGAACATATTGCTTCCTGAGGATTTCTCCTTTTAAGACTTGTCGTGGTTTAGGCCAAATCCCACTGGGGACGTGGGGGACCCCAGATGGGACCAACAGATGCTCCCCTCTACCCCTCTTCGAAGAGAGAGGCAGAGGAGGAAAAAAAGACTTATGAGTTTAGAAGGAACTAAACTACTTTAATGAAATATTAATAATAAAATAAAAAGAAAATAATGAAATATATACAAAACCGTATCAAGCTCCCAGGATGACAATCACGACACCGGCTGGCACTGGGGCAGTCCCAGGCTGGACTCAGTGATGGACAGGAACTGGATTCCGGATCTGCAGGCAGGATCGGGACCAACGGCAGACGAACAGTCCTCCTCAGATGTCGGCCATTGAAGGAAGAAAAGAGAGAGCCAGAGCCAGTGCTCCCTGCTCCCCAGCTCCCTGCTCCCACTCCTTGCTTTTGCCCTTTGATCCCTCAGAGGGCTTTTATACTGAGCATGATGCGGATGGGATGGAATACTCTGTTGGTCAGTTTTGGGTCACCTGTCCTGTCCGCTCCTCCCTGCAGGTAGGACCCCACTGTGTTTTTCTGCTTCCGACACTCCAACGTGGCAAATAACCAAGTTGGTTGGCCTTGGCTGTTATAGCGATAAGTATAAGCAAGAGCCTCTCCGCATACCACGTCTGGACATCAGCCATAACATTGGTCTTATCACTCTGAGAGAGCGAACATTGTCTGCACAATATGCTGTTAATTTCAGCAGTTAGAAGAGGCCCAGCTAAGAAGCAAAGTTACTGAACAAAATTGGTCCTGTTTTACCTCAAACCAGGACAAGACTACTTTGGTGTATACTGCCAATTTAGTAATTCATACAGCAGGTTTGACCTAGATGCAATTCACAGGACTTCAGCCTTCCTAAAGTTAAGGATCCTGGTTAGTCACTTTCAATAGTCAGTGGGGAGAAAACAGTATCTCCAAATGGTGGTTCATCCCTGGTACACGTGACTCTCTAATCTCACTGTTGGGAGAAGACTATCTCATGCTATCAGTTAGAGAGACTCTGGATGACAGGTTCAGATTAGACACCATTCGTAGGTGCCCATGCACAACTGCTGCCTTCGGTGTAAGATGTAAGCGAGGTGTTTCTGAGCACTTGCGGTTCCCAGCAGGTGATTCAGAATAATCTCTTAGAACAACAGGTCATCGGGCCATAGTCCACCTTTACAGCTGGGTAGTTCTCAAGGCGGTTTGACTGGCAGAAGAGATGGACCTAAAGAAGGAAGGGAATTTGATCTTCTCGCATATTGTATTTGGAGATTTGATTTCTGTTTCTTCTCTCAGCAAAGTCAAGAGATGGAAGAAATCTTCCAAAGCGTTATGCAGTACAGCAATAGCAGCAGCAATCACTGCTGTGAGTCTGAACAATTTTCAGTTGAAAATTTAGTATCTAAGTGCTGCAGGGAAAGAGAAAGTGTATTCTAACAGTGTGGTTGAAGTTTTGGCATAACCCACTCGAAGAACTTGACTTTAGCCCTAAGAATTTGATGTTATTCCAGCACACACAGGGTTGTTAGGTTTTGTTTGTAATCACAACTGATAACTGAATTAAAAGGGGGCAGGGGCAAAATTACAGGGGATAAGAAAACTACTTTTTAACTGTATTTACAAGACAAAATTACCAACCTTGCTTGAACACTGGTATCATTTCCCACCTGACTCGAGACATCGCTTGCTTGCTCCAAATACTTTGTAAGCCTTGTCCAGAGTGGGAAGAGATACTGCACTCAATTTGGAGAAATGGTCAGCTGCTAGATTAACTAATTTTAAAGTAAACATAAGGAAATTAATTATCCTTTAATAGCCTTGGCCAGAGCAAACTGAATAGGAGAAAGATGCAGATCATGAAACAAGTCCTCTTTCTAACTTTGGGACCACAGTACATACCCTGTGTACATCACACAAAACCAAGGACTGGCACAATTGCAAAGTTTATGTAGTGTCACTGGATACTCTTGAAATTCCCCACCAACGACCTGGTGTGGCAGCAGCTAGCAGGTGTTGAAGGCAGTTAATCCCTGGTCTTCCCTCGTCCCACCTACATTTGCTGCTGACTTTCCAGGATCAGAGACTGCTTTGGTGGGATTCATGACATTTAGTTTTAGATGTCTGCATCTGAACTTGTTACCTCCAGGTTTCTTCATAGCCAGTGGAAAAAAAACAGGTGTAATTCCAGAGAACTACATTTTAGACATGTACTTTAGGAAGAAATCAGTCATGCCCTTGAAAAATACCTCATTCTTTCCACTGACTTTACAGAGGGTTCAGATCACTAGCTCAGACACAGACTTTGAGAACACAGGCTTTTGGCAAGGTGCATCCCCCTCAGTTTGTCTGTATATATTTTCAATCACAGAACCATCTGCAACTCAATTCTGATTATCTGAAAATAAGAAAATGGTATGTCATTTTCCAGTTTTTTCAATGCAGGTCATCCAAATGGTCATTCTTTGGCAGCTATTTCACTTCCCAACATTGCTTGCAGTGCTACTGTTAAATTAAGCCCAGCTGCTTCCTTTTCTCTTCATTGACCCTCTAGCAATTACCCTGTTCTCTTTATTACACCTTATTTTAATGTCAACAGTTTTATGCCAGAGCTCAATCATTTGGACGCTCGAATGACTTCACAGAAGACTGAGAAAAGCATCCCTTTAATATATTTAGATGGAAATTATAGCAGATAATTAACTTTAAAACACATTTGTATAAGTGAGATTTACTGAGTCCTTACACCCAAACCAAGCATAATTAAAGTTATTCCATTCATTACTTGGACAGTGTTTTTACTTTCTGTGTTCCCTAAGATATGCCACTGATTCTCATAAGATAACTTTTCAGCTTTTATTTTCAAGCCAGGCTGACAGAAAAAAGGCATTCAGTGTGAGGGACCCTGAGTTCCTAAAGGTTCCCCATGCACACCCATGTCTTCAGGAAATACCTGGTTTCACTTTGAGGTGCAGAGCTTAACACATAAACTGCCTTTGGGAGTGGAGAAAGAGATGGAAGGAGTACAGACAGAGGTTAAGAATGGCCATATTTTGAATAAGCTTCCTTTCTCTGTGCGGGATGTCAGGCATCCCAGATTAGCCATTTCTGGCCGCTCGGAGGAATCACAAACTCTTTGTTATCACAGGGACTTCAGAGAAGTATGGTACAAAGAGCCTTACCGTTTATTTCAGTGTCTTCACTCTAAATAAATACCATGCAAATCATTAACAAGCACATATACAATAGTATATTACCCTATCTCTAGTACCGGTTTTCACCTTCTCCTCAATAGAACATTAATTTAATTCTAGATGTAGTGTAATATACTCTACATCATCCACTCATACAGTTGTTTTCTCTCATTGAACTCTGTTTTGCATCCAGCAGGAGCTCTGTGGAAGAAAGAACTGGTGAATCAGGACCGTAAAATCCATTTTAGGATTTGGGATATATCTTTTTTTCTGAGACATCTATCTCGGGTCCTGTCCACAAATATTTGTTTGGGCTTAAGTTGTGTCTCGCTCTGCCTCCTGGGCAAAAGCCAGACTTAGTGAAACTGGCAGCAGCAACAATTACAGGCACAGCCAGAGGTGGTATTTACTGCAGAGGTAATGTCTTGAGGACACAGAGTCCTCTTGGACTTGTTAGAAGTTCAGTTACATTGATATCCGTGTAGCAGTTATCATTGCTGGCCTTCAAAAAGAAACAGACTCTCCGTAATTTACAGTACAACAGCAATAAAACTTTGGTGAGTTTGTTTGTGGTCTAGATTCAGCAAAAAATATTGAATACAAAATGTTGATAAAAAAAACGTGTTGATGCTTCCTTTTATTACTAAATCATAGTGGCTACATTCACAAAACTGATGTCTGTATAGAAATCAAGCATGAAATGCTATATCTGTTCTACCACCACTGACAAGAAATAGAATATTGTCCCTTGCTTTGGAACAGAGCAGGTGTGGACCCTAGATCTAGGTGCTTCCACCTAGATGTCAACTGTGAGACTGTATTTCATTTGAAAAGAATAGGAATCATACAAACAACAAGGATAAGCCTCAATGTCAGTAACGTGGAGGTTTTTATACAGCAAAACCCAGCTGAAGAGTTGATGCCAGAAATCTTTACATTCTACAAGGAATCCCCAGTTTGTAAAATTAAGTGGTATTTATCACTGGGACTTGCAGAGCCTGGTGGGGAAAGAGGTTAATCAATCCGAGAATCCTTCTGACTTTAAGACAAACCTGCCACCAACTATCCTCTGCCATTTTCTTTTAAAAACATATGTGCACATCTCACTGAGATCCATGCGTTATGTCATCCAACATTATACTACAATAAACAGAAATGTGTATCCTCCCTTTAAAATTTTTAAAATACATTATTGAAATGCACAGAAAGCTACACAACAGATTTTCTAGACTTTTATAATAAAATACATTGCAGGACAGATAAAATACAACATAATTAGTTTTCTTTGTGGTGGGTTGTTGATTTCTTTTTTGAGAGAGAGCAACTGAGCTGGGATAGTACAACTCTCGGGATCTTGTGTAATCACTTAGATTTTTTTTTAACATAACACCTGTTCATTTTCAGTCTAAGTTTTCAAAACATTTTTAAATTATGTTTATGTAAATTCTTGTTTGTCCAAGGAAATGTACAGGAGTTCTCTGCCAATAATGCTCATGTCCCCGCTGAGGAATTGGTAAGTTGCTTTTCTTGTATGAGGAAACAGTTAAGTATCTTAAAATAGATATCCCAATGTGGTAAAGCACCCAGTTAAAGCACTGCCCTTTTACATGCACACCAGACAAAATATTCTTTAAACTCAACTTTAAGACTCAAATGAGGAAGCAGGAGTGAGATGCCAACTTTGTAGCTTTTATCTCATAACCTCACTGAAAACAGCAGGGCTGGGTGGAGGGGAAAAAAATGAGGCGGGGGGGGGAACAGAAAAAATGTTACCAGTAGGTACATGGGGTAGAACTGTCACTGTTCGTGACTCTAAAAGTCTTAACTGATGTGAGTTTGGTTTGTGTTTTTCGTGTTGCACACAGGTATGTGAGTAGCTTGTTAGCCACTATAATTAATAGAACTGGGGAGCTTGGTGCTTTGTGGCAAATAACAGTCGGATGCGGCAGCACCAGAGACAGGGAGGAGGAGAGGTACCACAGCCCGTGCCGTACCTTGGAACCCCGCGCTGCAGACAGGCGGGGGGCTGCAGGCTCAACATCTGCACCCACTTCCCCTCTCATAAACCCACCGCTGGAGGACACCTGGCCAACGCAGCCCATTGCACAGAAAGGGTTAGCTGCAGGCAGCTGTTCGGAGACTTCCCAAATCTCTGATTTAGTGTGATCAATTGCATGATTAGGCTGGATGTTGTGGAGAGTGGTGATTATCTAATGGGGGCACTGTGATCTCTGTTACAAAGAAACTCGGCTGGGGAGGAAAAACTCGCACGAGACATCAATATGCATTTATACAAAATACCTCGAGGCATCTGTGCAACTAACAGGCTGTAAGTTAATAGAGCTTTTTCTCTGTTGAGTCAGTGGAAGGACACACACTTGCATTACATCTGTGTCAGAAAGTGAACCTTAGCGTTAGCGGTGTTCTTTCAGCTAATGCGTTTAGCCACACCAAGGTACCAACTTAATCGCTGAGCTATTCAGGAGGTATCAAGCACAGACATTAAATAGGATTATGCAACAGGTGTCTGCTCTTGCTAATTAAAATGTGGAAAACAGCCAGTATCAAATTATTTTGCTTAGACAATTCATGGCTGGTTTAGGTAGTTCAGCACGTGCTGCAGTGGTTTCACTATTTGGTAAGACTTCTAAAATTTCAGAATGACCCATGTCATTCTAATCAGACTTTAAGTACAGCCAATGTCATTTTGCCCAAAAAGAAACTTAAAACCTTTTTATTAAATTAGATTTTTAATAAGTAATTGTCATTTTATTTATGTATTTTGGAAAAAAAACATTCTTAGGCCTGCACTCATTATGTTCACTAGTAGCTTCAGCTACCAATTTCACCTACATTTCAACTAAATTATGGGCCATCAGTGCTTTTAGAAAACTCTTCTTTATTTTAAAAAAAACCATATTTGAGCTACATTTTTTGCTTTTAAATGGACTCACGTGAGTCCTATGGGTTTTGCTTTCTAACAGACCCTTATTCCAACAAAATTTGCTTTTACAAGACTGAGTTGTAGGAATGAGTTGTGCCAATGTGCTTAGCATGTGTCCAGCAGGCGAGATCCACTCCAGAAAAGCATTCATTCAAACCTGTAGCCTCGTCCCTGTGAACCATCAGTTTGCCCCTGGGAGGGAGCTGTAGTCTGGAGGAATTGTTCTCACGGTATCACGGAATCACGGAATTTTCGGAGTTGGAAGGGACCTCTGGAGATCATCTAGTCCAACTCCCCTGCTAAAGCAGGATTGCCAAGAGCACATTACTCAGGACTACATCCAGGCAGGTCTTGAAAATCTGCAGAGAAGGGGACTCCACAACCTCCCTGGGCAGCCTGTTCCAGTGCTCTGTCCCCCTAACCGTAAAGAAGTTCTTTCCTGTCTTTGAATGGAACTTCCGATGTTCCACCTTGTGCCCGTTGCCCCTCGTCCTGTCACTGGGAACCACTGAAAAGAGTCTGGCTCCATCCTCCTTCAACCCACCCTTTAGATACTTACAAGCAATAGTAAGTTCTCCCCTTTCAGCCCCCCTCTCAGCCTTTCCTCATAAGGGAGATGCTCCAATCCCTCAGTCATCTTTGTTGCCCTACACTGGACTCTGTCCAGTAGTTCCCTGTCTCTCTTGAACTGGGGAGCCCAGAACTGGACACAGTATTCCAGTTGTGGCCTCACCAGTGCAGAGTCGAGGGGGAGAATGACCTCCCTCGACCTACTGGCCACACTCTTCCCTGTGCTGCCCGATTCTGGCATTTCATGTCCTGTAACCTTCTTTCCCAAGGGCCCTGGCACACACCCCCTGCCCCAACAACATGACCAAAGCGCCTCCCTTGTGTGCACACACTGCACACAGCTCCTGCCAAATGCCATGTGTATGTGGGAATGTGCGTGCACTATGCATATCTGCAACACATTACAGGGACCACCTTCCTTGATGTGTTTTTGTTGAACATTCTCCCCCCACCGTGGGTCACTGCAGCTGCGTCCCTTGTCATAAGGGTGTGCGTGAGCAGCAGCACACCCATCAACCCTGAGTCTAGGTGGTTTCAATCAGGGAACCCACTTGCATACATGCCACAGCTCTTTGCTGGTACATCTGATGAAAAGCTGAACACAGGGATGGGATGGCGTGTATGTGTACCCCGGTCTACCTCCATCATGGAGCTAGGCCATGTCTGGGCTGTGTCTCCAAAGCAAAGGGCTAGGAAAGCACACCTATGTCCTACAGTGCGGTACAGCTCATGTGGCCCACTGTAGCCAAAAGGTTGGGCTCCACTTTAATTACTGCTTGAAAGCCCAGTATGTGCCGTGTCTCAGAGCCTTATCAGATAAGTGAAACCCCAAAAGAACCATAGTGCAAAACCACATGTGTTATGATAACTACTGGAGTGACTTCAGTGGCCAGTACAGATCTGGCAGATCTGGTTTTGCCACGGTCATTTTGTTGGGCCCCAAGTTCCTTGTTCCCCTGAAGAAACCATCCATTGCAATTAGTTTTCTCTCAGGCGTACCATCCTGTGTATACCTCAGCGTTCAACCAAGATAAGTAGGTTCATGTATGCATTAGACACATCACTGAGATGATAAGCAGGAGCACAGGTTAAAAAAAAGACATTTCTATTGTCACCATTATGATTTAGAGTCAATGCCTGCTACAGATGAAGAGAACTCCTGCCCCTGCTAGACTTGTATCTGCCCCGCCATTCATAGGTGGGTTTGCATCCTCTTCACGTTTGGACAGTTATCATCAGCAGCCCAAGTACAGCAAGCCTCGTATAACAACATCCTCAGTAATAAAAGAAAGACAGGTCCTTGTAGTAGGGGACTCAATTCTGAAGGGAGTGGAGGGTCCCATATGTAGACCAGACCCAATCCATAGGGAAGTCTGCTGTCTTCCTAGGGCCAGAGTTAAGGATGTCCAGAGGAAACTCCCTACCCTAGTTCGGCCTGTTGACTACTACCCCTTAATGATTTTTCAGTTAGGCAATGATGAAATTTCAGGAAGAAGCCTGAGGGCAATGAAGAAAGACTTCAGGACCCTGAGACGGATGGTTAGGGGATCAGGAGCACAAGTAGTGTTTGCTTCTATCCCACCAGTTACTAGGATTGACAAGGAGATAAGCAGGAAATGCAGCTGATCAATGCCTGGCTCAGGGACTGGTGTCATCGGCAGGACTTTGGGTTCTTTGATCATGGGCTGCTTTTCAAGACACCAGGCCTGCTGGCAACAGGTGGTAAAAGCCTGTCTCGCAGGGGGCAAAGGGGTTTAGGACAGGAGTTGGCGGGGCTCATTGACAGGGCTTTAAGCTAGATTCAAAGGGGGATGGGGACAGACCCAGGCTTGCTAGCAAAAAGCCTGAAAGCGGCATGCTGGCACTAGATTTGAAAAGGGAAGGGCACGTAACCAGGCTCCTTAGGAGTAAGTCTGGGGGTGGTGGAGTTATGGCTTCCTCCTGTAAAAAGGAGAAGGGACCAATAGCCCAGCTGAAGTGCTTATGCACTAATGCACATAGTGTGGGCAACAAACAGGAGGAACTGGAAGCCATTGTGCAGCGGGATAACTATGATGTAGTCGCCATCACAGAAACGTGGTGGGATGACTCACATGGCTGGAGGGCTGCCATGGATGGCTATAGGCTCTTCAGGAAGGATAGACAAGCAAGGAGAGGCAGTAGGGTGGCCCTGTATGTCAGGGAGTGTTATGAATGTCTTGAACTAAATGGTGGGGACAATAGGGTTGAGTGTTTATGGGTAAGAATCAGGGGGAGGGCCAACAAGGCAGATATCGTAGTAGGAGTCTGTTATAGAC
>VZSZ01009667.1:0-22601 GCA_013398815.1 Ibidorhyncha struthersii
AAAGGTCCCTTCCAACCTTAACGATTCTATGATTCTAAGTTTAATCTCCGCAGTGGTTTCCCATGTGTCTCAGGCCCAGTGCAGTTCGCTGGGGTAATCAGGTCACACCCATGATTTTTACAGGCTCAGAGAATTTTTCAGTTACTATAAAACGCAAATAATTTCTGAGTATTTGGACATTCCCCAAGCCATAGGCTCAGAGGCATCTCACCTCACTCATATGACCCAAGTGGGCCCCCTGGTCACCCCCTGTGTCAACAGGGAGAGGGATGTCTCGGGGCCCGCAGCCAAAGCCCTGCCTGGAAACTCATCTCCTCCTCTTGCTGGTGAAGGGAGGATGAGGAGGGTCCTCACCCGCACACCGTATTAAGGGCCTGGAGGTACAGGAAGTGAATCTGCATTCACATTCACTAGCTCTCTTCACTTTGGGCCTCTCTTCTCCGGCCTCATTCATTGCCTCCTTTCTCCATGGATCTTGGAGCTTCCAATGTCCTTCTCCGAACCGCCAGTTCCAGACACTTACGGGATCCCACACTCCCTTCTCACAGCTGCTTCTGAAATGGCTTAGCACAGGAAATAGCCATCAGCCATGCTCCCTCTCACAATCAAGTAATAAAAGGGACAGCTATGAAAGGAATACACCTTCAAAAACTTCATATCAGCCTAATAATTGCTAGAAATTAAATGCTTCTAAGTCTATTTCTAGGAACCTTTGGATCGATATATTCATCTCATGTACAGCAAAGCTTCCAAACATATTAATATACTTTTACAATCATAGAATCATAGAATGGTTTTGGTTGGAAGGGACCTTAAAGATCATCCAGTTCCAACCCCCCTGCCATGGGCAGGGACACCTTCCACTAGACCGGATTACTCAAAGCCCCATCCAACCTGGCTTTGAACATTTCCAGGGACGGGGCATCCACAACTTCCTGGGCAACTTGTTCCAGTGCCTCACCATACTCAGAGTGAAAAATTTATTCCTAATATCTAATCTAAATCTACCCTCTTCCAGTTTGAAGCTATTACCCCTCATCCTATCACTACATGCCCTTGGAAAAAGTCCCTCCTCAGATTTCTTGTAGGCCCCCTTCAGATACTGGAAGGCTGCTACATGGTCTCCCCGGAGTCTTCTCTTCTGCAGGCTGAACGACCCCAACTCTCTCAGCCGCTCTTCATAGGAGAGGTGCTCCAGCCCTCTGATCATCTTCGTGACCCTCCTCTGGACTCACTCCAAGAGGTCCATATCCTTCTTATGTTGNGGCTCCAGAGCTGGAAGCAATATTGCAGATGGGGTCTTACGAGAGCAGAGTAGAGGGGTAGAATCAGCTCCCTCAACCTGCTGGCCAAGCTGCTTTTGATGCAGCCCAGGATATGGTTGGCCTTCTGGGCTGCGAGCTCACATTGCCGGCTCATGTTGAGCTTCTCATCAACCAACACCTCAAAGTCCTTCTCCTCAGGGCTGCTTTCAATCCATTCCCTGCCCAGCCTTTATTTGTGCATGGGATTGTCCTGACCCAGGTGCAGGACCTTGCATTTGGCCTTGTTGACCTTCACGAGTTTTGCAGAGGCCCACCTCTCAAGCCTGTCCAAGTCCCTCTGGATGGCATCCCTTCCCTCCAGCATGCTGACTGCTCCACACAGTTTGTTTTCGGCAAACTTGCTGAGGGTGCACTCCATCCCAACATCCATGTCACCAACAAAGATGTTAAACAGTACCAGTCCCAGTATGGACTTCCAAAGAGCACCGCTTGTCACTGCTCGCCACTTGGACATGGAGTCGTTGACTGCAACTCTTTAAGTGCAACCGTCCAGCCAGTTCCTTGTCCGTAGAGTGGTTCATCGGTCATATCCACATCTCTCCAATTTAGAGACAAGGATGTCATATGGAACAGTGTCAAATGCTTTGCGGAATTCCAGGTAGGTGATGTCTGTTGCTCTCCACTTACCCACCAAAGCTGCAACGCTGTCGTAGAAGGCCACCAAATTTGTCAGGCATAATTTGCCCTTAGTGAAACCGTGTTGGCTTCACTAAGTGAAGCTGTGTTGTTTGGGGATTGTTTAAAATAGACTGTCTTTTATTTTATGAAACTCACCAGCTGTTTGAAAAATATGGGAATATAACTTTTCCATTTTGCAGAATGTGGAATAAGTAGCAAGATAGCCTATGAAGCTAAGGCAACAAAACCTATTAGAGTCATAGTCTTAAATGAGACTTCAAACACACTTTGAAGTACGATGCCACTAATGCAATTGGTGAAAACAGTATTATGCTATATGTCTGCTTCAGAAGAAATCTGAGATGCATGGCTGTTCTTATGCAGGACTGTCTAAAAGTCTTAACACATTCAGGCTGAGTGGAGTTCTACCAGCAATACTTTTTGCCTCAGCTCTGGTCCTTTCTTGCCTGTTCTGTCAAATCAAAAAAAGGTTTGGTCTGGTCAAGTAGCAGTGGTAGGTAAAAGTACAAACACTGCACATATACATATACTACACATTATACTTGAATAATTTGGTGAATGACTGAAAGCTGTGTAAGACTGCACTTTAACCAAGATTTGCAAAACAATGCCTAGTAATATTCCTGTAGAAGCCAATTCAGTTGCTCTTCTTTAACTTTCATAGATGGTCATTTAGAGTGATGCAGGAAGTGCTGATGTTGGCATCTCTAACATCTGCAGTCCTTCACCCACCTGAAGCTAATTTCAAAATAACATTAATAATGTTACAGTAGCTCCAATAAAGATAAATCTCTTGAACTGTCTACGGAACTTAAGTCATTTTGTAAATTAACTTGCTTAATTTATCTGAGGTTTAGCATGAGTATGGTGTTCCTCACATTTATTCCAGATCAGTTAAAGGCTGAATAATCTGTGTAAGTAATACAAGCTCCAAAGCCAATTTATGAGCACTTTATTGTAGGCAGCCTTGTCAAACATTTCATGAGGAGCAAATGAAGAGACGAAGCTTGTCTCTTTCCCTGTTTACTTCTTAAATTTTTCACCATTTATTTAGGGAACTGAGTTGCATCTGTGGGATTTCATTTGCTTTGTAGCAAAGTTTTCTTTGTAATACTTGGGTTTTAGTCATGCAAATTACAGTATGTACTCAACTTCCCAACAGATAAACTAATGTGGACTTAGCAGAAGGAATAGAAATTTGTGATGCTGATTTCTCTGTGATGGAGTATGATCATTTCAGAGTCAGAGAGCAGAAGATGAGTTTGTAAGTTCAATGTTAAATGTTATGATCTTCACGGGTGGTTTTTTGGATGAGGAAAAAACATACCCAGAGGTTGCTTTAGCTGCAGAACATAGAAAACTGTGAATTCAGCTATACAGATTGCCAGATAGAATTTACTTTTACCTGTTGCCTGTTACCCTAAACCAGGTGGGCATTTTCAAAAGCACAAACAGGCAGTTAAGTGCTCAGTTAGAATGAAGATATATTGAAGTTCATTGCTCCACTTTTCTGCATTCAAAAACATGTCTTTTTATTAGCCTTTTGTCAAATGTAAAACTGCTACAAACTGTTTCCTGAATACTTTAGAATAATATTTTATCAGAATTCAAAGAAATGTTGAAGCCCTTATTCATGCATTGGTGCCTATCAGTACTAGCTGAATAAAAACTAACAACTATTTATGAGAAACAGATTTGACCATTTCAGTATTCATAAGATTTGCCTGACAGTTTTCTGTTGAATAGAAAGTAAAATTTAGAAAACATAGGTACTATTTTCACACCACACTTTGAGCAACAGGTCTCCATATTTGACATCTGAATGAAACCTGATATTCATGTATGCATTTCTGCTTCCTAAAGGACTGTCATATTTTATAACTTCGTAATTTGCTCTCTGAGAATGTTTTTGGCTGTTCTGCTGCTCAGTGGTGCTGGGAGGGAGTAAATTGCATAATCTGAAGGGAGGACACAATGTCCCTAGAGGCCTGCCTGACCAAGAGAACAAGGGTAGCAAGCAATAATGTCCTTGTATTTCTACAGCACCAAGGTGAAACAGGATGTAGAAGAGAAAAAGTAGCGTTTTGAAATGCCTTCTTTAGTAACAGCTAAGGTTTGGAGATGGCTGAAGTTTACTAGAGCCCTCTTGCCCATAGACTCAGGCATGAGCTTGAGACCCATCTGCAATGGACTTCATGGCAGAGGAGAGGCAAGATGCAGCAAGCCACATTCACCATATCTGCATCACCAACACCATGCATTTGCACTCCTTTACTTAAAGTATCCAGTAGTCTAAAGCAGACCTCAAGATTCATTTTTGTTTGGCAGAACTCTGGACTTCACATGAAAAATGCAGTTTTTAAAATTCCACAATGGCCCCAGTGTATAAGTGACTATCACTTGGGGCACCTCCCACACAGGGTCGGTTTGCTAAGCAGTTTTATACTGTGTGCAGAAGACTGGTCTCGCCGTCAGTCTGAGGATTGTCAGGACTATGAGTCAGCCATGCTCTCAAAGGTAGGATGCTTCTCCTTCCTCAGCCAGCAGTGCAAAAGAGTTCATTACTTCAGAGACATTGATGGTTGTGTGAACAGGATGCTCAGAGAAGTTGTGGATGCTCCATCATTGGAAGTGTTCAAAGTCAGGTTGGATGGGGCTTTGAGCAACATGATCTAGAGAAAGATGTCCGAGCCTGTGGCACAGGGGTTGGACTAGATGATCCTTCCAACCCAAACCATTCTGTGATTCTATAATAATACTGATTGCATGGTAATACGAGGAATCTGAAGAACTAGCGTGCCCTTTGTCAAGCATATTGAAAGAATACAGCACATACGAAAGGACTCAGGGATCCACCATGGTCATCTGTGACAAGTGTAAACATGAGCTATGAAGAAAGTGTTTCAAGGATGCCATAACCACATAATTGACTGGACACTAACTGGCCTACACTTTGAGTCTCAGCTATGCATAGGCACTAAGGTATATATTGCTCTGAGGTTTCCTGCTTGGGCAGGAAAAGCCTGCAAGAGGTATAGAGGCAGGAGCTGATGGGCACAGGATGGAGAGGCACTGAGAACTGTGTAACAGGTTCTGTGCAAACAACTGCCTGCCTGCCAGTCTTGACACCCAAGAGAGGCAGGCTGAGGGATTACCTCGCATAGCCAGACCAGAAATACTAATCTACCACTCATTTCCCAGTCTCCAGAGTGACTGGTTCTTCTCCTGTTCCCAGTTAGCTCCTACAACAAGAGGGGATAAACAAAAACAAGAAATATTTTTATTCTATCTGACAAAAGAAGAATGATCACCGGTCAGCAAATGATGTATCCTGGTTTACCTCAAATTCTTACTGTTGTGTTGTCTCCAAAAGTCTACAGTTGATGGAGACTGGCAGCTCCGGATGATTACTGGAAAATTGTTTTCAGGAAGATCTATTCTAAGAATGCTTTGTTTTAAGAGATAAGTACAATGGAAGTACCTAATTTATGAATGGCTGCATTACTGAAGATGACATGCAAAGTATATGTAGATGATCAAATTTAGCTGTGCTAAAAGATACTGCACATTGCTTTGCATTAACTAATTTCCACTTATTGCAATAAACTGGAGTACAAAGCCGTTATTAGATTAAAATTAATGCATTTAATGCTAGATGAGGTAACAGACACTGTAGTATAATAAAAGTGTTTTATTTTAACCTAATTTAATTTATTATATTTATATTATTAATAACCTAATTATTTTAACCTAATGTGAACTGTGAACTATGTGATAGATGTAATACCCACTGAATCCAGGTGCTGACCTTTAGCCAACACTCTAGAAAAACTGTAAATTGTTTGAAATATGATGATACTTGTGTGCTGCCAAGAAGCAGCAAATTTACAAACTAAAAGACTCAGGTCATTCAATCAGGGGAAATCTGGAAGAAAAATAGAAGTTAGTAATAAAATAATCATCTGAAAACTGGACAATTAGGAAAATAAGACATTTGCAGACTTACAGATGCAGTATGCAGTGTTGGTGCTTTTCAATCACAACCTGAAAAGTGTGAAATTTAAAGAGATTTTTCAATTTATCACTGCATAGGTGGAAAAAAAAAAAAGTGAAAATAGCACAAACTGCATCCAAATATTTGGAAAAAAAGCATATAGGATATTTATGTGATTAGATAATCTCCTTAGAGTGAGCAAGAATGCCCATTAGAACCTCTGTATCAGGAAAAAAATAACAAATCATTTAAAATTATTCTATACAGTAAACACACGGAAACTATTAAATGTCCATATTTCAGCATATTCATTGAAGTAAAGGCATATTTTAAGACTGTAGATATTTGGCAATGAATTGCTTATATGAGCAAATCTTCCTCTTTAGGTTAACTGAGAATTTTGAATCATGGCTGCGATAAGACAGCATTTATCCTATGCATCTTATAAAAAGAAATCAGGCCAGATTGTATGCTGATTTACAGCTTGAGAAATCCCCATGGAAAGTGACTTCATTATGCAGGCTATAAACCAACACAGAACTTGTCTTACTGTATTTAATTCAAGATATTCATGTAGCCCAAAGAAATGCTTTTACTTACCCAGACTTAACCTCCGGGACTTTGGTAGGGCAGGACATCCAAAGATGAGATCAGAACTGAACACTTTAATTTGAAAATATTGAAAGGACAAGCACAATACAATTAGAGACTGTATTCCTTCCTGTATTACAAAGAAGAAAACTGAACTTAATGAATATACTAAGCTTGTACTAAAATCCTTTTCATTAATTGAAGAACACCCAGAAAAGCAACATTTTGCTATGAAACTAAATTAAATACTTTTAAATTATTACACTGGATATATAAAATCACTAAAAAGAAATCTGACAAGCTATGATAACTAAGAATTGGTGCTTTCAGTCCTTTTCTGGTTACATTGTTCTAGTGCCTGTCATTACTTTACATTGAAATTCTGTAAAGTAGTCCTGCTATCTTCTGTGTCTTTCTATTGCAATGAAAAAAATTAATTATTTAGGATGACTAAATAAGTAAATTGTGGAACACTGGACAGCTCAAAACAAATGGGACTGTTACAAAATAGTCTCTCAGGCTTTTTTTAATCTTCGGATATAGAAAACTTGATCTTAAGATTTTGTTCTATCCAGAATTTCAAAAATGCCTTAAACCAAGATTTTCAGTTATACCACAATCTGTTTATATGCTGTTTCAACATAGAGAGGAAATAAAAAAAGGATAAACTTTATCAGGTGGGCTTTTCCTTAACAGAAAAATCATTAGAATTTGGACTAGATAGGTTATGTTCACCTGAGATTAGAAACTGAATTTGCAAATGAAGCATCAATATGTAAAAACTTTTATCTAAAAGTATAAATATACATCTTATAGGATTTTCAAAATTAGATACTCTGTCCCTTTTAAGCCAATGCAAGCTCACCTGATTTTTTAAAAAAAGCTTTCTGCCTCTGCCAGTCTTTAAATAACTTTTAATAGCAAGTCACCACATTTTTGCTTAATTACATGATTCTAAAAAAATGAAAGTAACGAAAAATTTAGTTTACATTTTGGATGAAAAGTGAAAAAAAAAGTGCAAGTCAGTAGGTCAAACCAAACTGTTTGAAAGAGAAGCTGTTTGTAATTATGAGGTTACCTATAAAAATAAAATATTAAAAATGATTACTTCACTCCCTGACTGATGAGGCTCTCATGTTCAGGCCTGCCTTTTGCTTAATCTTCTGATTGCACTTACACTGATATTTGCAATATCCTCTGCTAGGCGGTAAAATATTATCACATCTTGCAGAGGAAACACAGAACCTCTGCACACAAATTTTGGCAGATTAAAATATTTCTCAGTTCATCTTTTGGTTTTGATTATGGTCCTTAAAATTTGCCTCCAGCTTTCTGGGTACCATTGCATAATCAATTGCAGACTCAAAAGCAAGGAAAGCTTGGGTTTGTACTTTTAGCACTTTGGCTCCAGTCCTGCAAACTTCTCTGTGCAGGTGGACCCACCCTGATGAAATCACTAGCTCACTATAGTGTTATTTTAATCATTCCACTTTAATTTTCTTCCATTTTTTCCCTTGCATGGTCTTTTTTTCCCAGAGAGATGACTGTCACTGAGGAAGATGGTGACGGAGATGCAGCTGAGCCTATGCTAGGAGATGCAGAGAAGTTTTATGGTAAAATTTGCCAGATTACACCAAAGTGAGATTTTCAGAGGTGTTAATCACCAGCTCCTGTGTACACAACTCACCCTCACAGAAATCTACTGACAAATGAACGTAGCTGTCCTGAACGGTTTCAGGAACTGGAGGGAAATAAACCAAAGGCCAGGTGGTATTTGTGGTAGGACCACCTCCACCACCACCCTCTCTGCTACACTACTGTACTGAAGATGATTCCCTCTGCAGCAGAGTCAGAAGAAGTGAGCGTCTACCTATGTCCTACTGCCACAATTCACAGACTCTTGTAGTTGTAAAAAAACCTACCTAAACTGTCAGGCTAAGTGGTGAACGTGAATTGTGTAAATTTCCCTTTCCACCATGGCTACCAAGAGGAGACAGGTTTGAGCAGAGGAGCATGGAGCTACACCCTTGTGTGCCTAGTAGAGTTTGTCTGTTAGAGCTTGCCTAGCAGACCCAAGGCATACTGAAAGCCAGGAAGACTTGTGTCACAGCAATCAAAGATTGTTGTTAGCTGCTCAATATTTCTAGGCCCCAGCTTGAACTACCTTTGGAAATCCAGTCCTTGGTGCCTCAAGCCCTTCTGAGACTCTGCTTTAGATTCCTAAATTGTTTACACATGTTTTTAACCTTAGTAAACCTTCGATCAAGGACCACTTCAGATATTTATGGTCCCTAAGCTTTTATTTTGCACCAGCCAGGAAAAGAGTTTGTATGTGAACACTGTAACTAAACAAGAAGTATAAAATTTCAAAACATATTGGTGGTCTGATTTAATATAAGAAGATTTAAAGTTATTTTAGGAATTGCATCTTGCTCGTTTATCTGTTAGAGGAAATCTGCTGCTACTAGAGATAATGCAAATCAAACAGCACCTGGGAAAAAAGTGCACACACACACTGAAATCTTCCCTCCACATGTGTTAATCTCTAATCCCTGGATATTTCAGGCAGTCTTAAAAGCAATATCTTCTTACAGTGAGATGAACTGAAGAGCAGCAAATATGTTGTGTGGGAATTAAAAGAGTTTGACACTTTGTGGATTCAGGTTGTCTGTGATTTCTGTCCTTTGGGCACCTGATTAGAAAGTGGGCACTGTGGGCCAGTGCTGTGTCCTAGTAGCGAAGAAGGCCGGTGGTATTCTGTCCTGCATTAGGAGTGTTGCCAGTAGGGCAAGAGAGGTGATCCTTCCCCTCTACTTAGCACTGGTGTGGCCACCTTCAGAATGCTGAGCCCAGTGCTGGGCTCCCCAGTACAAGAGAGAGATAGAGCTACTGGAGATCAAATCCAGCAAAGGGCCACAAAGATGATTAAGGGACAGGAGCATCTCCCATAGGAGGAAAGGCTGAGAGAGCAGGGACTGTTCAGCCTAGAGGAAAGATAGCTCAGGGCAGATCGCATGATGGTGTACAAATATCTGAAGGGAAGGTGCAAAGATGACCAAGCCGGGCTCTTTCTATTAGTGTCCACTGGCAGGGCAAAAGGAAAAGGGCACAAACTGAAACACAGAAGCTTCCATCTGAACATCAGGAAACATATTTTTTACTGTGAGGGTGACTGAGCATTGGCACAGGTTTCCAAGAGAGGTTGTGGAGTCACTGTCCTTGGAGATCTTCAAAAACTGTCTGGACATGGTTCTGGGCAAGCAGCTCTAGGTGACCCTGCTTGATCAAGGGGGTTGGCCAGATGATCTCTAGAGACCCCTGACAACCTCAACCATTCTGTCATCTCTGGGACTTTCCCACTGCTGACAAATGGTGAGTCCTCCCCTTGCAGCCCTCAGAGGAGCCAAGTAAGGGTGCTCTGTTTGCTACAAGGAGGTCACCAGAGTCTCCTTCCTGCATTGCTGGGCTGCCCATTGTGCTCAGGGGCACAGGATCACAGGACCTGACAAGACTAAGGTCCCCTGCCCCACCACAAGGCAAGGAAACATCCCATGAAGCAGGGCTTTCCCTCTTGGGATGTTTGTCATCCTCACTGGGCGGTGGTTTGGGGGGCAGCCCCAGAGACATTTGTGATGTCACAGTGGAGCACCTGTAACTGCTTGTGACCTCACTGCTGTTTATCAGCTTCCATCATATTGTGCTGAGGGCTCCCATGGGCACATACACATGGTGTGTATGCTCGAGCAGAACTGTGGTCTTGAGCTTGAGTCTCAGCTTTGAGAAGAGCAGCAGCTCTGGGTGCTGAGCTAAGGCCACTCCTTTTGGAGAGCCTAGTAAACATCCAGTTGTATTTCACAGGGTGTTTTTTCAAAACCAAAGAACATCCCATTGCAGGGAATACTCTCCAACATCGTCTCAACAATGTAGGAAATCCAGAGGGAAGAATTTTCTGGAGTCCATGGGGATTTTATTTGGCTCTGGTAGGTTGACCTTGGCTGGCTGCAGGTGCCCATCAAGCTAGTCTGTCACTCCCCTTCCTCAGGTGGTGGGGAGAAAATACAATGAAAGGCTCCTGGGTCAAGGAGGGGGAGGTCAAGGACAGGGAGGTCCCTCAGCAGTTACTGTCACATGCTAAACAGACTTGGCTTGGAGGAATTGATATATTTCCAGTCAAAATCAGAGTAGGATAGTGAGAAATAAGAACAAATCTAAAAACACCTCCCCCACCTCTCCCTTCTTCCTGGGTTCAACTTCACTCTCAATTACAAGAACAAATCTAAAAACACCTCCCCCACCTCTCCCTTCTTCCTGGGTTCAACAACACTCTCAATTACACATTGTCTCAGCCACTCCTTCCTCCTCACGCTCTACCCCTGCTCCAGTGTGGGGTCCCGCACATGGTAAACAATCCTTCACAAACTACTCCAATGTGGGTCCTTCCCATGGGCTGCAGTTCGTCATGAACTGCTCCAGCATGGTTCCTTTCCACACAGTGCAAATCTTCAGGAAAAGATTGCTCCAGTGTGGTCCCCTGTGGGGCCACATGTCCTGCCAGAAAACATGCTCCAGCGTCAACTCCTCTCTATGCCCTGCAGCTCCTGCCAGCAGCCTGCACCTGCATGGGCATTCCATGTGCTGCAGCTTCTTTCAGTCACACGCACCTGCTCCAATGTGGGGTGAGTACCCAGGTGAATATCTGCTCCACTGTGGACCTCCATGGACTGCAGGGGGAGAGCCTGCCTCACCATGGTCTTCACCACGGGCTCAGAGGAATCTCTGCTCTCGCATCTGGAGCATCTTCTCCACTCCTCTTTCACTGACCTTGGTGTCTGCAGGGCTGTTTGTCTCTCATATTGTCACTCCCATCTGCTCTTGCACAGCAGTTTTTAACCTTTCTTAAATATGCTATCACAGAGGCAGTACCATCATCACTGCTTGGCTCATTTTGGCCAACAGTGGGTCCATTTTGAAGCTGGCTGGAACTGGCTCCATCAGACTTAGGGACAGCTTCTGGCATCTTCTCACAGAAGCCACCCTGCAGCCCCTTTGCTACCAAAACCTTGCCATGTAAACCCAATAGATTAGCATAAATGCTGCAAGAGAGGAAGCGTCGCTCCTACTATCCCAGCCTCCCCTTCCAAGCGTCAGGGCTAGGGTGTCCAAGCTCTTTGGTCCTGAAGACCATTAGAAAATTATTTTGGCACAATAAAAGCATCAATATTTATTAGCTTAAATGCTAATGCTAGATGTTGGAAGAGCACAATCTGTGTGAAGTTATTATCCAGGCAGGCTTAAAGATTTCTTTGGATCAGGGTGCCATCTTTGTAACTCCTGTTTCGATTGAGACATAACTCCTGGGATATATCCATTTTTTTCACTGATAATAGACATTACAGACAGCTTCACTAGTTCTCTTCCCATTATATGAGTCTGTAGTTTACAACATTTTGAAGCAAAAGCTCAGCTGATTACAGATTGCTTTCTAAGTGAAGAGATGCAATTACAACACCTAGTTGAACTTGTCTGTTTAGGAATTCGGTGATAGGCTTTAAAATACACAGTCAGAGGGGTGGAAGAATTAAAGGACTCAGACAAAGCAATTGTGTGGATCATGATGAATGCACTGGTGGAATGACTTTGAAAATATAAACTCTTGAACTGAGCCTAGAAATTCTTTTAACTGTGGTTTATATAAACATTTCACATCCTGCTCCATAGCAAACCTGTGCCCCTACTATGGTAAGATAAGATTAACTTATAGTGCTTGGAAGTATGCAGAAATTGTTTAACATATAACCTTATAGCATGTTTTTACTCCTTTTTAGCAGAACATTTACATTTGATCTGAAGAAAAAGTAATATCCTGTTGTAACAACATTAAAGGCTTGTTGGAAACTTTAATAAAGCGAATATAATACTGGCAAAGGTTTACACTAAAATATGGCATTTAATTGGCTCAGTCTCATGACAGCAGCAGCAAAGCTATTGTTACGTTCTCAGTCACCATTTATATGTGCTTTTATATTAATCACTGCCCTCCAGCTTGCTGCCCTTCCACTGAATCAAGAAAGTTGTCTGCTTCTAGAGGAAGAGGGTATAGAAGGCAGGACTGGGAGGGACAGAATCTAATGGTTTTCACTTCAGGACCTGAGACTGAAAGGCAAGTGACCTGGGCCAAGAATTTCCACAGAAGTATATTCCAGATTCAGGCATCTTAAATCCATCCAAGCCCTTCTCCCTAGTATTTCCTGTTGACTGGATCTGGGCCGCAGGAGGTGCCCTGCCAATAGAAAACACTAGGCACACAGAATTAGGTGGAATTTAGGATGTGTGAATCAGAGCCAATGCCTATATACAGTCATAGAAACACAGTCATGTTGCCATTTTAAAGTCCCTTCAAAGACCCCACACAGTCATAGGAACTTAAAATTATGTAAGTTGGCTTTCCTTTTTTTTTTTTTTTTTCTTCGTTACAGATCTTTTGGTTTGCTGCAATGTGAACTGCACCACATAAAATTATTCTGAAAATTTGCAGCATTTGAAAAACAGTGCAATAAAAAAAAAAGCATACTGCTTATTTTGCTCTGAAGTAAGCACAAAGGAAAAGTTGTTCTTAACAGACAAATGATGCCTGTCAGTTTAAATTTTTACTGTTTTTTGTCCTATGGAGATATGTGTTAAACAAAGAAAGCCAAATGATCCTCTCCAAGCAAAGATGTTGTCGTTGAAGCCTTGACTTTCATAAATTAAGGGAAGCCACTTTTTATGGAAAGTAAAAAACATGTAGGAGATGAAGGAAGAAACTGAACATATTTATAGCAATGTACTCCTACTTTCAACAGCAATTAAAAACTATTAAAAAAAAGGCAGAGTTATTTTGTCCTTTTAAAACATCCAAAAGCTCTGTGCCTTTCAAGATTATGTTAAGTCAGACATTTCCATACATCATAGAATCATAGAATGGTTTAGCTTGGAAGGGACCTTAAAGATCATCCTGCCATGGGCAGGGACACCTCCCACTAGACCATGTTGCTCTAAGCCCCATCCGGCCTGGTCTTGAGCATTTCCAGGGATGGGGCATCTAGAACTTCCCTGAGCAATCTCTTCCAGTGCCTTACCATACTCAGAGTGAAGAGTTTATTCCTAATATCTATTCTAAATCTACCCACTTCTTGTTAGAGGCCATTACCCCTCATCCTATCACTACATGCCCTTGTAAAAGGTCCCTCTCCAGCTTTCCTGTAGGCCCTCTTCAGATACAGGAAGGCTGCTACAAGGTCTCCCCAGAGTCTTCTCCAGGTCGAACAATCCGAACTCTCTCAGCCTGTCTTCATCAGACAGGTAATCCAGCCCTCTGATCATCTTCATGGCCCTCCTCTGGACCCACTCCAACAGGTCCATGTCCGTCTTGTGTTGAGGGCTCCAGAGCTAGAGACAGTACTCCAGGTGAGGCCTCACAAGAGCAAAGTAGGCGGGCAGAATCACCTTCCTCAGTCTGCTGGCCATGCTTCTTTTGATGCAGCCCTGGATGCGGTTGGATATATATATTTTCATATATATATATTCAGATTATATAATTTATTTGGGGAAAGGTATCTTCTTGCTATCTGTATAATCTCTTGTTGTCTTATTTCCATTCTGCACAAAACACCAGCT
The DNA here is from genome assembly GCA_013398815.1 of Ibidorhyncha struthersii. NCBI lineage: Eukaryota > Metazoa > Chordata > Aves > Charadriiformes > Charadriidae > Ibidorhyncha > Ibidorhyncha struthersii. Next base: position 14,206 of record VZSZ01009667.1, read on the forward strand.
CTGATGCCTCCATGCTTGATCCTTTCGGGACCACGTCTATGTCTTTTGGTACCATTAGGAACCATCACAGGCCATTCCTGTCTCATTAAGGGTCTGATCCAAATTGTACTGATAACTTGCAAATCAGCCACTTGGCTTCCAGAAGCCTTGTGTCAGACTTCAGTTCTAATCAAAATGCTTACCATGTCTGCCAGCCCATCTGGAAATACATGAACGGATCACATTTGGGAGGACCATATTTCTCTGAACTTTTCAATGAACTGTCAAAGAATAGAAATGTTAATGTAATCCCTTAAGGAACACAGAGATTTAAATGAAGTAAGGGCATAAATGGCACTGTGAATAATGAGATATTATTAGCAGAACGTCTCAAGCACACTGTGATTCAAATGTGGGTTTCCTCTAGCAAAGGGAAGAGGCAGAAATAGAACCACATGCATTTAGTTCTGTCTGTCCGCAGCCCTGAATGGAGGATGACTGCAGGAGCCTTAACTCAGCTTGTACATCTTGTCTTAGTTCTAATTTAAGCACAACTATTTCTGACGCCATCTGCATTCAGGATTAGAAGTAGACAATGTACAAAATTGGAAATTTGTAAGTCCTGGAGGAGTAACGTGCCTTCAGTTTCATCCTATCCCAGTCTTCTGTGCCTTGCTCCCACCTAGGGGGTGTCGACTTTTGTGTTCATTTGCATTGCCAGTCTAAAACCACCATGACTGCTCACAACAGAGAAATTCCGCTCAGCGGGCCACCCAAATGATAATTTTTGGCCACCCACACTCTTGCAGGTTGGTGAGATACTAGAACTCCTCTATAGAGTTAGGCCATAGGAAGAATTATAGCTCTGCTACATATGCCCTCCACAGTGATGGCTTTGGGAGTCCAACTAATGGTATAGTGTCACTATAATTTATATATATCATTAACCCCTGTGTCATGAGAACCTAAGCTTTCTTGCCAATTACAATTATCCTAACTAAGAAGCATATATCAGACTAATTATTATCCTGCTTTGGTGCCTGAAATCATTCTGTCTTTGGTCTCATGCCCAAAAGTCTAAAGAAACCGACTGCAAATTAGAAAAATACTCCAGAAACATCAATATGCCAGTTGTGGCTGGGCCAAGCAATGACTAATAGGGACAATGTTTGCAAGGATCCTGAGTGCATGAACACTAAGGAAAGGTAGCTGAGTTATATGGGGTGCTCCAAAGAGGAATTAGCAGCAAAAGAGGAAGGATGTAAAACAAAAAAAAATGATTACTACCAATTCCCCTGTTATTGAAAGCAGCAACTGCTTCTCCAAAGAGTGGAGAATGCAGTTTGAAATGGGGAGATACACTCAGGATTTGAATTTGAGATTTAAGAGGGAACAAGCCTAGGGCTTGTTATTTCCCTCCCTGCATCCCAACTTGAGAATGTTCTTCCACAAACAGGTGTTAGGAGAGGCAAGACACCAGAGATGAGCCACTGGCAGATGATGGGCCCTCCCATTCAGTGGGATTCCCACTCAAAATGAAGTGAGAGCACTGAGGGGCTAATGGAGAAAAGATAGGCCCACTGAGATTTTGGTCTGGTTTCTGTCCTTCCCTCAGATACAAGTTTTTACATAGAATGTGGGGTTTTTTTTCATCTGTCCTAAATCCTTTGGTACACAGCCTCAGATGAAAGGCATAATAATCAGCCAATATTTTCAAAAATACTTAGTGGTTTGGAATACTTCAATTTCTGGGCAGAAGACTGAGTGAATCTGATCTACAATTAATTGGGAAACTGTGTTCAAAAGAAACAAAATTTTCAGACTCTTCTTGTCTGTATCGGGATTAAACCAAATCAAGTTTTTTATGAAAAGATGAAAAAAAAAAATTCTCCCAATTGCCCCTCTCACCTTCAAAAAATGGAATAGCTCCAGAAAGAAACTGTTCATTAAGATCTATTTAATCAGTACCAATGGAAGACAACATACTTGAAGTCCACAGTTTACATCTCCAGAGAAGGAGAGTCTGGTTTGGAAACCACTGATTTAGAGAAGGCCTTGTACTGTCATCAATAAGAGTGTAAGCTCAACGTGGTGATGTAAAGACTAATTGATCCTTGGTTATTTAGAGAGAAAAATGTGCAATAGAAACAGAAAATTCTTCACACAACATTGGTACAATCAAAATTAGGATATTGTGCCATTTCTGGTTCTGGTACCCAAACTTAAAGTAGACTATGGAAATGTTGAAGAGCTGAGGCAAAAAAAAGAAAAACATAAAAATATAGGGAAACCAGAAAACAGTCATTATGATACAATATTCGGTATATCTAGATCATAAAAGAGAAAGTTAAGGAATCATCCAAATCCTGCATATAGGTCCTTGCACATCTGTTGTGGGATGGCTGGGGTGTTCATGCTGGCTGAAAAAAAAAGCATAGCAGATCTAATAGTAGGATGCTGAGTAAGATTTTAATTTAATCAGAACATAAAAGACAGTGAGCATAATTTAAATTTGAATAGAAAGAGAACTGATGAAGTCACCAGTTCTCGGAGGTATTACTATTATATAAATCTTTCTTAAACATGCTTTTCTCAATGTTTTGTGAGAAGTTTTGCAGCTAATCAGTGTAGACAGGTGAACTGCATAGTCATATTTGAGCTTGGATTCACTAGTAGGAGCCATTCCTCCTTGTTGATGAGGTTAATGAAGTCTCAACCTTTAAGGTTTCAGTTCATTGACTGGTAAGGTTACAGAGAAGATACATTTTCCCAAATGTTTGTCTTAAGTGCCATGATTAACAGATTATAAGTTTTTTTCCATCTTCTTCAACACTGAGTTGGCAACTGTTCTAAGGTAATGCAAAGAATTCTTTCCTAGGGACACCTGGCCAACATCTATTGCTCACATATTCAAGCTTAGATTGCCAGATTTGCAACTCAGAAGGAACTCGTTGCCAGGTCAGATTGGCAAGGACACTGAGACTTTTGCCTTCCTCTGCACCACTAAGCATGGATTGCTTGCTGGTTTATCCGTTTCTCACCTAATCAGATCTTGGGCACTGGTGGAATTTGGACAATGTCTGCTTTCTCTCCCTGGCATGAAATAATTTAGTCTCCTGGACGCTGAGGGATTTTAATTTAGACAAAGTTATTGGGTGCAATAGAGAAGTGGCTGAAATCAAATAGTTGACAATATTTAGTCTAAAATCGAGAAAACAATGGAATCAATTGAGAGTTCATTAATTAGACTTCCAGTGGGGAACTGCAAAAGACTGAACAATAGGCATAGGGAAGGAAAATTAAAGACTCCATAGGTCTGAGTCAACTCCAAAGTCAACAACAGCAGAATGAATTCTAGGGGCAGATCCCTGAAACGGTATTGTTTAAAGTATAAAAGAGCAGTGTCAGCTCTTTAAGCAAGATATTCTTGCACTTAATCACATCTTGTAATGTAGGATAGTAGGTCCCATTGCTATCAGTGAGTGGTCAAAAGTGAGTGATCTGCTGGCTCCTGGAGAGAGGAATTAAGTGTTGCTGTTCTGCTTCCCAAGGCTGAGTTCACTGGTTAACAGCAAAAGAATGAATGCTTCCATGTAATGATCAGAAGTTCATTACATCATCTAGAGATCTGGTTTTCCTTCAATATTATGGGGTAAGCTCCACTGATATTAGGACAAACTACTAAATTCAGATTCAGAAAATCAGAAGTACATCCTATAATCTCTATTTACCCATACTTCTATACAAATGCAAGTACATCCATACAAAACATGCAGTGCATTTTTTGCACTCACAGAACTTCTTCAAATACAGACCAACATAAGCAAAGTGCAAGGTGTCTTCAACAAAACATCACTCAGACTTTGTTTGGAGCATCGGTGGAAATGTGTGTTTGTATTAATATATTTATGTGTGTGTATATGCTTTGTATACATATAGATTTAACTGCACTACTTGGGGTTTAGTGCCAGTCCATCAAACATTGCTCTTACCATTTGTGATCCCTCTGTGTAAAAATCTGTCTTGTACCAACAGACAGTGACAACTTTTTTTTTTTCTTTTTTTTTTTTTTTTGTGGCATAGAAAGAACCCAGTTCCTACACTTCAAAGTGCTTGGGTATTCTGGGCACCTGCCCTTTATTCACAGATCCAAAAGAAAGGTTTAGGAGAGCTGATCCTCCCAGCAACTCCCTATTTGTTAGGTGCAATAGTGATTTCTTCTCTTCCATCATCCATTTTCAGTACATCATTTTATGTATGTGCCAAACAGCCACAGGGTTCTCAGTGAGCACTGCCAGGATTTCTCAGTCCACTAATCCAGTTTTGCTGGAACAATGAGAAGGGATGATGAAAATTAAAGTTTTGCATCTGAAGAGTGGCACACTGTTGTTCCAGAACAGACAAGGAGAATTGCTTATTTTACTTCTACAGGCAGATATAATTCATAATGGCAAACAGAAATTACTAATAGAGAAATCTCTGTGCAAATGACTACCTGAAGCAAATTGGTGGTAAAAAAATATGAGTCATTTGTTTAAGTGACTAACATTCGACATCTCCTTTCTTTGCATCAGATTTACCCCACATTGCACAGGAAACTGCATAATTCTGCTGCTCAGCAATGTCTTGCAGATGACTCAACTAGGTTTATCTGTTTCCATCAAACTTTGAATTTCAGGTCTCAAAGGACTGATGTAGTTCAGAGTCCTATCAATAAATGTTTCTGATTCAGATATCAGGGGATTGCAGTCTTTCCATGTCTTATGCTAATCCTTCTCTTTCTTCTGGTTTGATACTGTACAAACACAAAACTTAAGCAAAAAAGGTGAAGAGAACACATGACATCATGACTAAGCCTCAGGCACTTCTACATTAAGTAATCTATGAAAGCCATAAACAGCTGACTCTCACATTTTATTTAAACCCCTGTAAAATATGTGCCAAATTAAAGGTTGGAAGCTTTTGTTTACAGAGGAAAAGAAAACTAGATCTCAGTTCCAATGGCTGAAGAGCTCAACATGATGAAGATGCTCAACATGTGAACTGTGAGTTCACAACTTAACATTTCTTTGACAATATTGCAGATTTCTCTACTTTTTACATTGTGTGTCTATCATTCTTCCCAGTGCCCAGAGCAGAGACCCTGGCAGCAGCTAATCAGTACGTTACCATTTTGCTCAATGAAATCTGCCTGGCATATGGCTCCCTAGTTGTAAGGTGGTGGAAAGGGACAGTAAGGGAGGGGAAACAATAGCATGGTTCTCCATTCCTAGAGAAGGGTATGAATGTGCGCCCCATTATCTTTATCTGATACAACTATTTTAATCAGAAAGTCATGTGAGATACAGTCATTGGACTTGGAGAAATTTAGGAATAGACTATCAAAACAGTATCCTTTATCAGACAGACTTGTGATCTTGTTTAAAAACAAAAACAAAACCACACAGCAGGTTTTTCAATAGGACCTATTTTCCATGAATCACGATGACTGGAAATTATTATATTTTTAGCCTGTCAACTTTCTTGTGTGGCCGTGTGAAGCTACTTGAGTTAAGTAACTCATGCAATAATCCAGCATGCTCAGTTTCTTTGACCTCATTCATGTAGGTGTTTTGTCAGAAACTGCTGGTATGCAGGATCTCAGGCTTGATATTGCAAGGCCACATATTTAACCATACCCTTTAAGCAAGACTTTAGGCCAAGGAAAATCTTTAATCGTCACTGCTTGCAGAAGTTCAGCTTGTATAACTCGTATAAGCTGGGTGTCTGCAGCCTGAAAGAATGCAGCCTGGCAGAAGACTACAGTAACAATGGGCCAGCTAGAAAAAGCATCATTATTAGCAGAAACATGATGGCATCTTGATTCTAATTTTTTCCAAAGACAGTAAGCCGTACAGTGCAATGGATCATTCCAGGCACATTTTGGAGTCATAAGCCACAAAATAAATGCAAAGAAACTAACAGAACTAAACAGGAAAAATGTGATTTCTTAAAAGAGACACCGTCTGGACAGTCTTGTTCATTCCAGGTCTGTCTCTCCAGTCTCTGGAAAATTTCAGTATTCCCTCCATTTTTCTATATCTCCTGTAATACGTTTTTTCCTGAATTCCCTGTATTTTTTTATCTGCTTTTTTGAGTGACTTAGGTGTGCAGTTGGAAGCCATAGTTGGTTACACTTATTATCTGCAGGAAGTGGGAATAGCCAAGAGCTGGCTGATCCTTTATTACTGTGTTCAAGTCTGTCAAGTAAAAATCTCCAAACTGGAATCAGTAAAATTGGCTTCCTCACATAAAACTCTCCATTATTACTTTTTCTTTCCTTATCAGTCAGAATCCGTTTTGGGCAAGCTTCAAATACAACAGTACTGGCAGCCAGCTCCCCTTGTACAGTAGACCCAAGCTACTCACTACTAGTCTCAATCATCCTGTGACAGAAACAAAACCAAACCAGGCCAGCCCAGAGACTGAGTCCCCAAAACAGAATATCATTAAGCACATCTGTCTCAAACAACCTTGTTCCATGGCTCATAAAATATAAACATACCACCCAACTTGTAGAAATGTAGAGTCAATTAAAATTACTCAAATTGCCTCATTACAAAAACTTGGTAGGATTAGAAGGGACGTAATAAATGATATTGCTATACAGCTACCCAAACTGACCTTAAACTACTTTTTCCATGGAAAGGGTCTCCGGACTTCTGTTTCGCTTTTTCTAACCACATTTATCACCCGTGGAAGAAGTCTTTTCATTTGTCTTAGAACTGCATTACTCCACAATGAGCTGCCAACAGCAACAGTTTGTTTGATTTCATTTTAATAAGAAGACAAATGACCTTTGGAGAAAATAGCCAATTAATAAATGCTAAGATGCATTACTAGAGGCTCTTCAGTTATTTCTGAGATATAAACATGTGCTCATTTCCAAAATACTTGGAGATTGAGGCAAAACCACCAAGTGTGTGATAATTCCATTCCCTGAAGATCTCTGGCTCCAGTTTTATAGGGAGAGAGAAGACCTAAAAAAATCCTAGATGGCTGGAGTGACATTTGCCCTATGCATCTGTTTCAGTTTCATCAAAACAAGAGAAAAAATATGGAGAAGGTATATCTGTTCTGGCTCAATCCCTCTTCTCCCCAGTCTTTACAGTTATTTCATTAGTCCCAGTATACTTATGTTCTGTCCAGCTGATTGAATATTTAACCAGTTTGTCATGTATTCCTGTTAAAAGTGAAATAAATCTGCCAATAAAGTCTTAATAAATAAGATGCACATAAAAAATTGTTTCTAAAATGCACTAGAATGAGTGGCCCAGTTTTATAAGGCTATTCATAGCACAGGCCCAGTAAAAGGAAAGCTCTGTAAATACCACCTGCTTTGGGAATTGTGCAAGTACAGCATTTACATTTGGAACAATTCTGCATTCTTGAAATAGTGTGTTATTCAGCAATATTTTAAGAATAAGATGATGCGTCTCTACCTTACAGGACCTGACAGATTCCATCTCTCTTAGTAAATGGTCCAGTACCAGAGTGTTCTGTGCTTTCCCAAAACTAAAGACAAGTACTCAGAAGACTCCAGCCCACTATGTAGAAGGTAAGAAAATACGTGGCACCCTATATACACAGCATGTAGACATAGGTATCTCTAAAAAACGTTCCTCAAAAACCTCACATAGAGTAGGAATTCATTTAAAGTCAGTCAGCAAGAACCATTGAGTGTAGGAGTATGTCTGTAGGAAGCAACTCACACACCTCTCAAGCCTAAACCTATAAAACATAGTGCATGTTAGGTGCCTCCATTACTGTCAAGTTACTACCCAATCTAGTTAACTATATGAGCAGGATTAATTCTTTTTGAAAGGGGCTATGGTGTCCATTACCTTTAGATAATTATCTAAAATACTGCTGAGCACACTAATCCAGAAGATAGGAGGCCTGGGTCTATCTGACAGTAGCTTCAGTGCATTCAAACCCACAACCTGGAAAAAAGCCTCACATGTGGTGCTACAAAGGCAATGCAAGAATCACAGAATCAAAGAATAGTAGGCATTAGAAGGGACCTTCGGAGATCATCTAGTTCAACTCCCCTGCCAAAGCAGGTTCACCTTGAGCAGGTGGGACAGGAACACATGCAGATGGGTTTTGAATATCTTCAGAGAAGGAGACTCCACAACCTCTCTGGGCAACCTGTGCCGGTGCTCTGTCACCCTTATAGTAAAGTTTTTTCTTATGTTCACATGGAATTTCCTGTGTTCCAGTTTGTGCCTGTTGCCCCTTGTCCTGTCGCTGGGCACCACTGAAAAGAGTTTGGCCTCATCCTCTTGACACATGCCCTTTAGAGATTTATAAGCATTGATGAGATCCCCTCTCAGTCTTCTCCAGGCTAAACAGACCTGTGTCTCTCAGCCTTTCCT
>VZSZ01009667.1:26887-48912 GCA_013398815.1 Ibidorhyncha struthersii
GAGTCCCCATCCCTGGAGGTGTTTAAGGGTCATATAGCTATAGTGCTTAGGGACATGGTTTAGTGGTGGGCTTGCCAGTGTTAGGTTAATGATTGGACTAGATGATCTTACGGGTCTTTTTGAATCTAGGAGATTCTGTGATTCTACCTGATAGCAGCTCCCCCACTTCCAATACAGGACCCAAAGGACCGAGTCAGAGAAACTGGCCTCCTCCCTTTGTAATTCATGTAGCTTTAGTAGCCTGTCCTCAGCTAAACTAGTTTGTGGCTCCATGACTGTTGCACTCTTCTGAGGGGGGACATTTCACCCCTGCAAGCTGACGTGGGCCCCCACAGTTTCCAAAGAAATGCTGTAAAGAGAGGTGGATATCTACTTCTCCCCTTACGTTTTTGAAAAAGACGTGACTGTTGCTACTGTGTTGTTTGCTTAACTCCATGAAGCAAATCTCTGTTCTACTAAGTGAGGGGGTGATGCAGGATACACCATGGATACTTCCACACGTGGAAGCTTCCTCTGTTTTTGTTATGCTTAATTTTAATACAAATTGTTAGAGCAAGCAGGAGTACAAAATGCCATCAGGATCTGACCCTGAAGGTTTATAACAGCTACTGTACATTGCAAAATGTCATTTCTAATGTACCTTATTCCTGACTTCTAAGGTTAACAGCTATAGTAGATACTCCACAAATGCAATAGGACTCAACAGTTTATTTAACAATTATTTCATTGGATTTGCATAAAATCTTACAAGCCATTAGTAGATTCCAACAAATGGCTTAAAGGTAAATTGCTTCACAGTCTGCTACCATACCTTCTGGGCCACCCAGTCCTCCCTCATAGTCACCTTTCAGTATATTCTCCAGAAGAGACAGAGCCATTTTACATGTGGGAAGAGTGCCTGATCTTTTTATCCAAGGAGAAGACTTTAAAGTAACCCTCCTGACTAATATCTCTCAAGCACCTCGGACTGCTGATTTGTGAGGTGACTATCTTTCATATATACCACATCCAGGCCAGATGTCTCAGCTATTGTAAACTTCATCAAGACTTAATGGGACAGTTAAAAATTCTGTGCATTTAACAAAATTCAGAGGTCATTAGCATCAAACATAAGGGAGAGAGAAAAATAAATTAAAAGTGATATCACAAGCTCTGATATGGTATGATATATATGAAAAACAAACTCCTTCACAAGGCAGAGTGGAATATCTTCAGATAACCTGGTGAGTTTTATCTTGAAAATAAAAGATCTTGTTTAGAAGTATGTACATATAAGCAACATTAAAACATTGGGAAAATGACTGTAAATTTTTCAGGGAAAAAGTTTTCTCTGGAATTGATGGTTGCCATATGTAATATCATGGAAGCTATGCATAATTATGTGATACTCATAGCATTTAAGAGGATTATTACTTTTGTGCTTATTCTTATTTTTTAATCTTGCTTAAATTAGATGAATAATAAAAGCTTATTTTATGAGAGAAGGAAACCTACAATGGCATTTCTCTAGGGAAAGACTTTCTTTGTTGTAGTATGAAGAGTTAGATGGAACAATATTTATTGACTATTTCAGTCAATCTGTTGCCAATTACTCCTGACTTATTTTGTGTTTCAATGAGAATCTCTCTGTAACTCCTTTAATAACAGCTAGTGATATTATTCCCTAGCCTCTGAGTACAACCCTGGTACCAGAAAGTAAGTATCTAAAGTGTTCTACAGTAAACTTTACAGTTAATGAGCTCAGGGGTCACAGAAGACTTCCATTTAATCCATCCCCTAAGCTGACTCTTCCTCATGCTCTATCCAGTCTGTTTCTCTATATCCTCTTAATGGAGGAGAGCTTTCAAAGTTGTTTTCATAGTGCTCCTCAGTTGAGCTGGAGATAGCGATCGGCATTTGGCTCATAATCTCACCACTGTTTCTCTGTCCCACAGACATTCTTTAAGGCATTTTTGTGTGTGTGTGTGTGGAAAAAGAATAGCACTTCTTGCATGAAACTTCTTGCATAAGCAGACCTCCACAAATAACTTAACATTTACGTAGACGTTCTGGTTCGCACATCTTGTGGGATTTATAAAGAAGGTTAAGTTTTGGCCTCGATCAGCAAGTAAACCAGTAGGTTGTCAGTAAAGAAGCCTGAGGTCTCTTTGGAGGTGTATAACCTGGGCAAATCTTTTCCCCGTTCTTGTGTATGTCTTTTCTTCCCCTCTAATACTTTCCTCCATCCTCCAACTTTCTAGCAACCCTTATGATGCTGACGTTCTTTGCTATACCTTTGTGAAACGGCTAGAAAAACTGGGATCCTAACTTTTATTTACTAATAAACCTCATTACATCAAGTATGTCAATTTGAAAGCATGTAGAACAGAATCATAACTTAGGATTGAGCGGACGTTTGTGTTTCGTTTTTATCCTCCTGACCCCTTTGCAGTTTTTGGTGAGTTAGCTTTGGGAAGATGACTTAGCTTGTTTCTTTAAGTGGCCAGTTTGTTTGCAGCAACCTCCATTCCCTCCCTGATCTCACCACTAACATCTTTGTTTATATTCAGGGAAAAGCAAAGGGAACAAACTGTGACATTATTGACATAAAGACAATCTGAGCCCACTTTTCTGTTTTTACTGGGAGTTCAACAAAGTGGGCCCAATAAGATGTTTATGTATGAACTTTTTAATATGTATTGGGAATTCAGGACTTCATAGAAATATTTTATATAGGAATTCACTCTCCTATCCTGGAGGCAAAGAGAGACTCTATGCTTACCTAAATCGCCTCTCATGTTTTAGGTACCCTTCTGCTTTGGATAAGCTTTAAATAGGTCTCTGCCCTAAAGAACAGGATTTGCTGCATATGTTTAACTGTTCAAACTAAAGGGAACATTTCACCTAAGCATGATTTCCAAATGCACAAATGATATTTAGACCTTAAGTCACCTTTTTATCTAAAAAAAATATCTTTCCTGATTGCTTCTTTAGTAAGATTGTCTTTGAATTAAGTATATCCCTTGGCAAACAGATATGTTTCAACATGAGTTCATGACATCATCACCTGCACAAGTCACTGTCCACTGGTCAACTGAGAAGAAACCAGAAACTATTCCATATGCTTCTTCTAGAAGAAGATACATATTTCTTGTTTACAGATGGAGAGCTGTGTAAACTCCTACATCAGTAAATACAATATGTATTGTCATCAAGAATTCAATGTTTGGAAAGAAGAGAGCAGAATATCTTCCTTTGTTTTATAAAATTTTCCATCTTTTTATCACTTTCATTTCACTGTAAAGTTAAGTCACTATCTTGGTATCACCAGCATTGTTTGTTATATAAGCAGTATGTTATCCTTATCTGTAATTAATCAAATAATATATTTTGTACCGTTGGAACAAGTCAGAGCTTTGTCACAGTCATGAGATAGCCAGCAAATTAGATTGGTCTCACTCCACAGAACGTGACAGATATCTTTCTGATAAAACAAATGGATGGATGGAAAGTATTGCACAATAATCAGGTGGTAAACAGATTTTAGATGGGTTTTCAGGTTTAAGTTGTCAGTTCTAAATGATCTTGTGCTGCAAGAACTTCATCTGCCCTGAATCTGATGTTCCGTAACTAAGATTTCTATGGCAGTTGTTCCTCTATTACACAATGCTGACAATCACCTTGACATTGCATTGTACATTTACAGGCAATGTGTAGGGACAGTTCTTTTTTAAAGTAAACTTAGATAATTTTTCTGAAACATATCCTTTACTATAAATTATTTTGAAAAAAAACAAACAAACAAAAAATTTAATTATTAGGAAACACAGAGATTTCTGTACATTAGACTTTTAATAGATTCAGAAATAGTATTTGATGGTTATTATTTGTGATGTGAGCTTTTTATTTACTAGACAATAAAGAAGAAGAGACCAAGAAGTCATCTATCAGTGGCCTTCATTTGACATTTCTGTTATTAATGAAGGTGCTGGCTGAAAAATATAGTTCCATTATTAAAATGAAATCTTTCCTCCGCACACCACCTGTGTGTATCAGTAGGGCTGTAGGATACAAGTGCTGATTTTTAGCTGCATAATTTTTCAGACACAGGAAAATTCTGGACAGATCATTCTGAGCCTTGTGACTTTTAATCTGGTCAACATTTCAGCGCACACAACAACAGCAACAATAGCGCAGTCTGAAACAGGCCAATGGAAAGAGTGACTAACTTCACTCTAACCAGTGAGCTTTAGGAAAGGAACATCATCATGTAAGTCACAGTTGCTTGAGGGGATGGGGGGGAGAGGGAGATTGAACTGATACAGAGGCCACCCTCTTGAACTCCGTTCAGCTATGTTATCTGTTTTGTAATTTTCCCACTTGATTTTTGTGTTAATGAAGCTCATTTAAGATAAGCCATATGCCAATAGTTGTCTAATTCTGTCAGTCTACTGACAAGGGAAATAAACACTTCTCTTTCCTTCTCTGTTAAAGTCAAACCAGATTCACTCAGATATTTTGTTTCTGTCACATGGACTGTCCTGGCCTGTCTTCTCAAATGGTTGTAACACATCAATCCATCTGATAAAGGGCAGTTTAAGGAAGAAAAAGCATGGTACTCTGCTCTTTAATCTGTCAAGGCATATTTTCCTTTGCTTTTTAAATGCTCCTGTATCCTCTGTCAAGGGCAATTTTTTGTATTTCACCCTAGCGTTCATATTAATTAATCTTTAAAATATAATTGCCCAGGACAATGCCAGCTGTGAAGAACACATCTAGCCTGTGTTATTTTGCTGATGCTGTGAGTATATTGCATCTGAAGCTGCTTTACATTTTGCAGACAGAGAGAAGAGGTTTTGGTGGTCAAAACAGGTGAAAGGATGTTAATACTAAAGCTAGATTCACTCGACGTCTTTAAAACTTTTTGTTTCTTTGCTGCAGGTTTTCTTTGCATTTTGATGACACTTTTGATAACGTGTATAAATCAAACAGAAAAGTGGTTGATTTTGACAATAATCCAAAGCTCCTAATAATGGTTTAAAGAAAAGAGATTTTATTACATCTGGAAGATTAGTTTGTCACAGAAAAAAAGTAAAACTGACTTCAGCAAAGAAACATACCTACCTTGCAAGAAGGCTTATGAGAAAGTTTCCCATTAGCTGTATCTAACTGGGGTTTCCATGTTGGCATTTAACACTAAGTGCATTTTGTTTGTCAAATTTGCTGTGGAAAGTCTGATTATTGGGCAAAATTACAAGGATCTGGCCCCTGCTCTGGGACTGAACCGGTCTGACCCCTTTTGGTGGGTCACTTTGTTGATTTCCACCTTTCATAAAAGCCGTGCAGTGAGTTGTCAATGATACTTAAGCTTTTCTGACTCCTGTACATACAAGACTTAAAATATACTTTATGTAGTGTGGCTGTCAAATAAAGGATGTAATTACTCAAACTTTCATTTTAATATATACCCAGATTAAATACTCACACCATAATGAATAATTCATTTAAAAGCTTATGAAAGTAATTAATATGATCTAATACCAATGTATGGTGGTCGCGCTTATTTGCCTGATAGAAAACACACAAAAGTACCAGTCATGACCTTGAATGATTTATAATCTATGGCACTGACACCCAGACAGAGAGGGAGTGTAAAACAGGGCCCAAACTAATGAGCTGTGCTGCAGCTGGAGAAAGGACTCAGTGGCAGAAATTAGGAGATAATTACCCAGTGGCACAGATGAAGAAAAGGCAACATCAGTGGAACTTGGCTAAAAACAGTTGGAAACATTCATACAGAATGTCTTACTAATTCACTTGCTAAGTCCATGTGGAAACAGGTCCAGATCCTGTGTTACCTTCTACATTGCTATCTGACAATTACTTTTTCCGTTGGAAATATTAGCCTGCTTGCCTTCAGGCCTCACTTGGATGAAATAAGAAAAAGTAATACTTTGCCCTTAATTAGAGTATTTTCCCATATAATTGATCTACTCTTTTGCAATGTTTTTATAATTCAGGTTTAAGTCCAGACCCCATGTATTTAAATCCAAAAGAGGGAAGGACACAGAAGAAAGAGGCACGCAATAATGCATCCTCATACTTATGGGACTAAATTAGGGAACACAGAGAAAGTTGAAATATCAGACTCTAGGATGATTAAGCAATCACTTGTTTAGTACAAAGTACACCAGAAGCTATTACATGGACAAGGAATATGATTAAAACCAATTTTTGAAAAATCAATTCCCAGATCATAAAATGTATAAATAATCTATAAAGCAACATTTTGTATGGATCATAATTAAGCAGACTTTACAACATAACAGTAAAGTTTTTTTCTAAAGATTGTTTGCAAAGGAATGTCAGTTTGGATTGCACTAGAGATTGGACTTCTTGAAAACATGAGTTATTAGATTTGAACATCATAATTTAGGATTAAGTTACACTGGAGGGAAAACATGGAATGAGCAGGCTGCCACCTGTAAGATAAAGCCAAATCTTCCTACCGCAGAGAATCCAGCTGAGCAACAGCATTACTGCTTCAGGTCTCCCCAGTTTGAGGACTCCACAAATGCTCAAATGTCCAGTAGGGTGGGAATGGAAAGAAAATCTCTTCTTCACTCAACTCATCCATAATATCTTTTAGCAGCTGGTATCACTAATGGGAGGATGCAATGCACATTCTTGTAGAGTTCAGAACATCTGCTAATGTGACAGGCCCTATTACCTGCTAGGTGTTATGTTTTCAGATGGTGACTCTCGAAAAACTTTGTGAACTGTTTTGCATTCTTAGGTACTGGGTTTTCTGCTATATTATTAGAAAAGAAAAAGTACAGGGTATGCAAAATAGTAATATTCAAAGTTATATATGAGACATCTCAATGAATAAGTGGTTGTTTTTCATTAAAGACAGAAGGTCTCTGTTTTAGCGTACACTTGAACTGGTTACGCACACAAACATCCCTCGGAATACTCAATATTTGAAGAAACATCACTTCCAGTTGCTGCCACTAGATAGTGGATCACAATTCATGTAAGAAAAATTACTTTAGATGCCAATTTCTGTGTTGCAGGTTATTCTTCTTAGTCACTATATGGCCGTAGAGCGGCCTTAAAAATAGTACATTGGACAGCCAATTTAAAAAATATTGTTTTGAAATTGAAATTCATCAGTAGTGTTTATATAAAGAAGAAATCTTTCCATTAGAAATACTCATTAGAAGCTTGAGAACATTTTAGTATCACTATATTCTTCATCTACAAAATAAATGATTAGTTCTAATAGTAGAAGTGTCTTTGACCATCTTTCCAGGGACTCTCCAGTCACATGTAATGATACATCATGGGCTCTGTTGCCATTCCAAGTCATTGTAATGGAAAGAACGAGACAAAGACTGTGATCCCAGTGGGAGGTCTGCTGTTCTTGGCCTCTGTTTTCCTTCTGCTCTTTCATTTCCAGCTATGGATTCTTCTCAGAAGAGTGGAGTAAGGAAATCAACAGCTTTATTGGGTACACAGACATAATACATTCTGAATCTGGTCTTGGATATCTTTCTCTTTTTAAAAAGGCTGACCTAAATAAAATGACTAGCAAATATTCAACTCCTTAAAGAAGAAAGCAACAATGTGAATTTTCTCTATTTAACAAAATCACATGGAAACCTAGGACAAAAACCCAAATCAAGCAGTTATGCTCTCATGTGAGGCATATAAAACTTAGATTTTGCTTTATTTGGAATATCTGAAATTCTCTTTCCTATCCAGGAGAAAGATAAGAGAGAAGATAGAGTTCTCACTTACAGAAAATCACAGGCAGCAAATCAGGTACCTAAGAACAGTGCTCATCTACTTAGCTGTAAGCTCTCAAAATCTTGGCTAGAAGAGCACTGAGGAAGGAATATGCATGTTTTAAGAAAAATATAAGATGAGAAGAAATGAACTTACATACACTAATTCAGTACATTAATTCTGTACAATTTGCACACATGCTATAAACATTTGGATGCATACAGCTACTCATCCTTGGCATGTATATATGGGAGTAAGATGCAGCCAACAAACAACTTTGCAAATAAGGAACACAATGTTGCCTAGAAATGATGCTTTTCTTTGAAAAGATGAGTAATATTTCAAGATGAAAACAATTAGTATTGGACTCGTATCATATTTTTTCCAATACTTTCAGAACTGGAAAACCAAGAGACGTACTACAATAAACTTATAAAAACAAAAATATGAAAGGAAAATTAGTGAAGCTATTGAAAGCTGAGTATCTAAATTTGGACATCTGATTCTAGAGTAAAGCAGCTGTATATTAGACCTGATTTTCCAGAGGACTGGGATCCCAGCATCTTCTATTAAAGCTGACATTTTTGAAAGTGTGATCACCTACTTACGTGTTTTCACCTGGACTTCAGCTCATAATGCTGTTCATTAGTCCTTGGGAAAACAGCATAAATGCTCTGCAGACAGTAATGTGTTACGAAGAAACAAAATACAAAGAGAAAAGGCAAACACAATATTAAAGAGAACCCCAAACAATATCAAATAAACTGAGATGGCAGCCTTTATCTCAGTACTTTTTGTTATCAAGGAAAACAATGCTGTTATTTTTCATACGTCTGGGTTTTTTTTTCCAGAATACTAGGAGGTAGGATCAGACCTAAAGGTAAAAAGATATTTAAAGGTTCATCATTTGACTATGAAAAACATTGATAAAATCGACCATCCAGCCTTCTCTGCTCTGTTGGCCTGTGCTACAGATAGACTGATTCTTTTGAACAGCCAGTTAGCAGTAAACATCTGGGAATCTCTTCTGTTTTAACAAGTGTTCTTCATCTTGGATGCTAAGTGTATACTGTTCAAAGCCAGCAAAAGTAGTCCCTACTTGACTTATTTCCTGAGTTTACATGCACAGTGATAAAATGGGCTCAATTTAAGTTTAATGGAACTTAGCTCATTGTACTCCAGTACTCCTGATGTGAATATAGATTTTCTTCAATTCTTTGGGGGAATCCTCTGTAAAAATAAATTGTTTCTATGTGCATTTGTATTCCACGAACGTATCCTAGAACTTTTATGTTTTAATGTAACACACAATTAGGGAAACAATAAAATATATGCAATACATTTATTTTGCTTGAGGCATTCGTTTTTGTTTATGCAATATGATATGCATTGCTTGATTCACCATCTTTTATGGTTATCTTCTGATTGTTATACCATGGGGCTAAAGATTCACAAGAAGCAAGAGGAAGCAACATTCTCCAGTGGAATGCATCAGTGGAATCAAGACAGAGAACTGATATTGGCCTTCCAGAAACAGTGACTAGATGAATTTCCTTGTGGGAGACTTTCTGGCAGTGAGAACCATGCGTCCCCCTTGCTGTGTAGAAGAGTACTTCACACAACTCTCATCCTGCTCTTAGTGTGCAAATCTGTGCTATCTAATGCAATCAATCCCCTTTGCTGTAGCTAAATACGTCAATTTGTTTGGGTCTGTTGCTTGGTTGGGTTTTTTTTTCCATTAATGGTACAGTTCAAGTTCTTTAGTGGTCTAGTCATGGAAAGTCTTCTTTCATAGACCCACACTAGATTCCTCCACAGATCACCTCAACAGAAGGAAAAAGGAAACCATAAAGGTAGGATTGTCATCAATCACAAAGAAAAACAGGAGTCAGAGCTGAAAAAAAGACAGTCACAGCTAAATTAAAAACCAGTTATTTTTGAATGGCAAGAGAAAAGCAGTGCTGGGAATTGTTTGATTATTATTTTTAGGGTAGCACACAGTTTCATACAGAGAGTTTTTCCAAGACTACCTCTCTGCATATTAGGTGACTTCAAAGACCTGCTTAGCCTGGGCAAGCAAATCAGCTAATAATATGCAGAAATTATTGTTAGCACAGGTACTTCTGTCTACACAAAAAGTGAAACTTTGTTCAGACAAAAATACAGTGAGCTCTGAAAACAAACATATTGTGGCTGCATGCATATGCTTGCCTGCTCACATAAAATAATTCTAAAAGGCAAGTAAAATTAGTGATGTTCAATATCAGAAAAGGACATAAACCAGATAGAGGAATACTTCTCATGACTGATACTTGGTAGCATAGTGTCTTAGATCAGCTGCCAGATGAATGACTGTTGGCCTTGGGCAATGCAAAGGAAAAGGCACATTTTATAAAGGCAAAGGAAAGCCTTTATAAAATTTACAGTCTTATTTAGCTGAAGTTATTTGTACCCATAACTGATCAATTCAGCCCAGGGTTTGGAACTATTCCTGTATTCCTTATTGGCGCAAAGCTCTTACACAATGTATTATCCCCCATTTGTGCTTTCTGGAGTGTCACTGTCCAAATAATTCTGTCATATACTGGCAGATGGTGATTTAGCCTAAATTACTCAAACTCTCATCACCTTTCAGTTGAATATGAAGCATTAAGTGCCTAGGATACACTAACTGGTATAGAACATTACAGACTGTCCTTTTAGTAATACTGGCTACTGTAAACAACTCAAACCTGCATCCCATTCTCTACAGTAAAGATAACAACCCATTAAATTTGCAAGAGTTCCCTGAGCCAAACTTAGTATATTAGCATTATCTCCTAAAGCTCCAGGCTTCCTTTAATAAGTTCCTTCTCCTGAGGCAATGGCACTCCCTAGGAAAAGCCTAACAATCATCTGTGCAAGGGACAAGCGTTTTCTGTCTGATCTAACAGCATGCAATGCATTCCCCAGGGTTGAAGAACTATCTTGCTACCTTCTGCTCTGAAGTCATTTTCTCAGCATTTTTTTTGGTCTCTAACATAAACATGCAGCAACGTGAATCAATCACTAAAATGAACCCAAAACACAAAACTTCTTATGCATCTGCCACTGTGGAAGAGGTGTGAGAACAAACATGTGGCAGATGTTACTTATGTTGCTTAACGCATTATTGGAAGGTGTTCAAATATTGGGGCGATAAGATATCATGTGGAATACAGAAGAAAAGAACAGAACAGATGCAGAAAAAAAAACTAAGAAAGTGCAATTATCCTGCAAACTTTCTGGGTTTATTTCCCCTTTCCTCACAGCAACATTTTCCCCAGCTTAATGATCTCAGTCTATTAACCTTATAAGAAACGAATGTGTTATCAGGAGGTCTTTTTCCTCTTTTTCTGACCTTATCTAAACACAAAACTTTGAATGCCTTGCCTTTTTTTTTTCTTTTTTTTTTTTCCTAGGTTTGTGTGGAAATTTGTTCCCCTAATGTGGTGTTTAATGGAGCTATTTTACTGCTTCCTCTAATATGTTTATGGTTTGTTCTGATACATAGATAAATTAATAGAACTGAGGGCCCAAGCTAACCTCCAGGTCACCTATCTAATCTGACTTCCTGCATATCATGAGCCACGAAGGTTATGTCTACATCTTACAAAGTAGCATGACGAAGAGATGCCTGAGCTAACTCCAGGATCATAAATATTTTTGTCACATCATTATGGCATTCCTCCTGGGATGATTAGCTCAGTTGGATCACTACATAACATAGCTATACCACTGCGGGATACAAGCTAATATTTCTACATGAGAATCTAAGGACAACCCAGCTCAACGTATTTCAGCATGAGGCTGCTTGACTTATGTTGGCATCCCCTCAATTTCACTTAGTTTCTGATGCTTGAGACAAGCTAAAGATAATGCCGAATATATATGCTATTTTTTAATTAATCCTTGCACATAATTCATAATTTGTGTGTTTTGTAATATAATATTAGATGTAAGTGAAAAATTAAGATAAGAAAGTCTATCTTAAGCATTCAGCTGGAAAAGTCCTGACATATGTGAAGACAAGATGATAAGCAGAACATGAAATTATTCCCATTGTTTAACATGCAGAGGCTTCTAAGAGGACTAGAGCCATGCAAAATTGTCCACTGTACAAAAGCACTATGTGACTCTACATCTTCAGGATCTTGCTCTTTATTTGCTTGTTGAAAATAAAATGNNGAATGCTTCCACTGGCAGGAGTTACCCTTAAAGTTGTTCGGGATGGCTGCATGTTTCCTGTGGAGCCATGAGATCCCTAATTTAATCATTACAGCATATATTCCCAAATAATGAATCTCAGTGATCCCATTCCTGAGCAGCTTGAAGAAAATCTGGCAGCAATGTGACCTGTCTTTCATTACAGTCCCTATAGGTTTTGTTCATATTCCTGGTATGTACTGAAACATGTTCATTTTCAGGTTAAGGTAATTCCAACAGATCAAGCTAACAGCAGGAAAACAAGATAATACTCTGGTTTTCACAGGCTGGGGAACAAAGATAGTAAATTGTATACATTTTGCTAAATGATACATAAATTTAAACCTTTACTTGCTTGTCTTACTGAATGAACTTCCTCTACTTAGTCCTTCTCAGTACCTTGCATGATTTAGTCCCTAGTGAGGTGGCTTTTTCTGGCTACTTCACAACTTTAGGGTGAATGTATAGTGGGCTAAAAACATATGGTTCATGTTTCAATGGAAACACTTCTTTTTCTATATACAGCCTAGCAGGGTGAATGTTGGCTTTTACTATGCAGACACAGAAATGTGCTATTGTTCCGATTTTGACCTGTGCTTCCCCTATCATCCTCTTGAGTTCAGGATCATCTATAACTTTCACACTGAAAAGCAGTGATATGAATGTAAGAAGTCACTCCACTTTTCATCAGATTCCACTTAAGGCAATATCCATCTTCCCATTGGTAGCCCTACCATGCAGGGTAATAAAAGGGATTTATGAGCCACCAAACAGTTACAAATGCATGCGTAAGAATCCGCAAATGAATCACAAGCATGAGTTGGAAGTAACAGGAGTTTGAGAGTGGTTTTAAATGCAGCAGTCTCTTTGGCTCTTTATTCATAACAAATGTACATGATCACTACATCAAAAATAAATTTGCTTTCAAAAAGTAAACAAAAAATCTCTGTAAATAGGAAATGATAACAAAAGAAGCAACCATGGAACTGATGACTGCATTCTTCAGTTGCTTCTGTTGCCTTTAACTTGCCATTTGCTTTCTGACTTTCAGTAACCGCCCTTTTTAGAAATTGTGTGCTAAATACCTGTTCTCCTTCCAATTAACCATCAGCCCAAGGATCTCACTATTGACTGGGACTTGAACACACTTGCTTCTATTTCTGTAGCAAGATAAAGTGGAGAAGTCCTCCTGCTGCCTTTGAGATATGTATCGGCACAACTCAGTTTTCAACCCCCCTGAGCATGAAGCCATGTGACCAGTGGTCATTTTCATAAACAGGTGCATTTGAAACAAAATACGTTTTCTGACATAATACATATTAAATACTATGTTCTGAATCTTTTTTTTATTTTAATATGGCTTCAGAGTTCTTTACTTCTCTATTGGAGTTTAAAAATTTTGTTATTTAAAAACAAAAAAAAAAAAGAGAGAAAGTTACTGATACTGAAGTGTATGAACAAACAGGGGAAAATATACAGACACTGACTCAGATCTCCCCTATGAGCTTACAATGGGATCAAAGCTATTTTATTTAATTAAAGGCCAACAACACGGAGTAATAAAACCAGGAAAACAAGGAGGTGATTTTTGCTCACCTTTTTCATCATAATAATATTAGTTGTAACTAAAGTATAAAAATTCAGGGCAATGTGACCTTTAGTTTGGTTTCTTTATTCGGCTGCTTTACTTCTAGAAACACAGGAACATAACTTCAAAATTTTAGATTTTTTTAGCCATGTTCATTCAACTTAAAGCACTGCCTGTTTTTTAAAGCCTTGCTTTAAAGAAAAATTCAGCCCCTGTGCAAGCAACTGCAATGCTACAGACAACTATAACTTTTGTTGTTCATTTAAGCTCAGTGTCTCTGCCATAAACCAGGCTCTAGTACTCTGTCGACACAGCCTGTGGTACTATGCTCTCATTTTTCAAGCCATCAAGACCTAGTCTTTCTTTAGGAACAAAATTTGAATATGAATCAGTCTGCTTCCCCTCTTCTCCTCATAATAGAGTTGCCCTGACTGGAAAATTAGTTGGGCTTGATTACCAAAAGAGGTAAAACACAAGATAAACAATAGATTGGATGGATATTCAAAGTGCTTTGGCTTGCGTGTGATCTTGAGTCCTAAGTTTGAGCATAGACAGATATACTCCTCTGGACACAAATGCGTACAGAATGAAAACATGGTTTCTGTTGCAAAGATGTAATGCTATTTTATACTAGTTGGATTTGGCTGCAAGTGTTTACTTCCAGCATGTGTTTTTTTATTTACTACAGTTAATTAGATGTTTGGGTTTTTTTTTAATATTAGCTGTATATAATTGGACTTCTAGTTAACAGTTTTAATGTTCTAAGTTTGGAAGCTGTACATCCTTGTAATTGGTGACATTTTCTATAAAGATTTATATTGTTGATAGAAAATCTCACATTCTGCAGGACACTATGAAGTATGCAGTGAAAATAAAGAGATGGCCCATTTCAAACAAACAGAGGAAAGTCAAGGCAGTAGATATTTAGTGCCTCGGTCCATCTGCCATTTGAAGACAGAGAATGTCTGTTTCTTGTCAGCCCGTAATAGGAAGCAAAGCAGGATGTAAGAGCTGCTGCAGTATGGACAAAAAGGGCACACCAAACATCATTCATGTCAAGCCCATTGTTTGATCCATGCTGCTTTATCCTTTACATCTTTGCATATCCATATCATTCAGGTTTTGTCTACATGAACATGACATCCAGCTCTTGAGCTCACAGTCAGTTTTCAAGAACTTCTAATTTACACCCTGAACGTGTAGCTAGTTATCCTCTAAGCTTATTCACACAACTAATAACAGTTATAAAGCTGTTAATAACTTTAGTTCATGTGCTTGGTTAGTCAATGTTGTCTCCATAAAACAACAGGAAAAAAAAAATCCATGAAGTATTCCAAAGCTTTCAGAAACATTATTTCTTAGGATTTTTTTTACCTAATTTTCATTAGATAAATCTGTTTCTCCCAGTTCTTGCATCATGCTTTGCACTATTTTTTAAGTGTAGTCTCAGAGGTCATTTGAGATCTCAGTCTCAGGTGCCTCAGCAGGAAAATTTCCATGCTTACTTCAGTGCATTTCTGGGCTAGTGTAATAAGATGTTGCTTGCCATAAGAAATATTATGGGTAGGTGGAGAGAGGGTTTTGGAAGTAGACATCAACTTTGCATTCTTTAGGTTCTTCTTTGGCTAGTAAGATAAGGAGAAAATATCCATTAAGAGATGTACAGCTAGAGAAAACCAGAACTAAAAGTGTCAGTATTTTCTCTGAGAGCAAAGTTGGGAATTTGGGTCCCTTTAATAGTTTGTGAGGAAGACAAGGCAAAAAATGCTCATGGTATAAGTTTGTTTGTATAAAATTGGCTACCAGTAGTGCTTTTCACGTTACTAGTATGTGAGACTTGCTTGTTTAGAATTTGAATTCAGGTTGATTTTTATACTTCTCCCATGCAACAAGTAGTACAAGGACTCTGAATTTGAGCACTGATGCAGTATTCCTGTGAAGCTGGAGCTAAAGTTTGGCAGTCAAATTTTTCGTATGTGGCGATATTTGCTTTTCAGTGCAAGGTGGTATTTGCTTGTCAATGCAAGGTGTGTAACACAGCTTTCAGAGTATAGGAGCGATGCAGCGCTGAAGACACAGACACACTGTGCCTAGCCAGTACTATGTACTATAGGTACCTATTTCAGTGAAGCAGGGCTGTGCCCATTGAAGGAATGAACAAAAAATAAAATCCCATAAGCCACTTCCATTTCATCCTTACGGTATACAGAAAGGAAAACTACACTTCTGTTTTGTCTTTCCTCTATGTAATCTATCTCATAGTACTCATCCGCACATTAGGACTTGCAATACAAGTTGCAAATGTTACCCTCACTCCCATAAGACAGTTGACCTACCACTAGATTGTGTATGTATGAACGAACAAGGAGCCCAAAAGCTTGCTTGTGTTCACTTTCCAGCAATGAGCCCACTCAGCATTACCTCTGCATACCTTGCTTCCTTGACACCTTTAGATCATTGCACGCTTAACAAAACTCTCACTGCAGAGCAGATTGCAGTGAACATAATCTCATCCCAAAATGAATGGACAGCTTACATTGGAGGCAGGGAGTAACAGGAGAAAGAGTCTCCTCAGATCCAGGCCTCTAAACATTGATGTCTGAGACACAGTCAGGAGACAGCCCTGTACTGTTCAACTTGTTTAGGTAATCATTCAGTATTACAGCAAGCACTTGTTCAGCTGAATCAAAGTTAGTATTACTTTCTCAAGAAGCTACTCAGGTTTAGTTTATGAGTTTATCCAAATATTGTTAATAGGAAATATTCTTGGCTTAACAATCCTCTCCATGACCAGAAGGGTGCATTGTCTGCACAGAGTTAATTACTGCAAAACTTGAGACTACGAAGACACATACCATGTATCATGGGTGTAGTCTAGCTAAGTATTTCAGTGTTGAAATAGTGGCATAAGAAAGGCATCTTTTGACTGCCTATTGTAACAGTGCATACCCTCATGTGGAAAGCATTTTTACACCCTATTCATCAAACAGAATAGTCTCCATAGACACAGTACAATTGTAAACAGAAAGATTTTAAGAACCTCACACAAGAAATCTGACTGTAAAAGTTTATGGTACTGCTGAAACTCCTGTTGATGCCATGTTGGCAACCGGTTGACTTCCTCAGCATCTGGTGCTACTACACTTGATCAGATCAGTGGTGACTGGATACCAGTACACTGAGAATGGGAAGCTTACTCTCAGGATGCAAGTCAAGAAGCTTTAGGGCAATAGAGCTTAGAACAGACACCCCAGAATTAAAAAAAAAAAAACAACACTGACTGCAGGCAATGTCCAGCAGCTAACTCTGCTGAAAGGAAATGAAGCAAACAGGAACATTTCATGCAGAAAGCTTGTAACTTCAAAGGTAAGAGAGAGGAAATTTCATGACACACTGTCTGAAGAGTAATTTCCCTGTGAATGATGACAAGACCCGTAATTAGTTGGTTATATGTTGTCAGAGGCAAACACAAAATTCATATTCTGTAACTAAACCAACTAAAAGATTTTGTAGAATTCAAAGAAGCAATACACAGGATTGCTTCAAAGACAAACTGAACAGTGATCCAACATAATTTTCAGTCCAACTATTATTTTTATTTAATTCATATGTTAGACCCAACTGATATCCAGTGCAAGGTTGCTGTTAATTTTCCTTCAAAAACGATTTCTCAGGATTTTAGCACAGCTGTTCAAACTATAGTTTCTTCTCAGAAACCAAATATAAAAAGGAAATTGACCTAGAAATGCTGAAACTCTACCATATGCTATGGTTATATTGACAAAACTTCAACAGCCACTGCAAAGGTCTATTTTTCAAGGATTCATGAACACACCATGAATATCTACAGTTCAGAAAATAGCCAGCTATTCTGGGAAATTACATGGTTTGTTGACTGTCCCAATAACATTCAGTTGAACTGCTCGTTAAAATGGTTTCCAGGAGTACAATTCATATTTAAAGATTTTCTGCAGGCAAAAAAATAAAGTCCTACAAAAATAAAATCCTTTTCCATCATTCAACTTAAACCAGATATTTTGTCTTGTGTTGATACAACTAATTTTTATGACACTTGTCCAATTGTTCATAAGATAGTTTCTTCTATCCAAGCTGGCATAAATCTGTGTTTTCTACTCGGTAGTAAGAATTACGAAACAGAGCCATATTTGAAGTAATAAACCCTGGGAAAAACAATTCTTATGCATATTAGAAGGCATATCAGTGGAATTTAGCAGTAATTTAATTAATTAAAATTTCATTAAATCTGGTGTAATGAGATTGTTGTAGAGTGGATGGCTAAATTCATGTTTTGCTAATTTGGCACAAAACCCTAGTGTCTGGACAATATTAGGCACAGTACTAGGAAGGCTGGCTGAGGAGTGGTTTCATCACTCAGACCTGAGTGAGTTTGGGGCATAGCCATATCTTTATTTCATAACGTTCGTGGCATAACATGAGTCTTGGCTGTATAAAGGCTTACATCATGTTTCTGAATCATAGGTGGGGTCTAGTTAACTGTAGAATATTGGCATTTTGATGGGTCACCAGCTGTTCATGGCAAGGAGGTTGGTGCAGCTTGATTCCCTACACATTAGCACCATCCTACATGGGGTGTCATCTTGACCCCTTCTTCTCCCTTGTATATGCCTGAATCAAACTCATTCAGAAAGCAACTTTATAAATTAGGAAAACTGCACATCCATATGAAGGCTAATATTTGAAACAGGAGAGAACGTGACTGTACTTTATGTTAAATCCACTATGGAACAAAGTAGTTAATGCATTTCTGCTTATGCCTCTGTTTCTTACATCTTCCAACAGAAATTGGAAACTTTTGTTCCATCAGAAGTGCTACAAACATATACGAAATTACCTTTGCCATCTCTAGACAGCTGATCATTTTTACAGATACTGCATCAGCTCCTCAGCATGTGAAAGGTAAAAGATACTCAGATTTTAAACATTTGAATGTAACTTAGGTTAAATTAAGCAGTAGGTCAGACATCCCACAAGGCCAATCTAGAATTTCTAATTATTTTCCAATTACATTTATCATTTCCTTCTGGAATGTGAAATGGAATCAAGTGGAGTAGGTCAACAGTCAACCTATTATTTCTTGAGAAAGACAAATTCCTTGTCATCCAACCCAAGCATTAGAAAGAGTAGTTGAATGCACATTTTAAATTATTTCAATACCCTTCTGTTTAGATTTATTTTATTTTTCATTGCTTCATTTGTGAAACCAAGGCTCCTAGGTCTTTGGTTTCCTCTCCTATATTCCTTTAAAGCTCTATTATGTTTTCAAAGTAATACATATATCTGGTATAAACAGATGTGGCTATAACTTGCTGCAAACAAGATTGTAGAGTGTACCTTCTTACAGAAAGTCAGCTTTTGCTTGGAGAAGTGTCCAATCACTATAAATAGATTCTTCAATGAAATTAAATACTTCAGAACATTACTATGTTGCTGCAAAAAGCCCCGTGGATAATTTTCTCTTTTAGTTTAATCCAAAATGATTTGGAACAAACAAAAAAACCTGCAATAAGCCATTCTTAAGCCAAGCCATTCACAGAGGTTTGGATTTAGCCAAATTTGAGACTAGAGAGGAAATGCTGAGACAACTAGTACAAGTTTTCTTAGAAAGTAATCTCGGAGAAGCTTTGATTTATTTGGGTTAGAGCACATGGTACACAATTGCTCATTGTTTAGATTACAGGAAGGAAGTAACCTCTTCATGTGTTGCAAACTTTGAGTATAGGAAAAAATTAAGACTAGGCAAGTGTTGAAACCTGGTTGAACAAAGGCTACGTAGAGGAGAAAGGAGCTTCTCTGCTGGTTCCCCATTACTTTTAACTTTGCCATAACTAATGTAGGGTCTCTGAGGGACAGAATGGTTTCTTCTGAGACTCTTCACCAACTTATTCTCCAACATAAATGTTTTTTATATAAAGTCAAATGCAATTCTCATTCATATAGTTTTGGCAAAAGCAAACAGATCCGATACCACTTTTAATGTATATTTTATATGCATATGTGTGTGTACACATGCACACATATTTGTACAGATTTCAGGAAAATTATTAGTTCCTGCATCTATTACAACCCTGGTACATATCTACAGAAATATTTCAGATCAGACATGAACTTAGGCCTCTAAATATACTAGATTTAAGGTGTTAGAAAGAGTCTATTCTAAGTTTAGGACACATTTCTTTGCTTGCCATGGCTACCGCGTAAACCTAAGGAGAGCATCTCCAAAATAGGAATACAAGAGAACACTGTTTGCAGCCTTCCTAACCCAGGCCTGTAGACAAGTTTGTTTGGGAAGATGAACATTGTTAACTGAGCGATAACTGTTGGATACTAATAAAAACAGTTGTCAACTTGATGTGAGTCAGCTTGGGCAAAAGACAAGTGCCAGAAGAATCTTAGGATAGGAAATTTTGACTGCTTTCTGTTTTCTCCCACATAGTTTCACAAGCTGGCACAACAAGGAATCAAGACATCACATTCTAGTGGGAAAATAGTTATCATTAGTATAGTAATTCAGAAGCCACATAAAACTTCAGGATGGTTCGTAATAGTAATATATGCACCAAACATCATAAAGGTCTTGTCTAAACAAGGACTCTTAAGAAATACAGCATAAATCAATTGCAGTTACTAATTTAATGTGCAAGTGCATTAAGTTCTTGTTCCCTTTAGACTGTCAGATTCAGGGGCACAGTGGTTTTATTTCAGTTTAAGCTAATCCTATATAAAAAGAATTTACTTCCTTAAGAGGTCACAACTAATGGGTAAATCCATTTCTGTTTTGTGCATTAGCTGTGGCTGATTACTCCTAACTTTTCTTTTTCCTCCATAGACTAGCCTAAGCATAATTTTTGGCCCTCTGACTGGGTGCATGGTTCAGGTACCTGATCACTATGTGGACTTCCAGGCATACCTGTAAGCTATGTATGTTAAAAGAGTTCCAGAAAAGAACAGAAGTTTCTAGGAAAGGTCACTGTAGAGCTGTCCTCCACAAGATCTCTTTTCCATTCCTGCAGCACTGGGATGAAATGTAATGATGTGAACTGTAAGAGGATACAAACCTTAGGCCTGCTTAAAATAGCAGCAAAATAGGTATCTGTCACCAATATGTTTTGCATTACATTGGACAGAACATAAAACCAGAAAAACAACATAAATCACTGTATAACATAAGAAGCATTGTAACGGTGCTATAATTTATGTCTGTTTTTCACAGCACGTGATTTCATTCCTGCTAGCCTTCATTTTCTGTTTGCTATGGTTCACATTCTGCTTCAGAAACACCTTGCTAATTTTAATATTAGTTTAGCAATTATCCCCAGAGACAGAAATGGCAGCTAGATGCATAAGAGAGGAGCTAAAGGTTGGCAAAAACAAGGTGAGACAGAGGAGAAAAAGTGAAATGCCAATGGATACAGATAGGAAAGGTTAATCTCTTTTGTTTCTCTCCAAGTGAAGGAGAGAAAACAAGGAGAGTGATGAGGAAAGAAACACAACTAGAGTCATGGGGAGGACAGAACATACTAATTTTGTTAAGTCTGCGTGTTAGAACTGCACCCGTCATCCAAGAATATTAAGCTATCTAAGTCTTGTATATAATATAAGTCTATCAAGAGAGTGAAGGACAAACAGCAATCCTACCAAAACACAGTCTAGTTTAAAAGCAGGAACATTTTTTTCAGGGACAATTTTTCTTGTAGTTTCAATCTATTTGCCTTTGGGTTTTCTGTTTCCATCGATCTTCTATTAGTGCTTGGAGACAGGACTGCAATAGAATCACAAAATATAGATCTTTCTCTGATAAATAATATGGCATTTTGTTCTGGAGTTATACATGGAGCAGGAAAAAAACAGGAACGAATGAATGAAATGACCAAATATCTAGAGCAGACATTTCATTTGCAGTTTGGTCACACAAAAGTCACTTCCAACCATGGACTCTAAAGATATGGTTCTTTTCTAACACTCTACAATATATACCTCATATCTATATACGAATGACTGCTAGTGATTCTTTTAGTAACTGGGAATTAGCATTTCCCTACACATTGTTAGTTTCCTTCAGACAAGTAACTTTTCACCCTTTTTAGAAGTTTAATATGCAGCTAAACTTAAACTGCCATGGTTTTATCTAAGGATGCAGCTTGATCTTACAACTAAACTGATTTAACCACAAACTGCTGTCAGAAGCAGCAATCTTGCTTCCTCTCCTCTCCCACCAGCTATTTATTCCCACCCCTCCGCCCTTTTCACTGGAGAGAAAAAGATTTTCTCTTCCTTCCCTTTTCCTTTCTTTTTCTTCTTCTTCTTTCTCTTTTTCTTTCTCTCTCTTTCTTATTTTCTCTCTTTCCTTCTCCCTCTTCCTCCTTCCCTCCCCTCCCTTCCTCTCCTCCTCTTCCTCTTCCTC
>VZSZ01009667.1:54114-103574 GCA_013398815.1 Ibidorhyncha struthersii
ATGAATATATTGAACAGGACTGGACCCAGTACTGACCCTTGAGGAACACCACTTGTTACTGCCCTCCAACTGGACCCTGCACCACTAACCACAACCCTCTGAGCTCTATCTGCTAGCCAGTTCTCAATCCACCCCACTGTCCATCCATCTAGCCCACACTTCCTAAGCTTGCCAGTGAGGATGATGTGGGAGACAGTGTCGAAAGCCTTGCCAAAGTCCATGCAGACCTTTACACCTTGAAGAGGTTTTTGCAAAAACTCATTGAAACCAGTGATGTGTGGTGCATGTTAGGTGGTGTTGGTCTGCAGAGGGGTTTTCCCACTCTACCTGGATATTTGCAACACCTTCTCTTACCTGTATGAAAATTATTTGTTCTCAAGCCCGTGAGGGCTTAGCCCTTGGGCACTTGCCTTGCAGCATGGCGCCCAGATGGGGCTGAGAAGAGGTGGCTGAGGAGTTCAAGGGTGAGCCTGCAGGAAGCCCAGAAGTCCAGAGGTTTCTCCACAGTTTCCATGGGGCAGCTGCCTGAAGACCCTAAAGTTCACTGCAGAATCCCACAAAAATAATTAATTAATGGCCAACTTCACTATGATCAATTTCAAACCAATCATTTATCTAACTGGGCAATGTTCAAGTAATGTCTGAGCTGCATTACAGGTTTCACTTGCTGTAAATAAATGATAGTTTTAGTTGCAAGTAAAAAGCAATGAATATACTAGTGCATAGCAACATAAGATTTAGGTAAAATGTGATGGAGAAGGACAACACAGTTTTTGGTAGCCAAAATGAGCAACAGAGTAAAACTACATAAAAGAATTTCAGATTATACATTAGTAAGTGCTTTCTGAGAGTATGGACACTAACAGAACATATTCCTGGAGGCTCCTGCACTAACTTGCAAGAGTAGATGGGACAGACACCTCTAGGAAGGACACACATCCTTCTTGGGGTGGTGAGCTGAAGTCTTTCCTCTACTGCCAACGCTGCTTTCTCTAGCTGGACATGAATGTCTACAAACACCACACAGCAGACCTATGGCTACCCAGTCTTGTTTGCCAGGTTGTACACTGTACTACGAATTCTATTTTTATGGGGTCTTTTCCTATTATTTTTAATATATACTTAACACTGTTCTCTGCAGTATTAACACACCAGAGGGAGTAATCAGCGTAAAACAGACATGCCCAACTCAATTCTTTCAACTAGTTAGCTGTGGTATGAGTCGTTGTCTAACTACTCAGCATGACCTGGTTTGCCTTGCTCCTCCAGTGGGTTAAGTCTATTCAGAACAGACATATAGGAAGAATCTGTATTTTATTCCCCTTTGAAAACTGATTGCGAACCATTAACATCTACTTATCATGGCTTTCTGTATGAGAGTAATGAGGCTGCATTCTTTGAAATGTTTTCTGAAAAGTCTTGAAAAGTTAAAACTGGCTTGTTCAGCAAAACAGCAAGTGGAAGGCAGAAGGAAAGGGAGTATTTTATATATACAATTGCTTCAGGGCTCCCTAGTGCCAGTGTTTTGGAAACATATTCTGCATTAGTCTCTCTCTCCAATAAAAACTGGTGAGAGTCCAAAACTCCAATCTTTTGTTTTTGAAAATATGCCTTTGTTAGACAATTTTATGTAATAAAAAGTTTAAACATTTATTAATAAAGAAGTATCTCTTTGTTTTTCCTCACAGACACAGAGGATTTTAAGGCCCCCGTTTCACACTCAGTTTTCCATCAGTAGATTTTTGCAGGAATAAATATAACAATAGAAACAGAAAAACATTACAGGAATGGGGTCTTGCAGAGAAGCTGTCAATTCTAATGACCAGTTTTTGGTGGGCTCCAGATAGGACACAAATAACATGTAGAGTGTAATTAGAATACCAAACATGAAATACAGGACAATGTTAAGTAAGGGAATTAAAATTATGCTTCCTGCAGTAAATTAATCTGTGCTGCAGCTAGAGACTTACTGATGGTTTTGGAGTTGGTCCATATATGTAAGGTTTCGCACAGAGTGGAAGAAGAAACATGCAGCTGGGGACAGAAGGAGTAGGAGGGAAGTGCTAAGTTGTTTCAGCCACAGCATTAGAGTAAGGATCTGAATTTCAGGAGTCAGGGAAGCAGGCATGAGCTAGAACATCACAAAGTCCTTTCTCCAGTGTCAGTCCAGCAAACTCTCACTGACACTGTCATAGATATTCTTCACAGCTAGAAAAAGACAGGTTAGTAAGAGTACCTGACTGTGGCTAGGGGCAATAGTTTTTTTCATTATCAGTTTTTTCCTGTTTTGGATAGTATTTGGGATGATTTCTCAGTTTTATTTCAATCACTCTCTTACAGCAGCCCAGAAAATGCAGACACACCTAGCAATGTCAGGCAGGATGAGATGAAGCGGAAATTTTCCATTCCTGTAATCACAAAGGAGCTGGAATCAGATACTCAAAAATGTTTATGATCTTTAGGCAGTTAGTATTTTAGTTCATCTAGAAAAGGATTGGTAACTCCACTATAAATGGAGTTTTAATGGGAGGATTTGTCCCCTCCCTTTTGAATCTGAACAGAAAAGTGATAAATCTTCTTTCGGTTTCCTTTGGCTAAGATGCTAACACGGGATGCTTCATCACATTTTAAGCAATGAACATGTGAAAACAAAGAATTAGGGCAGTTTCAAGTTTGCATCCCAAGAAACATAGCTTTTATCACTGAGCAAAACTTATAATGTAACATAATGCAATTGGTTATCCTGGACATACTGTGAATACTCATAATATAACTGTTTCTGCCAGTTTCTGCCAGAATTCCTTCTCAAATTGTTACTTTGAAAAAAAAAAATGTTTTGCCTTTAAAGCTCCTCCTATACCAAGTTCTCTTAGAATCATATCATAACCCATTTTTACAACACAAATCCCTAGAGAAAGCAAGAGGAAATTTCCAAAGCTCTTTATTTCAACAGAGTTGGCTCATCATAAGCAATTGTCTCAAGTACAATTATTTGACTTATCTGAAGACCAGGACCTTAGTAAACAAGAAAAATTGATAAATAAAGGCTATATTAAAATATCTTGTTTGCAGAATTATGGCCTATTGCTAAACCTGACATATCTTGTAACTATTGGATGATTACCCAAGAGAACTTGGTCATTAACCTGAATTCTTCTGCACTCACTTTTTCATTGGTTTATGACAAAGCTCTGAATCTAACTCTAACTAAACACGTAGGAATGCCTGTCGAGGAACAGATTAATCATTTTAACTCCTGCTTAATACACTGTCCAAACCTGTTGTGACTGTGAAGGCAAATAAAACTACCCAAAACAATATCAGATTCACCGCAGGGTTCATCATTCCTGGCCGGTGACCCAGAGAGTCTGCCAGCAAAATAATCACTCGTTTATTGAACCCCTTAATAAAGCTGGAGTTTTCAGTCCATATTCTCACATTAAGTTAGGCGTAAAAGACAAAGACATGTATTGCTGTATTGTCTGGCCTTGGCAGATGAGCAATGTGAAGTTAGATCAGGAGTCCCTAAAGAGCAGAAGCAGAACCAACAACAAATAAGAGGGGTATCATTTAGCTTTTTCAGAGTAGATTTTAAAAAATTAATTTTAAATGTGGTTGCAGGAAGACACATTCATTTCTGGAAAGGCTCTTTCCTGTAATTTATGAGCTACAGCTCCTCAGGGGCTGCACACAGCCTGTGGTGCACGAGCTATACTTGCAGCACAAGCCATTCCTCAGAGAAGGCTTCAGCGTGCCCTGTCCCCCTCAGGAAGTGGGGAGAAGGACATCATACCGTCTCCTCAGCTTTCTTTCTGAGCTACAGATCATTGCCAGTCATCATCTTTGGCGGTCACCCTGCTGAAGAGGGGTCATCTACCTGTTTCTTCCATGAGCAAGCATCAGGTAAGCAATTGCAGCCCTCCTTTTCTAATCTGTCGTGCCAATTCTGTGATCTACGTGTTTGGTGTGATTAGTGCCGTTGAAGCTGTTTGCCCGGTCTCAAAGATAAATTCAGGTAGATGCTGCTCTTATTTGCTGACTGCTAGGAGTGGCAAGCTCTACCAATATGAAGTTAGCCATGAGAGGGTTTCAGGGAATTGAAAATGGATATATATTGGTGTAGGCAAATCTCTTGCATCTGGTCTGTTGTCTGATCTATTTTGTGTCTTTTCTGTATGTGTCTACAAGATTTGCATATTAACAGAATTATGGGAAATTAATATATTGTAATGTCATGGTTCTACAACTTCCCTTTAAAAAATACAATTTTTTAAAAATGCCATCAATATCTTACTGATTTATGTTATAAAATATAATGCTATATGCATTTTACAAAACGATATAAAAATTCTAAAACTATCATTATGAAAATTATATATAATATAAAATTGTTCATTTGGTAATTATTTATTTAAAAGGTGAACAAATGTGTGCTTTCTCAAGGTAGGTATTCTGAAGAATATACCGTTAATTTCAGAGACTTGACTAGTTAGAAGAGGCCTAGCTGAAAAATAAAATTACTGAAAAGAAAACTGGTTCTGTTTTACCTCAAACCAGGACAACAGGAGGTCCTTCCAACACCACTAGGAATTCCTACTTATAATATGATCCTTCCTGGAAAAGTTTGTACTACATAGAACTTCAGATTTATTCTTTGCTATGTTCATTCAGTGTCACTAAAAACACATATGTTAAAACGTTATTTAATATATTAAAATAACAGATCAAAAATACCTGTACATTAAAATATGAATTAATTATATTCATTGTAATTAAGAGTAGAAGTGTTTTTTCACCTTTTCTAACCAAAAATCTGCCTAACTTATTTGAAAATATTGAACATATTCTGTGAATTGTTTTTCACCACGTTATTGTTTGGCAACTAAGGAGTGAATGGTAACCTAGTATCTAGGTAAATATCATGGTAACATTTTAAACAATTGTAATTGTATTTTTCACAATGAATGTTTTAATTATTGATATGATTTTAATTATGAAACTGCAGCTATTAAACCATTTATGTGGCCTTTAAATCTTTCAGACAAATATTGCCAGCGGTCAGGATTTCACAATCACTTTGTTAACTATCTAACAATTTCTTGCACAGCTAGATAATGCTGATTCAGGTCTTAGCACTATTGCTTTTGAGCAGTGTACTACAGTTTGGAGCCAGACTTTCATATATGTTATTCCAGCAACAAAATTATAATTAACTCTTTCCTATGCTGAGACCCCTGCTGAACATGTAGATCTATTCCTTTTCCTATGAATCTAGAAGTCTATTTCAGATATTGTTCCTTGGAAATCATTACAATAAATAAAGTGTAACTGTACTGTGGTATTTAGGGTAGATGAGCTGAGCAACCTGAATTTTCAACAGCTGCAGGCAGTTACCTCTGGAAGTTAATGGCTCAGAGAGAGACGTTCCAGGAAGGGGAAACTCTTTCAGCCCTTATCAGAATTGAAACCTTTAACCGATGCAAGGTAAATAGTCCTTGTTTCCCAAGCTGTGGCCCAAAATGATGGGTTTGAACTGCTTCCAAACATAATGTAGGTTTAAGATTTCCAGTAGAAGAGGGATGTTTCTGAAGGGCATTTATATTAGGGCAGTTTTGGAATTTTCCTTCAGAATTATTTGTTTTTCCAGCAGAATTTTCTATTTTCATTTTAAAAAATCACACTTTTTAAGATGAAACCAGGCAATTCTGACTGCAGATTATTTTGGGGAGGACATAGGAAGTGCCAGGAAATAGGCTGCCAGCACTGTGAGCCTGGAGCACCTCGGAGGCCACCAGCCTCAGAGCAGAGCAGGGCACTCAAGGTCCCACATTCAGCCCCTTTATGGCAGAGCTTCCTGGCCTTGACTGCGGCTGCTGAGCTGACATTTCCAGGCTTCCTGATTCTGCTGTAGGGCAGTAAGACAGAAAATACAGACCAACACTTATATTTAATTTTGTTAAAAAAAAAAAAAAAAGGAATTTCAGTTTCAAGATATAAGAAGAATTTTGGAGGGGGTTTTGTGACCTGGAAAAAAAAACTTGACTGTTTCTCAATCCAGCTTTAATTTTAATTAGCACTAAAAGGAATAATCCTGTCTTATTTCAATAAAAATGTTGAGTAACACTTGAATTTTATTCCTACTGCAATCATTGTCACAAGCCTGACCTAGAACAGTATTTGATTTTGTGCTATGCTTGCTGAGCAAAAAATATAACCTTGTGCTTAGCTGGTGTTTGGATAAAGGAACAAAGACCTATTTTTGTTAAAATGAAACAAGAAGCCAAGTCTATGTACAACAAATGTGTGTGGGATACTTGCTCTCAGGAAATTTTAGGCGTGATTCATAAAACACAACTGAAACCTTTATTGTATGAACACAAGGAACCTGGGAGAAAAATGGATGAAGAGCAGCTATCCGGGATATGAAACCAGAGACAGCAGAAGTAACAAACAGCTACTGTAACTGAAGCATAGGTGTAGGATTTAGAGGAACTGACAAACATAAGGATGAAGGTGCCAAACTGAACAGTAGCGATGACAGACACCTTGAATAAAAAAGTAATATAAATAAAAGTAAATCTAACTGAGTAAAAAAATCAATCTCTGATGAAGAATGATCATGCAAGTTTATTGGGAAAATGTTGGAAATCTCTGTGAATCCTTTAGATTAGATTTGGATATAAACAATCATGGTAATTTTATTTGAGGCAAATACTACTGCAAATTTATGTCATTATGGGACACTGTAACACTCGATATCCAACCTATGAATAACATAGGGCTATTTAGTCCTGGATGAGGTAGCTCTCACCTGACGATCAACTGAACCCATGAGAGGTGAGGGTCTTTTAGACTTTGTTTGGGCAAATAGTAAAAGCCATCACAAAAACAGCTGGACATGGAAAAAGAACAAGTGATCATGTGTTGCTTTACTTTAAATGGAAGGACAAACAAAAGCAGATCTGCAATGCAGGCTCTCAATTTCAGATAGGTGAACTAAGAAACTCCGGGAGCTAGTTAATGAAGTCAAATGGACTAAAAAGGTAAGAAACTACATAGGAGACCTGAAATGTTTTTAAAACAAAAATGCAAACAATATTCATGGTTTTCATTGCAAATAGTTCAAACAATAAACTTAAAGGAAGTGATTTCCAGATTTAATCCAGTGAATAAAGAGCTAAAAAAGGATATCTGCTTATGCAGAAGAGTGGGGGAAAGACTGGCTAAAGTTAGCTTAAAATTCAGAAATTATGGGATAAGGCAAGAAAAATAGAAAATCTACAAGCTACTTTATAGAAGACTAACACAAATCATAGGAAGTTCTCTAGCCACATAAATGAAAAGGAAATAAAACCAGAGGGGTAAAACTGCTATGACANTAGATTAAAATAAAAGTCTATGTAACAGCTTCAGCTGGTATTTTCCCTCAGTTTCCAGTAGAAGTTTTGACACTTAATAGCACAAAAAATGCACAACCAAATGGGGGAATGAGAATGAAAAGGATCACAACCCAGGTAACTCAAAAAAGTAATTGAGTTTAATATCTCATTTAATAGGAACAGAGTAATCCACCTTACAGAATCCTAAAACTGAGATAAAACAAACATTTTGATTCAAAAAGTTGCTGAGGCATGATGTACAGGCAGTCCTCCAGGCAGTAAATCTCTTTCCAAAATATGCAGTACTTTGACCTATGTCCCTGCTTTGTATGACCAAATTTGAAGTTGATTGTATGAGTTCATTAGAAGGTGTTTCCTGATCACTGAATTATGAGGTATTTGGTTTGGCGATAAATGATAGTCCCAGTCCCTCATTTCCTCCTTCAGAGTCAGTAAGTGGCCTTGGAATGAATTTAGTTCCCATTTTGGGACACTTAGTGGAATTTGCTGAGTGGCAAATCTTTTGAACAGTAAGTAGCGGTAAGTGTTAAAAAAAATGGTCCTGAATGCTTTCCACTGTCACTTGACAATGTCTGTGTACTTGTGACTGTTTTTTGGTGTTTATGTTGTACTTACAAAGTTGGGATTAATATTGGCAACCTCTGTGAACATTTTAGAATGGATGAGATGTACTTACAAAATTCACTTGTAAATCTACAAATACATAATATTTACATGGCAATGGGCATTTGAAGACATGGGTTTGATTGCCGTAAAATGATACAATGAAATTCAATTTTAAGGCTCTGAGTTCTAGGTCAAAGATTCTGCAGCCATAAGTCACAAAGTCTTGTTGCATTACAAAATCACCCAGTACCTCAGGTGCATTCCAAAAATATTGCTTGGTTAACCTGTTACCTATGGGGTTTATGCAAAACACTCTGCCTTTCCACAACTAGCATAAAAACACAAGGCCAGCATACATTCTGGACCTGTGCTTTGGCTGATTTGACAGCAGATTCTGTACCCGTGCCTGATCTAGAACCTATCTATATTTCTAGGAATTGGACTGTAAAGGCATAGTATGTCAAAAAGACGCAGACAACATAATTAAAATGA
This sequence comes from Ibidorhyncha struthersii, assembly GCA_013398815.1. Taxonomy (NCBI): domain Eukaryota; kingdom Metazoa; phylum Chordata; class Aves; order Charadriiformes; family Charadriidae; genus Ibidorhyncha; species Ibidorhyncha struthersii. The sequence continues at coordinate 62,613 of VZSZ01009667.1, forward strand.
GATATGATGTTAGCCAATACAAAAAAATTTAAAAAAGGCAAAATAAAACTCTAGGAAAAAAATACTGAGAGATATACATGATTGTCAACTCTAAGATAGTACAGCCAAGGCTCACCTTTTCATTTTATCTAATTCAGAAACCTTTGGTGTCTACTCAGGATACAGAGGTACCCCAGTAGGTGTTTTGATTCTCATTAGCTCTTTGTAGCACTTCACTGCCAAGGAACGCTTGAGGGCATCAGAAGTGCAGGTTGTTGAATATCCAGACAAATTCATGACATTGGATTACAAAGTTGCCATAGTTATTAGTTTCCAGTATTGCACTTACACCTGAATTGGAAAAGCAGTTCAAGCAGTGACTGGCAATTAGAGAATTTTATAGGTCTGTAACTTTTGGAAAATTAGTTAAATCAGAATTAACATAATGAAATCCTTGTTGGAATTTTAATTTAAACCCAAAGTTTATTTTTATCAGATTTAAAAGAACATCTGGCTCCTCAAGTAGTTCAAGGAACACTCATTGCAGAAAAAACGCTCTGCTACCTCAACTTAAAAAAAATGATATGTTTAGTTTTCTACTTTCTATTATTTCAGTTTGTGTCATGTCTGGAACCCAGGGAGATGCATCAATAGGATCAAATCTTCTCTCTGTGGGAACCAGAAAGAATATGCTGTACCAGTTATTATGAACCAGCTGCAGAAGCAGACCAAAAGTCTAGTTTATCAAAATTCACTGGAGCAGAAGCTTTCAGCATCTTATTTAATCTAGCAGGATTTACCAAGACATGCTTTGGCAACAGCTACTTACGAGCAGCAAAAATTGTTCATTCTAGTATTCTTCATCCAGATTAGTATTAACATCCATCTGATAATTTAATGTGGAGAAGCATTGCTATCACCAGAAAAGATGGCTTCACAAATATCTCAGTGGCAATCATCACACATGAATATGGTTTTCACTTCTAAGTTCATTCTCAGTCTATCAATCAACTAGAGTAAAATGGTTTTAAGCCTCCAGCTTTTTCTTCCAGTTGGACTCCAGTCTCCCTGACCTAGGTAAGAGCTTCTGCTCTATGGCAAAGAATAAGCCAGGTTCTGAACTCACGTCATACCTGAGACCAAGCGGTTACACTACAATAAAGTAGGTGTCAAGCACAGTAGAGAAAAACAGCTGCTGCTAGGAGTCTGTAGAAACCTGTCACTTCCACCAAATATCTCTTCAGCAGATGCCAAGAAATCCGTATCTATTCTCCCACTCATATGCTGTGGGGCCTGTTGTAAGAAACTCTGTTAGGAAGACAATTCAGAAGTGAGGTTAGATTTGTTGCTGCTTCTTAAGGTATTTAAAATGGTAACTGGAAAACTTGAGCTGTAAAAAGTGGGACTAGCTACTGCTTAGAGACTGTTTGTTCTGCTCTGCTTATTATCCATGATGGCAGCAAACAATTTCCCCTCTACACTAATTCTGATGATGAGTTCTCCTATGGTTATGAAATCCAGGGAATGTTTTCACCACACAATTGTCAGACTTAATTTAGCGTAGCTCTTTCTTAAAAGAGAAAAAATAAAGGGGGCTCTCTTTTCTTCGGCTAGCTGGACACTATTTGTTTCAAATGTACTTACACCCATGTAAATCATCTTCTGCCATTTTTCTTGTTGTTGTTAGGAGCATCATGAGCTCATAAATCAGTGGACTTTTCACATTTTTAGGATTATCTCTAGGAAATCTTTATAACCCTTAAGCTGACTCCCACAAGAGTGTTTACCACACTTAAATGTCTTATGGGACAGTCTGCCTCCACACATTTAGCTCACATGGCCAACCACTTCAAATGTACATTAGAGAAATCCCTGATGCATTTGTTCTTAGTAGGACTTCAGTGTCTGCTACCTCCCGCCACCAGAGAATTTCCATGGTCTTTGAGGCAACTTAAGGAGAAGTGAGAGTTTCTTAATGTGGCTGTGTGACAACATGCTGGAGATGTTACAACATTGTCTTGCAGGACTTAAGTTTTGTTCTCAGTTTGATGCCTCCTCTCTTCACAGTCTCATCCAGAGTCTTCTAAAACCCTTAAAGCCTTTGATAATCTGTGGTTTATTTCATCATGTGGGCGTGCATTCTATAAATGGTGCTTCTTAGTGAATGACTTCATCCAGTGCAGACAGCAAACGCCTAACGGTGATGTTAGCTAGCATCAACAGGAGCTGGTTGACAAGTAGTTTTTATCTTTTTTAGATGAAGACTAGAAACAAAGTTGTCACAAGTCCTATGGACCTTACAGCTACCAATAACACTTTTTTTTTCAAGAGAGTGTTAGGGTCACCTGGATTATTATGTGGACCCAATGGATCAGAAAAGGAGGAACCCAACACTGAGCTCATGAGAGAGCATTGTTAGTAAAACAAGAAAGGCCTTCAGAGAGACAGAGGATTTCATTAAAAATCCTGGGCTGAAAAGTCTTGCTGGGAATGGAGACTAGGTGAAGACAAAGTGCAATTATTTCCCCATTTTGGGGAAGAGAGTGGATAAATGAAAGGCAATTCATAACATAGGAAGAAAGGTAAGATAAAGGAAAACAGTTAAATCAAAATGAAAAATCACCCTTCTTATGAATTTATGACTTAGATTTATGAGATTCTTATTCCTGATGGACAATTTGCAGACTAACAAGCTTTTAATTGTCCTTGATGCAATTAAGGGTGATGGTCTTTTGCTAAATCCTGAGTTTCAGCCATAGTTTATGTAAGTCGTTCACATTACTCAACCTATAATGATGTACTTGGCTTCATTGTTTGTGGTCTGGTTCTCATTTGTCTGGCATTACATTCTAACATTGCAATGACTCAGATTTCCTTTAGTTTTACAACAAAAAGCACTAGCATGTATTGCATGATGCATCTTAAATTTATTCACTTGTTTGTGGTCTTTTTGTGCAGGATTCTCAAGCAGGTGTATCCAGACACATACCTCTGCATTCAGAGGATAAATAGGAACTCCCTGCTGTACTGTCACTACAGTGACTCTTCGCTATATAAAGACTGATTTATATTTAAATTTTTTAATGTATTTTGAAAATTTTCTGTCCATGATGTTCCTAAGAAATTATTTAACCATAGTCATTTATTTTTAATAAGATATGTCTTTCTTCTTAGAACTTTTTCTTTTTTAAAGGCATGGTGCAGAAAGCTATACTCAAACTATATTTTGTAGGAGAAAACAAAAATTGCACATAATCTACCTGGCAGCGCTTCCAGCAAACCCTGCTTAACCTTTATTCAGACAAAGCACTGCTAAAGTTCATAAGTCTTTTACCTGGAGCAGGAAGGCAGGAGTTGGCCACTTTCCTGCCAGGAGAGTGTTACTGTATGTTTTCATTTATAAAAAAAAAGAACTGATATACATTTTAATTGGCTTTAAGTCAATTAGTGTTTTTGCTGTAAGCAATAAAAAGGGCTATCCAAATGTTCATACTGACAAAGTGAAACAGGTTCAAGAATTTTAATAGGCTTTGAGATATGACTTTATGTATATTCAGAAAGCAGAAACAGTGGTGTAAACTTCAGCACGTGGTAACCAAAGCACATACTCAGATTCCCTCGACAGTCTATACTTCAACTGTTTCTGCATGCTGGTGGCTTCATTGACACTGGGGCCAGCACAGCTAGGATTATTACAATTAAAATTATTAAAATTAAACCAGGGAGTCAAGTGTATGCTATTGTCTTACCTTCACTTTGTTATCCACGTACACGAGCAGAATACAATATGTTCAGAAAGAAAAAGCCTAAAGAAAGAAAGGATGACCTGTAAGCAAGTGTAGAGGTTTTTGAAAAATAGAACAATCAGTTTTTCTTCTGGGCCTGGAAATAGGATAGATTTCTAAAGGACATTGAATTTAATTCCTAGGCTCTAGATTAACTATGGATATTCCTTTCAGCCTGTCACTCCAAATTGGTAGGTGGCAGGGAAGAAGGTGGAAGAGGACATTGAAAACACCTAACAGAGACATGCTTTTGGGGAGAAGAATGCATGTTCTTCTACTTTGGATGGAGTATATTCTTCCCAGGACTTCAATAATCAGTAGGACCTCGCTAGTAGGCTGAGCTCAGAGGCACTGTATAATGATTACAGAGGACTCTGGATCTGATTGACACCGTGAGAAGCAAACCAGGAAGTCTGACAAGTCACATTTTGGTGACAAAAAGCTTTTCTTTGCACTTGCAAAGAGTCACATAATAGCTTTAGTTATACACATAGTTAAGCTAGAGTATTTAATAATTCTTTATTATGTTCAGCTGTAGCTTCTAAATAAATAAAAAAAAAGGTAAGGAAAACAACAAAACAACAACCAGAAAACAAACAAACAAACAAACAAACAAACTAAAAAACACCAAAGGCATGACCTTGAGATCCTGAACTACAGACGGCAGCAGCTGGATGCAGACAGCCAAAATTCTGTGGTCAGGGTCTGCAACAGCTCATACTCTGTGGATAAATAACAGGACAAACCTACACAAAACACTCACCAGGAGGTTTTGAATAAAGTCTGTGTTGAAATAGCTCTATCTTAGCTATACATGGACAGATTCATCATTGACAACAGGAACTCAAAAAAAAAAAAATCTGTAAGATGATATAATGACCATTTTGTCAACAAAAAAAGTCAGACATTTTCATGTTCTCTGATTATTGCAATGGTTTTAATAGAAGTTGCATATTTCTTCAAATATCAAAACATGTTCTATCTTACTGCAGTGGCCAAAAAAATAACTGGGAAATCATAAGTCCTCCTGACCATGCAGAAAGCTTGTGTGTATGCCTGCAAGCTGTTGTTGGCCTGTTCTCTTCCTTTCTTTTTCCATGGTAGCCTCAGCACTGACCCCTGAAAACCAGGCACAAAAACCCAATTTGTTTTTCTTTTCTATGAACAAATGGCCAATAACAAAAATAAATATAGAAGACTGGATGGCTATTGCCCTGATTCGTTTTGGCAGTTCACAATAATCTTATGTAAAATTCAATTGGTTCCTGGAGTTTGGCTGTATGTCATTATTGATGCATTTCCTGGGGTCCTAGATCAAATTCACTCAATCAACCCCCTGAGCAACTCCAGGGATTCCAGATCTCTTTCTCCAGGGCACACTGTTGCACAACCAGTATTTTTTTTCTCAGAAATTACTTTAGTAGCATACCAAAAGAAACTTTACATCACCACACATGAATTTATAACATAGATGATCCTGAGTTTTCAATAAGTGGTGTAAAGTGATGCTGATGAAAGCAATCAGCTTTCAAACTGTTCAAGTATAGAACACAATGGATCTGTAGCCAGTGGAAAGGCTTTCCCTTCCCTTTCCAAGGTCATTTCAGTTGGCTCCGAATTAGGTATCATGATTATTATTTTCCCATGAGGACAATGAGGAAGGTCTGCATTCCTCATTCCATTATGCAATTCACCTTGACATGCTTTTTGCATTTGAAACTGTGCCAAAAATGTAAAATATGATAGTTTTGTTACATAGATGTTTTATTTTCAGAACAGCATTAACAGGAACATTAGAATTTCAGGAAGAGCAATAAAAGTAAAAACACACATTACATAATGTCGTTTAAAGAACCTGCAAAGAATTAGTTGAGGCTGTAAATGGCTGTAAACTCAGATGGACTGTAATAATTTTGAATCAGAAGGAGATCACCAAGAATCAAATTTCATATGGGCAAACCTCTACTTTCCTAACTCAAATGAGTAGCCCCACAGGAATCAGTGAACCAAGAGAGAAGTAATTTTGTTTATGCAAGGGCTTACAGAGAAGAAAAACATCTCCTATCTGTGTATTCCGTGCTCTTTCTTCTTAGGACAGACGTGAAAGCTACCTTTACAACAGCAATTATTTAGAATGCCATCTTAGCCTGCCTCCTTCTTCAGCCAAATGATTTGCAGAAGCAGAAGCTGAGAATGTAGAAAACTGAATGGCAGTCATCCCAAGCAGAAGTGTAAGATTAGGAAAATAAGGCAGCTTCATCCTAGGAGATGGAGCACCTCCAAAGCAGAGAAGTTTGTGCAAAGACCAGTCCCAAAGGCAGTGTCACCACATTCTTATAAAATCCTTCTAGTTTTCTGCAGCTCTTCACTCTGCTATATGCAAAGTCAAGACTGAAAAAGATACAACGCATTGCTGGCTTACAGGTGCCATTAGACCCAGGGGAGGACCAGAGTTCCAGTGGGTTTAACTGTGTCTAGACTTCACTTAATATGACATCTCCACCCATGGCTAGTGTGGCCCACTGGAGAGGAAGCCATTGTAAGACTCAGATACGAACCCCAACTTTGATCTTAAACTATGGAATGTGAAAATGACAAATTTAGTAATTAAGGATACGTTATGTTCAATTCCCATAACTTTCAGCGTACTTCATATTGTGCAGAATTCTAACTAGTAGCAGCTTATGGACATTTTTTTCAAACTGTATCATTTTGCAAGTTTTCTCTTCCTCTATGACACCAGAAAAAAACATGCAATTTTAAATACATCCTATAACTCCATGGATTTTCTGGCTAGTTCCACAGAGAACCATTTCTTAGATTAAAAATTAGTATAAATTATGAGTCTAGCAAGATAATTTAAAAGAATTTATCCTCTTTACGTTATGCTTTGTCAAATAGTAAAAGTAATTATTGAAATTAAATCCTTACTAAAATTTATCATATTAAATATACAGATGTGCCAATAAACACCAAAAATACAGAATGCCTACAGAGTAAGACTGTCCATGTTGAAATTCCTTTACAGACTAATGAAGACTAGAAGAGCTATCAAAATAACCTGCTGTCCTCTTTTCGTGCTGTATTCACTAATACAGCCTGACCTGCTCTTCAGAGAGGACAAAGCACTGGGGCTTTCAGGGGGGTGGGCAGGGTGCAAGTGGCTATCCTCATGAACAAACATCAGAGCCCACCTCCCAGTCCTACAGATTTTGAAGTGTTAGTGGAAGGGCCAGGGCCACCCTTACAGCACTTTCTCCTTGGCTGCAGGTCTCCAATCACCCTTTGCAGCACATTCATGCTTGAAAGCCCCTCTTTAACAAGAGCACCTATTGCCATACAGAGGAGATATAGGAGTCCATTATCCCTTAGTCTAGTCCAGGATGCTAACAAAAATGGCATACCCTGTTCTCCTTGGGTGAAGCTTTTGGCAGCCTCCATGATAGCCTAAGCTGAAAAAAACAGAAAGAAGAAAAAGAGCACTGATGTGAAAAAAAACTCTCTCCCAGTATCATGTGTTCTCCACACACAAAACCGTCGCAGTCCAATGACAAAACAAAGATGAAAATTGAAGATAACACACCCACATCAGAAAGGGAATTCAGAAGTAGCAAACACATGGCTTTTGCGAAGAAACACGCATCAAAAGTGAGTCTCTTTCTGACAATACAGAGTTTGCAGCACAAATACCAAAATCAAAATATTTTGATATCTACAAGTTTTCAGTAGGCATACTGGTCTTCTTTTTCCCCTGTATTTTTCTCAAGAGACAGAGATTCTTAGTGATAAGAAGCAGTGCATTATGAAAAATAAAACTAATTGAAGATATCTGCCTAAAATAAAGTAGCAGCACAAAGCTGAGCAATCATAGGCATGAATCCACACAAGGCAGTTCAGCATTTCCAAGGGTAAGATATGAAAGTCTTATTTTAAAACAAAACAAAACAAAAACAAAACAAAAAAACAAAACAAAAAAAAAGAAAAAAAAAACACACCCCAAAACTAACATAGCATCAAAAGCAGACTTGAGTAAATTTATTCACAAAGCTCTTGGAATTATTCTAGCTGGAATCTAAATCTCGTAAGTTTTGGCCCAGAAGAGAGAACACCAGTAAACCCATGCTAGATTTTGCAGCATTTTGCTTGTGCAGTCTGATCAGAGTTTAGCTTGTAGGATCCAAATGCAGTTGAGCAATATTTGATTATTATTATTTTATTTTATTTTATGAAGTATTTGCACAATATTCTTGTTATTCTGAAGATACCTCACTTCAAGCTGTTCAGCTTTTATTCAACAAAGCCAAACACAATTTCTTTTTATGAAACACTGTAAATATAGAAAGTTGTAAATTAAGTTGCTTTGGAACAGAGAAAGCAATTTTAAGAAATGTCAAGTGATATATCTAGCTTTGAAATCACTTTCCATGGGAAGGAACAGGACTTTCCCTGTGTTCCTGCCACATGGGAAGGAAAAAGGCTAATTCAATTTCAGGCCAGAAAAAAAGAAAATATCTACATGTTTACATTATGACAATACCAGTAGGTAGAAGAGATACTTAGGAAAAAAATTGTGCTTATGACCACAAAACTTAGGTGTCAGCATAGGTACAAGCAGTACACTCCAAATTTTTTAAGTTATCGGTCAATTACTGTAGTACTTATTAGAATATATGCTTTAAATATTCCTTTACCTAAGATAATCACTTACAAGCTTGTACTATCGCTTGCACACCACAGTGGTTTTGGAACTATCTTAATAAAATTAAGTAATTAAATAGTTATTCCAGAAAGCACATCTGTTACAATACTGATATTAACGGGTCTGTTAATAATACAAGCTATTCTTGCTTTTAATATGCCTTTCATACCATGAATCATCCAACCATTTCACTCTAGATAGACCTGAGAGGTATTCTTCTGTATGGCCTGGTATCTATTAAAACCTTACCACAAGCAAAGATTTTAGAGCAGAGGTTTCCAAACTGGTTTGGTGAGCAGAGCTCGAAGGGTTCCCCAGACAATGGTGATGGGTGATGAAGCACTTCTACAGAAGCGGTTCCAGCTGATCCCTACTATGTCACTGCTGCGGTCTGCAGAGGTCACCTCTTGGCAGCCTGTGTGATTTGCAGCTTCTGGTGCAAGAATACAACCAGCACTGGAACCTGCTTTTCAGGCGCAGCACATGGGAGCAGGGCCGTGCTTGGAGGAGGGAATCGAGATGCTCTGTACAGGCTGAAGGGTACAATAGCCTTGGTGAGGCAGCTGAGTCTGAATGGGAATGCACAATGAGAAGAAAGGACCTTTGTGGTGGGGTCCCACCTATAGAGGTTTGCAGGAGGAAGATGGCGAGAAAGGGAGAGAGATGTTAGACTTCCATTTTATACACACAACGTGCATAACCCAGGAACCACCAGATTTTTAAAAAGCAATCTGATAAAATTAAAAATGGAAAGCCAGTTTGGGGATGTATCTAAAATGTTACTTGTTCAAAACAAGTAGTGAACCACTACTACAGCATGCTGGTCAAGTGGGTAAACCACTGAAAGGTAAAAGCCCTAGAAAACCTGTAATCTTATTTCCGCAAAATTTGCAAAGAGACTTTTGTTCTAAGTTTGTCATTACAGGCTATGTAAGTGCAGTTACTTGTATAGCCAATTAAGTATCTAAACAATTCAGTAAGAAATTTTGCCCAGAAGCTGAAAGCTATTTCTGAAAATGCAGCTCCATGGGCCGTAATGTGTATGATTCCCCCGCCTACTTAGTGGAAAAGTTCCTGTGGATTTATACTCCCTTCCAGTTATTCAGTGCACAAACCAGTATTGGTGTTCAATGTAAACAGCTATTGAGTGCAAATCGGTGATGACAGAGCTAGAGCATTATACTGCTTCAGCAGTACAGATATATATATATATATATAACCTCAGAAGTTGTCTCCAAGTACGTTTACGAGTCCTGAGGATCAATACATCTACATAATCACACCTGAAACCTCTAACTGCTCTACTATTATAGTGCAATACTATAGTGCTTGCTTATTGAAATGAAATTATTCATTCGGACATTACGAGTAAGCATTCCACTAACACAAGCAGATTTTAATCTCCTTCTACACAACCTGAACAGAAAAAAGACATACTATGAAAGATGATAGTGTAAAAATTGGTAGATTTTGATACCCAGACTCCTGATTACAACCCATTTTCTACCACTCTTCCCTTTCATTTAAAGAAAATTATCTACAGAAATTTTATTTTTGTCCAAACTCCTGAAATCCAAATAGCATGTCTCCTGACCAGATTTTATGAGTTTTCTGCTAAATTTCTGCCAGAGAGCATTGTTTGTTCTTTGATTGAAATTATCAGCAACTTTTAGCCAGATCTATCAGCTGCAAGGAGATCTCTCAAGTCCTGAGCAATTTCTTTTCCACAAATCAGCTCCTATTAGGCATAAAACTTGCTGGGATAGTTCCAAATTCCCTCTTCATCCCTCTGGGATGTTTCTTAAGTCTCTGTATCAGGTCCTCAGCAAAGGAATGAGGTCTTGGGTTTGGAATCAACAAGAATAAACTGTTTAGTTTCTTAATTACGCTAGGCTCTCTCCAAAAAGGGCTAAGTTTGGAATTTTTTTCCTGGCTACTTTTTCTAATCAAGAGCCAAGCATTTTCTGCTCCCTGGATGAGCGCATAATTCTTTTCATTTCTTTTGGGCTTCTACTGTCTCTACTTGCAGCTCAGAACTGCCTTATATTCAGGAATACTGTGCTGAAAGCAGAGATATAACAAAACTGCAACAACAGCTACCTGGAGAGGACTCTGATAATTATCAGTGCCTTTTTGTTAAGGCACAGAAAAGCAACAGTGCAAAAGTAAGCTCTAGGAAAGTGATGGAGAATAGAACACTAGCAAAGACAACAAATGTTATTTTTATATTCTAGCATTTATAGTCTTAACCAAGACGTTAAGTGTTTAATTTGCAGCCTCCAAACTCCACACCAATCAAGCTCAATTTATTCAAGTGCAAATCCCAAAGCAACTTTTAGCATTGCATAAAAGTAATTTCCCATACAGAAGCCACAAGTGACTAGGATCAATTTGGAAATTTAAATACAATCTAGTTCATAAAACTCCTTTCTTCACCAATTCAAATCCTTTTTGCTGGTCCTCTGTCAAAAGTCACTCAATAATTTGGTACTACAATGGCATTGTGCACTCATCCAAACTGCATACAAGTCTTATGTACTTTCAAAACAATGAATTCCTTCCAGTCTTAAAGAAATTTCCTAGTCCTTTCTAATGGTCAGTTCTATAATTGGAGGTGCAGGAGCATGGATGATGTTACTTTAAATTTGCTTTCTTTTCCTGTATGTTAAGGTGTGAACTCTAAATCAGGTACACATATTTGGATAGCTTTAGAATCCTTCTAAGTTCCTGCGGAATAGCTCTCCTCTATTCCATATAAACAATTGAAATAATCTAAGTACTTGAGAACATCTTCCATTCCCCAAAACTTTGGCTACTTCATTCAGTGCTCACTGGAGAATCCAAAGAGGGTTCCACAGTGACTTTTTCCTCACTTCAATTATATCCAGAAACAAAATATGTTACGTATTTTGCTCCAAATGTTTTCATTGTCTGCTACAGGAGAAAACTGTTAACTATCTTGAACTACCTGTGCATTAGGGATCAGCGTCAGCACATGTCCTCCAGTTTCTACCATACTTTAAAAATTGTTGCTGTAAAGGATGTCTCATCAGCTTGTTGTTTAGTTTCATTTGTCTTTAGGTGATACACCATAAACTCCTATAGACTGACTTTCTGTCAATAACACACTCTTGTTTCAGCTAGTAATGAACCAGACCAAATCTCCCAAGTTTTGTGTTACTTTGGAAAATACAATATTGTATGTTGAGAAGTGTAGTTACAATTGCTGCTTCCTGCTTTTTCGGTTCTCTCTTCCAAGACAACCTCTAGATCTCTGACTCACAGCAGCTTCACAGCTCTTGTTCTCCTCCAATTAATTTTGCTGCATAAACTGCAATAAACCCAATATCCTTGGTCTGGGTTTTGACTAACAGATTCTTGGTCAGCTTTAGTGTTCTCAACCATACACCTCTCAGGAGTAGAGCTGTCCTCTACAGAGCAAATATTTTCATTTCAAATGCCAGTGCATTCACTGCCACAGTCCAACACTAGTTTTATGCACTTGCATTTCTACCTTATTTACTTTGGTTTGAGAAACCTTCTCATGCAGACTTGGACTTTTCCGTATGTTGTCCCACTGACCTTAGAGGACCATTTTGCCACGATTAAGCAATATTCTGTATGTGTAATTGCTGCAGAATTCACCCCATCCCTCCTCCCCCACTCTGCAATTTTTTTTATTCCTCACGCACTCAACTGAGCTGCTGGCCAGGAGGGAAAAAAGACTCAGCACAAGTATTTCACATATACTTAGAGTTTCAGAAAGTTTCATCGTGAAAGAGTATCCCAAATGGTAAGATTTATGGACACCATTGATTAATGTAGAACTAGACAGGACAGACAAATTTCAACTACATGAAAGCAACCACTAGATAAATCTAAAGCTAAGTGCCTTAACTAGGTAATTTCACATCATTTCTTTTATTTGGGCCAATCAAATCTGAAACAATATCAGCCAAGAGTGGGAGGACAATAAGAAATTTAGATTCCTTTCTCAAAACTAGAATTTTTGCTAATTTCTCTTCTAGAAAGCTTTCATGCTTAGAGAAATCAGATTCTTAGAAATGGAAAGAAAAATCTTCTTCCAAGACTCCATCGGCGTACTGCTTTCAAAAAGATCTTGGAGAAGCATGTGTCAAGCACTTGGTTTAGGGAGGCTAGAGCCAGTTAGAGTGTTCTCTGTCAAAGGAAAACATTTTGACTGTCAGAAACCGCTGTGGTTTAACCCCAGCCAGCAACCAGAACCAGGCAAGCTGCTCTCTCATCCTGCCCCTTCCCCCCACCCCCACCAAAGGGTAGGGAGAAGAGGGAAAAAAGTAGGGGAAAGGGAGAAAAAAGACCTCATGGACTGAGATAAAGACAGTTAAATAGAAACAATAGCAGAAAATGAAAAGTAAAAATAATAATAGCAATAATAATAATTACATGGGTCACTCTCATGGCCCGGTTAATTGGTACCTTCACGAGCAGTGATGGTGGATTCCCATCCCCCGACCAACCCTCATCCATATACTGAGCGTGATGCCTATGGTATGGAATATTCCATTACCCAGTCCATCATTCTGTCTATGCTTCTATGAAAAGCTGAAAAAAGTCCTAGAATAGTGTAAACATCACTTAGCAACAACTAACAACAATAGGTATTATTGACATTCCTTTCACAGCAATCACTAGAAGGAAAATTAACTCTTTCCCAGCTGAAACCAAGACAGAATTGAAAGCGTTTTCAAAGTCCGAATAGATTTGCAAGAAGTCAAGTATTTTTTTTCCTGGAAAATGAAATGCTTTTGCAAAAACATCCTGTATTTGAAAACCAAATTTTCTGTGAAAAAGAAATATGACTAAAAGCACTTGATTACTTTTGGCTGGACGCATGGTGACATGTAATGAATCTATCTCTGAAGGCTTCTGACTTAGCATGTTGCTCCCTTGATCATCAAAACTTTGCAGATATGCATTAACTAATAAATCTAGGCAATATTTTAAAATGCATTCCTTTTAAAAAAACTTAAAATATTTAGAAATATAAACAGGACAATATTGAATTCTCAAGCATGAAGAAAGCAAGACTTTTTTCTGGGCATTGACCTGCAAGAGGAAAAACCTCAAATATTCTCTGAAGCAAATAGAAGGATCATACTTAAGAATGCTATACACTCTGTTTAATGTATGGAGTCATCACTTATTCAGAAACAGAAACAAAGTAATCCCATGTCAGAAATTTTAATCTCTTCACTATTTACTATTGTGTTCTCTTCATTGAGGCACTAGCAAGGTATTTTGTCATGCTTAATAGCTGTGTTATAGATGCACCCAGAACCACAACTGCAATTTAAGTTCTAGTGTGCTTGGTGCTGCACAAACATTAACAAAAACACAGTTCCCTTTACAGTCCTACGATTTCATAATTTGGATAAGATCCTAAGAATACAATTCCCATTTAATTCAATGGTAAGCACATAACTAAAACCCTGTGCAAGGCATTGAACATTTAGCACAGTATTCACTAAGTAGATCCAGATGATGGGCCAAATCCAGCTCTGATGTAGGTGGGCAAAATGCCATTGAAATCATTTGAGTTGCAACACTAGAGCTGAATTTGACCTTATATTTTTTGAACATGATGCCAAATGACTGCAAAAACAATGTAGTTTTTACTCAAGTGCAAATGAATGCAGTGGTTTCATCCTAGCCCCTGGAGGACATGTATTCAGAGCACAAAAGAATCACACAGTTTGGCACAGCTTGTGACTGCTTTTCCACAAAGATCCAGGACTGGAGTGTTCAGGGCGTTGCAGGTCATGAGCAAAGGAGGCGAAGCAGGATAGCCGCATGGACATGGCTGCACACTGTTTGCCTCTTGCTAACCTCTTGCCAGCACTCGTTTCCTCATTTTCATCATTGACTTTAATGTTTCAAGAAAAACAACAGCAATTTGAATTATTTTGAAGTCTCAGTGGATGTGCATTGTTCCTCCCCAGGGCCTACTGAAAGGCAACTCTATAACTCTGTATTTATGCTGATAGAACTACAAGCTGAATTTGTCTTACTGTGGCTGTTAACACTTGGCCTGTCTAATGTTTTACCTTCAAAGATGTCAAGGGTCTTTCTTCAGGCAAATTTATAGAAGGCAGTGATAAATAGGACCAACATTTGTAATACATGTACTAGTTAGCCATTCATATTTTCATATTTAGACTTTGGCTTACAGAATTAGTAAACATAAGGAAATGTTATTGGCTTCCTTGAAAACTATATTCACTCTATGCCTCCAGGGACCTCATTCAGGATACAAATCCAAGCCTTTATGTTCTCCTTCAAGCCAGTGGCAACATCTTTAATTAGCACAAATAAGCACATGACAGGTAACAATTAAAAAAAAAAAAAAAACACAAACCAAAACAGAAATCTAAATAACCTGCAAAAAAACTGCCTGGATCATGAGATAGCAACTAGATAACAGGAACGTAGTCAAGAAGGGCTCAAAATTCTGAATTAAACATGTGCCTTCTCTCTGCTTTATGAGGGTGTTGAGTAAATTTAGTACCAACATCCCCTGACTGCTGCTTTTCCTATTTACCTTCTCTGTCTTAAGGGTAACAACAAAAAGCTGAAAGCTTTCCAGAGAAAAAGAAAATATATCATATGTGGGGGAAATTTCCTCACATTGAATATGAGGGGGTGGGGGGTAGAGATTGGTGTCCAACAAGTTCAATATTCAATAGAGGAAGAAGATGCAAGACTTCTGGTTTTGCTGGTATTTCATAAGCACAGCTTTTGTTCCGTTCTTTGTTCATCTCATTTGTACTCTTCCGAACTGTACTGTCACCAAAGAAACTTCCCTGAAAGCAATCACAAGGATAACAACCCAGGGCCACAGAATAGCTGAAGAAATAGTCTGCAGTAGTACTTGTTCTTTTCTTACATTGAAAATGTGAAAGATAATATGTTTCTCACAAGCTTCTCCTCCACTCTCTTAGCAATTTTTATCACCGGTTTAATTCCTCCTTCCAGCATTCTCTGATCTGTCCAAATGAGATATTATAGCAGTGTTCATTTTGCAGCTGTGTGGATCCCATACTACCCCAACTTGCAGACCAAATCTACAAAGCAAGCTAAAAAAATGAGGTGAACTCAAAGCAGGTGATACCAATGCAAAGCGAGCAGAAGCAACTCTTTCATCATCTAGGTGAACTATTAAGGAGCAATTATGAAAAACACAAATGGAAGCTGAGGATTTATAGGGAACTTTCCCAAAAGCAAGTGAAATTAAAAGTCTAAATTCATTAACCTGTTTTTCACCATCTTGATTTACTGCTCTTCACGTTTCTGACTTGGGATTTTTAATTTTAATTAGGAGTACATGCCATTTCATTTTTTCCAGGATATTCTAGAAAACAAAGTTTCAGATCTCACAATTCATTTACACATCTTTCAAAGAATCTACTCAACCCACAGGACGTAATATTGTTATATATTGTTATATATAATATTGTTGATAGGACGAGGGGGAATGGCTTTAAACTGGAAGAGGGTAGATTTAGAATAGATATTAGGAAGAAATTTTTCACTCTGAGGGTGGTGAGGCACTGGAACACGTTGCCCAGAGAAGTTGTGGATACCCCATCCCTGGAAGTGTTCAAGTCCAGGCTGGATGGGGCTTTGAGCAACCTGGTCTAGTGGGATGTGTCCCTGCCCGTGGCAGGGGGGTTGGAACTAGATGATCTTTAAGGTACCTTCCAATCTAAACCATCTTATGATTCTAGGATTCTATGATTCTATGATTCTGTATCTGCACGACCCTACTTCATCTGACTGTGGTGACATCAGAATTGGATTCTTCACAAGAACTTTTAAACTGCTGCCGAATAAACATTTTAGATTTATCTTCTGATAGGTGGCAGATATACTTTTTCCTGCCCTTTTCACTCCAACAGAGATCAGGAAATAGATACAAAAAACATAACAGAAAATAAGGAGTGTATTTCTCTGTAAGTCAAAAACTAGACTTTTAAAATAAATAGATGTGCAACATAGTTCTTTTAGAAACATACTTTACAACCTTTTTTTTTTTTTTCTAACTCATATTTTCTTACAGCTGGGATGTCTGGAAAACTGTAGTAAACTGGCTTCCAATTCCAGTAAGCCCCCCCAAGGAAAGCAGCTTTCAGTTCCAGGAGAAAATTTTTACTTAGTGGCTAAAAGACTTCCAAGTTCATGATCCAGAACAGGCCAAGAGCACTTAAAAGTCAACAACATCATAAATTAGCTAAGTAAAACTAAAGTACTGAAGTATCTGAGGTTGATTTTGGGGATATCAAATCAGAACTTAACTCAGACTTCCAAACTCTATTTAATTTTCTCATAGAAATTCTGTCTCAAAAAACAGCCTGTACCAAAATACTACATCCCACAAAACCCACCACTGAAACCTTGAACGGGCTTTTGCATTACAAAGGCCAAACTTTTTTTCCCCCTTGACCATTTTTTTGCTAAATCAGACTTCAAATAGATAGCTTTTCTGGGAGGAATTAAAAAACACTCACAAACTATCCCCATTTTAGATTGACTTTGACATTTCATAAGGATGTTAGAGCTAAATCTAGCCAACTCTTGGGTGGAAGACTTCCAACCCAGGATTCTGCGGCACGTAGGGCTGGTGGATAGGTCACATTCTTTCCTCCAGCCATAAAAATTGATGTCCTAATATGGTGCTAGGTGGCACTATTCTGTGCACAGACTCTTTCTCAAATAAAATGTAACTCTTCATAACTAAATACCACTATTCTTTTTGACAAAAGTGTGGCATTAACCCATTCTTTGGCAAATCCAGGGCATGAGCTACCTTAGACCCACACCATTTCAACCAGCCTGTTTTGAATCAGTTCATACATGAAACTTCATGTACTGCTGCTGTTAGTCAGGATATAGGCCTTCATGTATATTCTAAAGATGCTTTTGATTTCTAAGTAGGGTTCCATTAAAGTTAAGAAAACCTTTGAAAGCATTCAGTTGTAAAAAACCTTAATTTCTAAGAACTTAGTGAGTTCCTTTGGAAGAAAGGCTCCAGATCTGTATGAAGAGTGATTCAATGAGACAAAATTTAAAATCTTTGCCCTGTGGTGTAGGTAATTCAGACTCATGCTGCCCTACTCCCTGATCTGCTGTTTGCTGCAAGAATTTATGGATGTCACTTTCTTTGCAGTGTACCCTTCACACCTTCCTTCTTCCTCTTTCTTTGTGGGCATCACTTCTGTACAAAGGTCCGTGAAGGAGAATTCACTGAGACAGGACATCTGTTTCTTTAGGGGACTGAAAGCCAGAAACTTGGAGTGCAGTACCAAATGTACCATTAACATCCTGTGACAGTTTTAAACTGTGTGCCTCCATTTCACGCAGAAGAAAATATATGGCAATAATTTTCCCATGCTTATGACATATCTTGACATAACTAAACTGTGGCATCCAAGTGTCCCTTATTGTCCCTTCCATATTTCACAGACAAACAGAGTGTATATATGCAAGCAGATTTGCTTTCAAAAAAATGTAAAGCAGCAACGAGGGGGAAAAAATCCCACTTCCTTATCATGTGATCTTCCAAAATTTCTTTTGTGTCTTGGTGTTGCAGTCACTTAATGTAGTATCACTTTCAGATGACACTTCCATCTGTAGTCACTTGTAATTCCTGCGTCTGCCCGGAATGCCCTTGAGGTTACCAATCTCTTGTGTTTAGCTCAACTTCTTAGTATAGTCAAAGATTTTTAAAAATAGCAGCACTGGGGACCTCTAATAAAAGGGAAGCTATTTTACATTTATTCCTTGCCATCCATTCTTACTGGCAATTTGATGACATTCTGAAAACATTTGGCATTAGGCAAGCAATGTGATTGGGCTAACTAACAATGATGTTCTTAAATACCGCACATTATTGAAAAAAAACTCTAATAACAGACAACCAGTTTTCATGACAGGAAAGCCTTAGAACTCTGTAGACATTAAAGCTATATTTTCCCAAGCATTTCAGGCTCAGGTTATTATAATAGGATACCTGTTGAAGGTACATTCCCAGGTTTAGGCTGTGTTTAGAAAAAGTATAATACACAACAATAGAAAGGTATCAGATTTATCATGAACACATTTCATGAAAAGGAGCTCCCTCTTTATTGACTGTCGAATGAAAGAAACAAAGAGTTCAAAATCCAAGGGGGGCAGAGCGAGTGTTGTTTTGTCCTTTTCCTGCCCCAGTTCTCTCTTTCTAGCCTGGCTGTTTTTCTATATATTCTATCCTGTGGAAGGGCATTTTGCGTTTCTCTTCCCTGGTCTCCAATTTGTCCATCTCACGTGGAAGATAACAAGAACGGGCCAGGTAGCAAAAGCAGAGCTTGCTATGGTCAAGACAGCAGAAGAATCATTGGCAGCGCGAGGGCAGAACCGCGCCTCCATAGAGCTGCAGCCTGCACCACTTCGCCTCCCTTTTAGAGGGGCAGGTTATGGCTGGGAGGAGGGGCAGCCCCCAAGAGATACACTTTCACACTCCAGTCAATTTGCAGACATCAAACAGCTCCATGGGGCTGTTGTGCTAACACTATCCCATTTGTTGTCATCTTAGGCTCTGGAGAAAACTTTTGAGTAACACTGAGTTTACTTAGCTGCAGAAAGTTTGGTGAACTTCAGTTCATTCTGAGGCCTGTTAACAGCAGGAAAAGTCCAGCCTACAGCTACAGAGGATTCACTGCTTGATGACATTAATAAGATCCAGATCCATGAGGTAGAGACAGCTGTGATCTTCCGTATCCTCTGCCCTGCAGGGTGAGTATGCTAAAGCTTTTCATCCCCTTTATAATGCTCTCTCTCCCCAACACAAGTGCTCAGGGAGAGGGGAAAACACAATAAATTAGTACCCTAATTTTGCATTAATAAGAATTTGTAAACCTCTGCTGAGCAGATAAAGCTTAGAGAGACTGCTGTAAAGGTACTCCTGCCTCACCAGCTTTTTAGACCAGAGAAACAGAAGCTTTTTACAAACAGCAACCGGGAGAAGATAAACATACGTGTAAAGAGGCTGACACAGGGGTTTCTTTGATAAAGTCAAGATTCTGGAAATACAAACCACAGCAAAAATCTGAGGATGCATTAAGCTCTGAACATACTTCATGAAAGTAATTTCTATGCCTACATTGTGTATTACATTAAAAATGTGTTCCTTATGAACAGACACAGATATTACCACAATGTTTAATGAAATGCCTTTGTATTTTTACATAATATCAGCATCACAGCTGAAAAATATAACAAAAGTATCCGAGGGAGAAAAAGCAATGTGCCTCTAGCTTTTTTAGCTTTGTCTTTTCAAAAAATGCTTCCATTTCTAATATGAGCAGTTACATTAAGGGCAACAGTTTGCTTAGTGTCAAGTATCATTTTCTTATGAGTTATATATGAAGCGACTGCATGCCGCAAGCTATTCAGACTAAACAATTTACATTCTCTATTCAGAAAACAGAGAGGGCCCAATTCTGAAAATCGTGGCTTGTGGGTAGTCACTGATCACTGGTGGTATTTCTTTGAGCAAAGGTTAGCAGGATTAAGTCCTAATCTGTGCACCTGACATCAAACCATCAAGGAAAATCCACACAGACAACAGATGTTTATCCTAAAGTTAAATAGCAACACACACAAACCACATCAGAGAAAACACAAGAGACCTTTTGAACTGTATTTATTATTGTCAGGAAATATATACCTTTCATTTCATGTGATAGAATATTTTCATTTATTAAGTCTAACTTGAACTGGTGAAACAGTAAGAAATAGTTCAGTTAACAGCTTATCTTTTAAAGTCAGTTGACATTGCTATAGCTAAAAGGAATATCAACTGAAGGCACAAAAGATAAAATGGACAAAGTCATAAGAGACTGAAATGTACACTTGTTACTGCTTTAGACCAGTAGCTTCCAGCAGGATGTTTCGTTGGTATTGACAGATGAAAAACTACTATCACTAGAAGCTTTCTAGTCATGGGTTGGTTTACTATCCTTATAAACATGATTAATTTTCTATCTTCAAAATAACTTTCATGGAATAGACAGATTTTACTGTATAAAACTTAAGTTCAGAAGGAATTTACTGTATAAAACTTAAGTTCAGAAGGAACCATTATCTCTAAATCAGTATCTTGTCTGTGTGATTTTTGTCACCCTTCTACAGTACATGCATTTCCAAAACGTGCATGACCTACAAGGAATTTTAGCATTTGTCTAAATCAAAGTTGCTATCCATGCTTGGCCTTGATTTTAATTACCTGGGTTGTGTGCCTGTATCATGCCATAGAGTTGGGATCTCATTTAGGTGCCACATTGTTAAAATTGGTAAAAAAGCATTGCTTTCAGAATGAAAGCAAAAGAATAAATAATAATTTGTACATGCAGAAAGTTCAAATGTTGCAGATGGTTCCTATCAAAAAGACTGATATCTGGACATAGCTTTATTGGAAAGCTAAATATTTATAAAGTAATTTGGGCTTGTATTTAAAAGTCATCTAATTAAACAAATAAGTAACTTTAAATTAGTCACAAATGTTCTTCAAATATTGGTCTGTGCCATTTACAATTAGCCAGTAGAAAGCTGATTCATACTTCTCACATCTGACAAAGTGTTAGTTTTGATTTTTAAAGCAATAAAAGGTTTTAAGCTGTATCAGGCTATTAATATTTAAATGGGAATTGAGAATTGGGTTTGAGTCATATTTGGCGTGATCTACTTTTCCTCCCAAGAGTAAAAATTATTGCTGAATTTCCCATTAACTTTCACAGCAATGTACTTTGGACAGAACCAAGCAAATTCAACCCAGATTTACACCCTGGAATCCCAAGCAGAGCCAGTAGGGATGCAAGCTATGGCCCAGCAGCTATCTGCCAAAAGGTGGCATGCTGTGATGTGTCTGTTTGCCATCAGGATACTGCTGTGGTAAAAACTAATATTACAGTTATCCCAAACACCTTTTCAAAGCTACTGCTCTGACTTTGAACATTTAGGCAGTGTTTACTTCAGAGAAACACTAATCTGAATGTATGGAGAGTTAATTTGATCCCTGCAATTTAGCACCTTTGTAGTACAGCATTTGTAATGGAACAGATAATTAAGTGATTTCAGAGGAAGGATTTTAATGAGACAGAGAGATGTCGGTTTTTTTTTCCTTTTTTTAAAGGATGGCACCAGTTGTATCTAGTCATTGTAGTACCCACTATTCTTCTGTTGGTGTTGACAAAGGCTATTTCAGCTTTATTAATACCTTCTTGATTTTTGCTACAGAAAGGGTAATTACATATAGTCCTGCACCAAAATGCTTGCCCATTTGCCAAATGATGTGAAATTAATTAACAAATATATACCAACAAAAGTGTTCCCCTAAATATAACAAACCAACAAGCTGGAAAAAGTTCCTAGCCCAATACAGCAACATTTTACAAAGCCCTAATAGCATGGCCCTGGCAAGGTTATACACATCAGTTTCAATTGTTGTAGAATTATGTTCACTTCAAAACAGTTTATGCCCAAAGTACGTTCAGTTTTAGTTTGCAATGCTGAAATCTACGATCTACAACAGGTTTTGGTTTGATCTAAGCTGGCTTCTGTTTGGAGGTCATTTTGTTGGTATATAACAGAATTGATGAATTCTCAATTGTACTTGATTCCTCTTTTCCATTCTAGGCATAGCTCTGCCTCTGAAAAAAATAAAATAATAGGGAAATACAACATATGCCCAAATCTTTCTCTGTAGCATATGCCAAATAGTAATATACGGGTTCCAGTTCCTGCTTCAGTGATAGTCCGCTGCAAAATTCCCGTGGGTACAAAACCACATTGTGTCATATCCTCTTGACACAATATATAACAACATCCAGAAAGTTAATACTCTACACAATATATTTCAACATCAGAGATACACTTGTTTTTAGACATCTAATTCTCTAAGCCTTCCTGTGTAATTGCAAGGAACTTTGGCCATTACATTTGCCCCCTGCCCCGCCCCTTCAAAGTAAACTAGAATAACTGTCAAGGGCTCAGAAGTCACTACAGAGCAGACTGTGAGATTGCCATCAACCCAACAGGCTATAGAGCTTCCCCACTAGTGAGATGCAGAAAGAGGCTGGGATTTTCAGTCTGATACAAACTTAATAGCCTTACCATATTTCTAAAGGTGAATTTGAATGCCATTGTAATTCACCTATTTCGTACAAATTTAAATCTATGTGAGACAGCAAAACATGCCTGCCTGTTAAGGTTGTGTCCTTCTCTCAAGGATTTCGCTCCTTCCCTAATTAAAGGAAATTGCAAAACTCCTGTCTGCTTCACTGGGAAAAGAATCAGATCCTTTCAGATCTTTACCAGGGACTACACCCTGCTATGCATATTTTTACATGAGAATCATCCATATCTAAAAGTGTTTTTGCAATGGGAATTAACATGAAAAATGAGGCCCATAACACAGAATCCAGTGTAGACAGTCGGTACTGTTTTCTCAACCCCTAGCATTTAGGCACCTTATTTAGTCCCAACAGGCTAGTTATAATCCATTTCATAGGCTTCGGGATGTAGGAAAGATCCAACAGTCAACAACATTTAGCTGAAAAAATAACAAACGTGATGAAAAAATAACAAATGTGCAGGGCGTCCTGCTTGCTTCGTTAACAAGCCCTAAGCATACATGTGCTCAGCTGAGTGTCACGCTCAGTCACACTGTCGGACAGCATAGTAAAGAAAGCAGCTCTCACTGCAGTTGCTTTGTGTCCTTATCAGACTGTGCTGTCCCTTCTTCCCAGTAAAAATTGTCAAATTCTCCACTTTGGCACACTTTAAAGAACACTAAAGTCTTGTTATACAATCATTTCTAACACTTCCATAATTAGCTTGAGCTCTGGCTTGGAGGAGGCTGGGGAAGGAGAAGAAGGAGAGAAAAAGCTGTGTGTTAAATATTGTAAGACTTCCGCCGTTTTATATCTAACATCAGAAACAGAGAACTTCTGCATAAGGTCATTCTCATGGTTTTCATTATCGCATATAGTTAATCAAAAACACTTCAACCCCAGGCAACCAACACACTGCAAAGAGAATATTAAGAGGGTATAAAAGCATCCTACTCACTTGGAAACTAATTAACTTGGTTAAAAATGAAACAGTTTTTTAAAAAGTACTGTAGTGTCAGGAAGGTCTTGTTGATACCTCAGATTTACTATGTGTGCACACAAATGAAAGCCAATTTTGCTTCTGTTGAAGGTAATGGCAAAAGTCCATCTCCAGTGCAGGCAGATCAGGCCTTTAGCATTAGACTTAAATCTTTAAATAAATAGGATAGATATATAGTGGCTCAGGTTTTAAAAAAATATGTTTTAGATGCCTGATGCTCATTTAAGAGATATTTAGGCACTTAATTCCAAAATAATAGCCCTGAAAATCCTTCTTTAACAACTTCCTAAACTTTGCAGTGCCTCTGTTGTTGTGAATATCTATCTCTAGTTTGGCACAGACTAAACAGCTTCTTTCTTAACTTTTATACTGCTTCCTACTTAACTTACCACTTACCCATGGCCAGATGTAGACCCAATGCTCCGGGCCCAAGACCTTCCTTCAAATTGCAGGGGTCTACAGTGTTGGTGCCCCATTCTGACATTGTCAGCAAGAATCTTTCTATGCTCAAGGAAGATCAAGTCACTAGTTAATGGATTTGGGGTTACAACTTACCTTCTCCCAAGATTTCCTAGAAAAACTATGGTATAGATTCTACTCACTCTGTTGTCAACAGGACAAGTACCTCAGACATTGATACTTAGAGGTAGGTAAGAAGGGGTCATTTCGGGGTCACTCTTCCTACTTCTCTTATCAAGCACTCACTCTTTGAGCACATCTACTGAACACCAGCTGAAGCAAGATCTGCATAAAATGCAGTAGCAATTCCTTTCATTTAGAAGATTATGAAAGAATAATTTTCTCTCTGAGGGTATTTGAATTCGTGTCCCCAGATGTGCCAAAGCCCTCCAGGTATTGGCTAGTCTGATGACTATGTCAGATAAGGAATCGATGGTTTCAGACCCTCTTGATGAAGCTGTTCCACTAAACAAAACAAACAAACAAACCAACAAAAGTATTGAGATGGAAGAAGACAGCGAGAAAGAGCAAGGTTTTTTGCAGTATGGTGTGCAAAACCCCAGTCTCCTGAACAGACTCCAGAAGCAAGCAAATGCATCATTTCTCTTCTGCAGGAAACCTATTTCTCAGCACGAGCCCACATTCCCACCTCTCATGAGATGGCCATGTTTGAGTGTCCCACCCACTTGGCACGCACCCCATAAGGTTTCCAAATTGAGATCCCTCTCTGAAACCCTGAATGAAATAAATAAAACACCCAAAAGCAGAGCAAAACCCACCTTTGTTCACTGCATTTCACCCAGACTAGCTTGGGTGACTCTAATCAGCTGGCTTGGATTCCATCTTGAGGTTTTTCTCTGTATAGAATTGATATTAATTCGGGGTTATTTTCCAGGCACCAGTTTGATAAGAAGAATGCAGCTTCCTTAAGATGTGCTCAGTCACTGTGAATTTTAGTCCTGACCTTGCACTGAAAGCTTCCTGGCTAGTCCCTATATCTGTATGGGAAGCCAATGAAATTCTCGTCGAGTGCCTTAATATGTTATAGGAGTTTCTGAAGAATGGAGGCCCTAATTTGAAATTGTCTCTTGCTGGCATGGATTAAAATTAGAACAGGCAAAATGAATAAATATTTCTATTAAAAAAAACAATCACATCAAATTCTACATTAGAGTATTTTTAGCATCACAACGATTTAAACAAGGATTTCAAAAAACTTGTACAGAATACGTCTTTAAAATTGTTACTGATGCCTATTGTGTACTGGGATATTTTAAGTTATTCTGTTGCACCAATTAATAATACATAGAGCACATTAGAGTGGTTTTATTTGCTCAGCTTTCTCTCACATGAAACTAATCCACACATACATTATTGATAAATAATGCACACCTCTCCAGTTCACAACATCTAAATTATGCAGAATTAGGAACAGCTGACAAACTAATACACATGACTGTTCATCCTAGTAGATATCACTCTAATTGTTGCCAGCATACTAGGTGAACTGCAGTTTTGAGTAAAACCTATAGTTTTATATATAGATGTTTTTCCACAGACGCCACAACAGTTGGCATTCAGATCTATATCATTCTCATTACTCTTTTGCTCAGATAAAATATATTAGAATTAACTTAAATATATACAGAAGCATCATTTGAAAGCAATAATGCAACTTTATAGAAATAAAAAGGTTTGCTGTATTTCACAACATATTAATTTGCAAATGCTTCAGTACTGCATTGCACTATAGCTCTTCCATCAACAATAAATAACCTTCTACCAATGCTCACTCCTGCCTTGTTTTTACAAAGCAGTGCCTATTTTCACCTAGGAACTAAACACAACATTGTCAAGCAACATCTCTCAACAGTCATGAAGTATTTAGCACAATATTCACCTGAGAGCATCACCTCGCACAGATTTTCAAAGCAATAATCTTAGGTTACATTTGCATTGGGTTTCCAAGAGGAAGTATGAGTTTTCCTATGTAGATACAAAAGGCCAAATTCACCTCATCAGTTCACTTAATTCACGTCTGGAATGAATTTGGGCTATTCTCTATTCAACTGTGTTGAATTAGACTGCGTCTTCAGCTTTATTAAATGGAAGTAATTACCTGAGAAAAGCCCCACAGAATATTTGTTGTTTAGTATTACAGAGGAATACGCAAAATTTTGCATAAACCTCACTATAAACTGTATGTTTTGCTATTTATGACTGGGCAGCTTAGGTGAATAATTCATAGGGTCAATGACGTACATTGTGGGGTTTGGGGCTTTTTTGATCACTGGGGCAATGCAAGTATGAGACTAAAGCTTAAAACCCTAAAAGCAAGTCATTCTTCAAATACTGAAATCTAAATCCCATTTTATTATGCTGTCAATGAACTGCTGAGATTCTCCTTTGCTTGTTAACATGATAGCAGACAGATGAGAAGAAATAAAAAGTACTGGCCTGTGAAAGGCAAATCAAAAGGGGAGATTGAAGGGATTTCTCGAGTTACTCAGGTGAGTCTTTACGCCCCAGCCAGTGACCCAGCCAGTGGTCAGAACGGTGCATGTTCCGTTTGGTTGCTCCGAACGCTTAGACATGGTATCCAACTGTCTGCCCAAAAGGCTGAGAATTTGCAGTTTCTTTGTAAGCTTACGGCACAATAAACAAAAGAAGGGAATCTGATACTAACTAAACAGAGAATGAATAGTCAATAACATTGTATAAACGTTTTCAAGTCACAAATCGTTATGCAGCAGGAGTGACTTTGCATGTTACTGGAGTCTTTGACTGTGAAGATTGCTTTTTTGTTCCCTCCCCTTATTTTTTAGGTGTAAAATGTATTTTTCTAAAACAAAACCCTCACCTGTGGGTAGATAATAGCATCAAATCCCTAACTTCTATAAAAGAAAAGTAAACCATGGATTAAATAGAAGTTAAGGTGAATGAAGGAAATGGATAGCACTATGGTTACAGAGATAGTTAAATATTCTGCAGAACTGCAAAATAATTATTTTATGACTTTCAACATGGGTGGCATAATATTTATGAAATAAATTATTCCAGTAAAAAAAAAAAGTATATTTTTTCTATTGTTGGATTTCTAATTCTGAAATTTTAAAAAATATTTAAAGTACACAACCAATGCTTTGAATAAAAAATTAAAATATGTAACAAGTTCCATAATCATAACTCAACAAATATGAAATGAGGTGGCATGTGAAGAAGAAACACAGAGGACAGAATGCAAACATGAGGAGATTTGTAGAACAAGTTTAAGTGCAGTTAACTAGACGTTATAGACCTAAACCTGAACACTCCTACAGTGGAAACATTATTGTATGCATCGTGGTGTATATTTCTCAGAATGCGTTAGCTGTCAAGTTTAATACCTTACATGCCCTTTTCATAACTTGCAGAATTAGCTTTATGAAATCCAGCTGTTCAAAATAAAGGCTGGACTAGCAGTGCCATCTAGCATTTTTAAAAAAAAAAAAAAAAACAACAACAAAATCTCTGTGCATTTACAGAATTGGTAGGTTAGCATTTATTAAGACTATCAATCTTTGTAATAGACCTATGCATCAAGTCATAACACTCAAGTGGGCAACAGGACATGTTTTGATAATCAATGTATTACCAAATATAACATCTGTACCCGTCACAAACCATCTGGACAATAAAAGTGTCAGAAAAAACTCTTAAGCCTTTGAAAGAGCTAAACTGAGATGGGGGAGAAAAGGGCTGCATTTACTCATGCAATGTTGGGTTATAATACATGGATAGTGTGAAGCTGCGATAAAGATGGGAAAGAGGAACAGCAAGAGGTTTTCTTCCTTAAGCAATATAAAATACATAGAATGCTTTAGATGACCAAAGAAAATATTTGCTTATGCCAATAAAGAGAAACTATCTGCTTTGCATGGCTTAATAAATGTATTACCCATTCCATAATCTAACAGACTTCTGCTTTGCACAGGTGTATATTGGCATGTAACAATACATAATGAAATATATTCTTTTGGTCCTCTCTATATGGAGTTAAAAGGCTTAAGATTTGCAAAAGTATAACAGTGAGCGAAATTACCCCACTTTTGTTGTTTGTTGAACAGAATGAATTGCTTGGCATTGCATAAGACAAAACATGAAAACAAATACTGCCTCTCAGAGCCTACAGTATAGAATACAGGCTCTGAAATGACAGGATGTACTGGGAAGTCTTGAAACACAGTCATTAATTATCGTCATTGTTAGGAGCAAGCCTTTAGAACGAACTTGAGTGCAAACAAGGATGGGAAGACACTGTAGCATAAAGAGCTCGGAGAAAGAGAAGTGAGATGGGTTACTATTACAAGCTCAGCTGCAGCAGCCCCTCGGCACAACAGCGTGTAAATACAGGTATAGGCACGCACCTTTTCCCCATAACTAAGAATCACTACTATATTGCATAAAAAAGAGGAATTAATTATATCACAGGCATGATAATTAGATTATGAATCATTCAGTTAAAAGCCCCTGAAGAACTGTTATATTGTGAAAAATTATTAATGCCTTGGTGACTTTCAAAGAGATTTCATTTGCCACTGTTTTCCCATGTTCCTGTGCATTTTTGTGTGGACGTTCCCTGATAAAAGTTTCATTGATGTAGAAATGTAAATTTAAGATAAAGCTTGCAATACCCTACATCATGCTGTTCATGAAACAAAATTCTTCCTCCACCCCAGCTCAGTTTTCTTGGGATACAAACCAAAACAGTGTGCAAAGAGTCAAACAAATACCTCTGGATCAAAACTAACCCCACCGAGTCTAGATGCCCAGTCACCCAGCTCAGATAACCAACTTGTCCAGTCTACAACACAACACCAGCAAACTTTGTTTACACAGAAACATGTACAAAACAAACCAATCAAGAGACAGTTTAATATAACAGTGTGCATCTGGCTTACATGTTAGAAATAAACTGTTATGTCAATTGTAACTGTTTGGCAGCCACTGTAAAGTCATTATCTCAAAATCATTGTTCTGTTAGCAGCCCCAGTGGAGAAGTGTTATATCTAGGTATTTATTCAGGTGATATTCTTTCAGAGAAAAAGTGCCTTTTATCAGTCAAAAGCCTCACTTTATTATCATCTACTTATTACATCTGGTATTACATAAGGGTTTTTGAGCTTCAACTATGGCACAGCATTCAGCTGAGTTAGATAAAAACACTACATACGTATCCACGATATTCTCATTTTCCTTGTCAGGATTTGGACTGCCTGATTGTTTATTCTTCCAAAACACTTTTTTTTTTCCCCCTAGAAAGAAATGCTACTCTATAAGAATAGTTCTTTTCAAAATATAACATATCTGCAGTACTTTCAAAAAGACCAGCAGGTGTTACATAGAGAAGTGGAAAAGAAAACAGTCAACACTATAGTCCAATAAAATGTTTCTACCTTTGTAAAAAAATATACAAATGGTGGAAGCACGCTGTGTGTTTTCCAGTGCAATCACCCTAACTTTAGACCTACCGATAGAAAGGAACAACATGCACTTTGAAAGAGAGTCTAATGGAAATGTGGGAATGGAGATACGGCAGATGTTTTACAGAGCTCCCTTCTGCCCTCAGCCGCTTATTTCAAGATTGCCAGAAAGGAAATGCTGTGAGGTGGTAACCCAGAGAATGTTTTCTTTTCACACTCTTTTCAACTTTCTGTTTAAATGCAATTTAGTATCTTACCTTTTTGCTGTGTTCTACTTCAGAAACTTTTATTTTCCCTTCTTATTTTATTTCTGTTATGGCAGGCTGGCGTGATCAGGAATTCATCCCCACTGGGTGAGTCTGCTTATAGACCTAGGGAGGCAAGGTACCTCGTATACACAAATATAGCTATTTTTGCAGATCACATCAGTTTGTTTAGAAGACTCATCGTACCCCTGCAGAGCTCAGGGCTTGATGTAATAGTGTATGTCATCCCTTTAATGCTTAAATAGTAAGAATGTTTCCGAAGGAAACCAGCAGCAGAGAATAAAAATACAGAGGGGGAATACATTCAAACTAGACGCCCCTCCACAAAACTAACCCTCTGGCGCAAAACTGATTAGCCACCTAAGGCCACTGAGAGCATAGGCACAGGATGTTTTCCTAAAGAGAGGAGGGGCTAGCTTGACCTTTTAATTTATAAAGGGAAACCACACACCCAGGTGTTGGAGCTCTGCTCACTAGGAGCAATTAGGACATAATCTGGCTTGTTTATTTTGTTGAGTTCAGAGGTCCATGCTGAAAGATCAAAAAAGACTTACAGTCACTCAGTAAGCTCCGTGCATGTGATGTTTTTCAACTGGCTTTTGTGTTGGTACTGTCTAGTTATTTGTTTGTTTGGACAGAAAAAACAGTCTCTTTAAGTAGGAAATCCCACTTGGGCTACAACAATGCAAATTGCCACTTTGTGTTAAAGTTGGATGTTAAAGGAAAAGCAACTTGAAAGGAAATCTGTGCTTGTACTGGGAGCAGTAGCCATTCAGTTAAAGGTGTATTCTTAAAACTGATAAAGCCAATCTTTTCTACATGAATCCACTTTTACTGAATACTTTGTGGCTTAAGGTATATTGTTATAAACAAACAGTAAAGAGATTGATTTAGTATATTTTAATAAGCTTCAGAGCCTAGAACAATTCTGCTTGTTATCTATAGAGATGTATAAAAGCAAACATAAAGCCATCAATTACAACAGGTGGTTTAAGGGACTCTTCCGGGCAACAGTGACACCAATGTCACAGCCAAAGTTGCACAATTACCTCTGCAACCTTCCTAGAATGAAAAAGTCAAGCCTGCATGGCTCTTCTGACCCAAACAGTGCCAGCATGGCAAAGAAAGTTGGGCAGTATTTTGAACAAGCAATAAAAAATGTTTCTCAGGCTGTCAGCACAGAACCAATAGTGAGAGAAACAGAATATGCTGTGGTGTTCCTAGCCTCTGGTACCTTGAATCTCTCCAAAGATTTATAGGTGCTGCCCTAAAGTGCTGCCCATTAGTGTGGTCTCAGGTTTCTTTAAAACAGTCTTGCATTGAGGAAGTGCACAGTAGACCCTTTGGCCGTGATATTGTTTCAAGGATAAATCTGACTGTAACTTTAAGTCACTTTTTTTTTTTTTTTTAATGCAGGTGGAATATAGTACTTAAAGGACAATTGCTTGTCTCATCCACCCAGGAAATGTAGGGCCCTCTGTGGAAAAGACCTATCATTTGTTATATGGATATGCAACTTTTAGCATATTGTAATATCTTGGACAATCTTCAAGCAAGAAAGAGATTCTTCCCCTCTGCTAAAGTGCTTGGTAGTTGATCTGTCATCAGCTACCCACAAGAGAGAAGGAGGGTAAAAATAGCCATTCTTCACAACAAATTCCTTCCCAAATCTTTCAGATTCCCTGTCAGTGCCTTTTCTGTGGCTACTATCCTTGCAGCTACAGGGGACCGTAGCCAACAGGATGGCAGGCGAGCCAGTGGAAACTCTCTGAAATCTTGATTGGCACAGAAAGATGTCAAAACTTGCCAGCAGAGTTACATTACTGCAACAAATCACAACAGGCTGGGATACCACAATCTGGT
This sequence comes from Ibidorhyncha struthersii, assembly GCA_013398815.1. Taxonomy (NCBI): domain Eukaryota; kingdom Metazoa; phylum Chordata; class Aves; order Charadriiformes; family Charadriidae; genus Ibidorhyncha; species Ibidorhyncha struthersii. The sequence continues at coordinate 94,312 of VZSZ01009667.1, forward strand.
CACTGCTCTTGCAAAGACTTGTACACACCCTCAAATCCACATACTGTTAGCCTGATCCAGAAAACACTGATATCAGCAGAGACCTTTTTCCAGCTGATGTGACAGACCTTTGACTCAGGAATTATAAACACCCTTGTTTGTATGAGTAGGGTTTCTTTAAATCCTTAAGGTTATGACAGCAGCACCTATCTGGGACATGCTGGGATATGGCAGCCAAAAGCATTAGAAAGGAATCAATACAGGGTGCTTTTTTTCTTGAAATATTCTATTTCTAATGTTTGCTGACATTTAATCTTACATCAACAAGAAACTTTAAATAAAGATGGACTGGCTGTTTGGTCTTGTCTTCACTATTTAGAAACTTTTTCTCTATTTAGAAACGTTTTCATGGAAAGAAAATAAAAACCAAGTCTAACATTTCAAACTTCCAGAACAACCCATAAGCCTAGATATGTGAATTTCTTGTCTTTCATTTTTTTCCCCCCACAAAAATGAAGCAAGTATGTTTTTCTAAAAGAAATGGCATATGAAAAATTTGGCACTACAAGGTCTGATTCACTGCAACGTCTTCTTCTTCCATTCCATTCTGACTAACACAAAGACCTGATGTAGAAATGTCAGCCTTCATTTTATATGACATTAATATTTTCCACAACTTTGATACTATACGAATAAAATTACAACAGAACCAGTTCTGCTATCTTTAGCTTCAATGAAGAAAAACTACAGCATTCTATAAGGTTCACAAAACCCATTTTTCGTTCATCAGAGCTAAAAGCTAATTTGCCATGGCACAAGATGGAAAAAGAGAGAAAATATATTTCTGAATGCATGTGTTGGTTATGAACACAAGTTAAGCTGTGTTTTTCTTCTTTGTAACTGATGAAAAAGTTTAAAATCTCAAAAATACAGTAAGAGCAGTAAATTATAGAAGTTTCAGTATTTCATCCAAAAATAAATGTCCTGAACATAAACACCAATTGTTTCACTTTTATATAACTGGAACATGTTTTCATTTTTCAATTTTGATTTTTTGGGGGTAGGGCTATTGCACAGATTTGTGAATTTCTAGTCGGTAAGCCAGTGGATGTCATATACGGAGCTTGTTCCTCCTCACAGTGCTGACTAGAATCCATTGTTGGAGGCTTCTGGAAAGTCACTTTTAACCACAAGTTACTGTACTAGCTGCAGGAACTGCGTGGAAGATAGGTACGGTAAAGAGGAGCTTTCTGTAGCATACACTAGAATGCAAGACAGATCTGATAGCCATAATAGTTATTCCTGGCTCTAGTGTTTATTGAAAAAAATAGAACCTTTATCAATAACGGCTGCAAATTTTATTCCATATTTTAAAGAAAGCCTACCATGTACAAAGCTACAGAGCTACAAAGCTGGTAGTAATTTAAAAAGAAAGACAAGATGTAATTGAGAAACAGAGAAGCAAATTCAATGGCTTGTTTCTTAAAATTTTAAACTACATCAGATGAGCAAAATAGCAAATGAACAAATAAGCAGACAAGCAAAATCTTATTTTCATAGAATCATAGACTCATAGAATGGTTTAGGTTGGAAGGGACCTTAAAGATCATCTAGTTCCAACCCCCCTGCCATGGGCAGGGACACCTCACACTACACCAGGTTGCTCAAAGCCCCATCCAGCCTGGCCTTGAACATTTCCAGGCATAAGGCCTTCACAGCTTCCCTAGGCAACTTGTTCCAGTGCCTCACCATACTCAGACTGAAAAATTTATTCCTAATATCTATTCTAAATCTACCATCTTCCAGTTTAAAGCTGTTACCCCTCATCCTATCACTACATGCCCTTGGAAAAAGTCCCTCCTCAGATTTCTTGTAGGCCCCCTTCAGATACTGGAAGGCTGCTACATGGTCTCCCCGGAGTCTTCTCTTCTGCAGGCTGAACGACCCCAACTCTCTCAGCCTGTCTTCATAGGAGAGGTGCTCCAGCCCTCTGATCATCTTTGTGGTCCTCCTCTGGACCTGCTCCAACAGGTCCATTTTGTCAGCTACTTTACAGTCCAAAGTAAATGGACGCTGCTGCATAGACGGAGCAATAGGCTTGGATTCTGAACATTTGGCTCTTGTCTCTGCTACCGGCCTTCTGGGTTGCCTTCAGCAAGTCACTTCCATTGCTTGTACCTCAGTTTCATAATGTGGATTTCCTCCAAAAAGCATTCTGAGATCTCCTGGTAATACTCTCATAGTTAAATTGTATTGTTTTCTTATTTTACTGTGGTCCTACCCTTTTTGAAGGCAAATTATAGTTTGGGCATGTGGGATATAATTTATCCCACAGCACTACCCTTGGGCACATATTGTTAACCCAGGGCTATTTGCAGTATCCAAAATAGAATTTAAGGCAAACTTACGCATCTAATCAACTGAACGTTTGAAAACCTTTGCTCAGATATTGATTAAAGTTCATAGGGGTCTCAGGCTTCAACTAAGGTACATTGGCACCAACAGAACAACTTCTATCATGTAAAAAAGCACCTATGCACCTAAAATTGGAGAGAACAAAGTAACTCTGCACACAACTGCATACCTTATATCATGTTGTAAGTATATGTCCTGCTGGAATCCTGAAAGTAAATCAGCTTATTTCCACTGGGAAATAACACCCAGTGGGTGTTAACAGTCATACCTGTGAGAAGAGAGACTTTAATTTCAGTGACTGCTTGAACCGCTGTTTCTTTATTTTGCATTAGGCAGTCATAAATGCATAAACATACCATGGAGCAATGACTGGAACCTAGATCTTTATTTTAAGGGGAAAGCATTAACCCTAGGCCACAGCTGGTGGTTTTCTGGACACAAGTGCATGCAAAGTGGAAAAACGACATCAGAATTCAGTAAGAAGATGAGAGATTATTTCACCTAACATGGCTCAAGCACTTTGTTGGACTGGATATACAGGCCTAAATGCTTTCCAGGCAGAGGGATTTAAACCAAAATGTCCCATCACGTTAGTAAGAACCTGTGGATGAAAAGTGATTGCCAGTTGTGCTTTCACCTCTGTTTCAAAGTACTGATTCCTACTTCATTTGACCAAAGAAGACTTACCTGAAGTGTCTAAATTCAAAGGAAAAGAAGGCATCTTCCTCTGGTACAGAAACAGAACATAGGTCTCCAACAGGGTGGTAACTATGTCAGCATATTTTCTCTCAGGTATACAGACAACAACCTAGATGCAACAGGCTGTAGCTTCTTCTAGAAGGGCCAAGCATCTGATAATTAGGGACTCTGAAGATGAACATCACAGCGCTGAAATCCTTTATTATGAACAGCTTCTTGTGGTAGCTATATTGCACTGAACAGGAGTTCGCTTGTAGACATAACGATGACTGCAGACACCCAGCAATTTTTGGTCGTTCTTACAGTGTTTCATTTCAGATTCCAGATTCTTTGTAACTCATACATTTTCTCATAAAAATATGTAGGAAGAACGTTTTAGTTATCTTGCACTTACCGGTAAGAAGTTACATTCTGACAGTCATGTAAAGGCATAATCAGTAACTGATCTGACATGAGTCAAACACTGTTCATGTGTAGTTCAGGTGCTTAGCACCTTAACCCACTGTCATATATATTACAGCTGATTTCAAGAATGTTGCAAAAAGCTTTTGGTGGAAGGGGTGGGAAGCAAGGGTGTGTGTATGCACACACATTTCTGAAGAGGTTGATCAGTCAGGATTTGTGGTATTATTAATTACAGCTTCCTAGGTTATTATTATTGAATTATTTGTTTGAATGCTGACTGTCTGAAGATATGATTCTTGGTATGGTTCCCTGTTCTTCACATCTTTTATCTATACAGGAAATGCCACAAAATCTGGCTCAATAAAAGACAAAGACAAGTCTACTTCAAACTGATGGAGTATTTACACAGTTAAATTTTTGACACAATTAACAGGGTTAAATTTTGGACATAATTTAAAACCAGTAGGGCCTCTATGAGTTGGTGTAGGACCATTTACAGTACCTGAATTGCTAATGTAGCCTTGAGTAAGAGTGACAAATAAACAGCATCATGACAGAAGAAGCCCTTCTGAGTCAGACAGCCTCTTCCCCCTCCTTTCCATGAAGGTTGATAACATCACCAGCAAAAGATTGCTTCCTCTAACTCAGCACCTGAGGAGTAAAAGGAACCTGGTCTACCTTTTCTCTGCTAACACCACTCCAGCTAAATACCTTGGAGCACCAAGCGCATGCACACATAGCTCCTACTTACTGCTGCCATACCAGACCAAAGTCCAAGACAGCAGAACAAGGGTACCTGAAGAGGTCCTCTTTTTCTCAGCTTAAGGATGCGTTCTTCAGACTAATTGGTTACAAATGTTCCTTTAACAAGAAAAGTTATTCATATGTTACAGTAATGCAATAGTGAGTCTTGAAGACTTTAAATGTTGTTCACTTGTCTTTGTAAATCAGAATCACCCAACAATTATTATGAAAAAAAAAAAAAACAAAACCAACAACCACCCATACTTAAACCAAATGTCATTTTTCATCTAGGGGAAAGTTGTATCCTAGAATTTAATGGATTGTTAGCATTCTTTTCTTTTTTTTTTTTTTTTTTACCAGAAAGAAACCCCTCTATATGAATGCATAGCATAGCTAAAAAACCCAAGGATTAGAAATAAAAGTAGAAGTCTTTTGCTGCTATGCTATTGATTTTTTCACTCAGATGTGATCAGACAGTCATACCGTCTGACAGGTATTCAGTGCACTGTAAAACAAACTGCTAAATCAGCTCCTAGTAGATGTGCACACATGACACAAATATGCTACACTGAAAAAATATAGGAAGAATTAAAAAAAAAAAGGGCATACACTGAATGATCATTAATTACTGTCTTCCTTAGACTACACTGGGAATTTCCAGGGAATTTCTAGAATTGCCATGCCCTGGTGAATTTGCTACAATTTGGTCAGTGCAGGAAAACCACATAGAATCTGTTGAAGTCAGCTGCCCAGAATCAACTGAAATTTGAGTCCTGTTTATTCTCTAAGTTTTGCAGAATTAGAGTTTTAGAGAGAGAGGATCCTCATAAAAAGAAATGGAAAATAAATTATTGTGAAAGGATGACAGAGCTTGCTCTGTTCTTACTTATGCTGTAGTTTCACAGGACACGTCACTTAGTAATGCAAGCCTTTTGTTAAGCATTTAATCAAGACTTATTTGGTTTCTTCAAGATCATGAAAACTATAGGAAAAGAATCCAGCAATCTTCTAAACTGGTCCTTGCATCAGATCAGGTCCACCTAGAACAACCCAACAAATGTATTTCTAACTTACTTGTGAAACTTCCCATGAAAATGATCATACAACCTACCAGTTCCTTGTGATACTCATCAGAAGCACTGAACATTGTGTCCATAATAATGACCTTCTCTTGACAGGATACATAATGGCTACTTTCGTACCATTCTTTCCAGTTATGAAAATGTTAGTATCTCTGAGTTGAAAAAAGTGCCATGCAAAAATAGTTTTTCTTCTCAGATTTTGAGTATTTTTTAATCCCTTAAAAATCTTGAAAACCTCACTCCTGATACCCAGATTTCTACAAGAAAATCCCACACCTGAGGAACTTTTTATAAGCCAGCTGAAAGTCTGAGTAGGAGAAGTTGAATAAACGGGACCTAAGAGTACTTGATTACACAGGCAGCTTTGAACATGTGTGCTGTCATATTGAAATGTGCAGGTGCTTAAGCACATGCGTAAGCAATTGTCTAGATGGCTGGCAAAGGGCTCAAAGTTCTGTAGGGCCAAGCCCAGTTTTTCTTGAAGATTTCTAACAAATTAGAGGGTCTTATTTATGGATAGTATTTTCTATGTCATGATTTGGTGAGTTGACTTGCATTTGTTTCCCTGACATTAACCTCAGTCATTATCTCTTCATAGTATGAGCTGCACATTTGCTTCTGTTGTAGAGGACAATAGTTTTTACACAGTAGCTGATGTTGATTGATTTGCTTTTGTCAGAAATCCAGGCTGGACATAGTCACCCCTGGTGCCAGGCTACTCCCTACCCCCAATTCTATTCAGTGTTTAGAAAGGAGATCTATACATGTCAGTCATCAATCAAAAAACTGAGGCGACAACATCCCAACCGTCACCTCTCTGCAGATGCTCCATGTCAGGAACAGGACTGGCTGTTTTCAGCATCCACAATACTGTGCATTTCTGAACAGATGTTGAAGGACAAGTTTCCATTTTGGATGATGTACAGCTTCTCTCCAACTCCTGTTTGAGGATACTAAGCAATTGCAAGGGAACGGGAGGGTATTTCTTCTGAAGGCAACCAAGGAGCAACTTCTCCAGTGGAGCTGTGCATAAGCTCCCAGTCTTAGACTTCTGGAGAGGCACTTTTACTGCAAACTGTAGAGAAAAAAGAGCTGTATTTCCCTCACCCCCCCCTTCTCCTCCAAAAGCTGACTTGTAGTGACGTATCTGATGATGTGATTTGTTGACAAATTTGAATGCATGTCCACAGGGAACCAAGACCAGAAATACTGTTTGGTAATTAAATTCTATGGTCTGAGTTAATACATTATTTGTAGACGCTTTTTAAAATTTTTCTGACTAATCACCATTCAGTAACTGTGAATCTAACCAGCTGTCTCTCACGCCTAGAATATTTTGCAGGGAGCATTTACCTGACACTTGCATTTACCTGACACTTTACTAACTAACTAACTAGTTAACTAAGTAAATAAATAATATAATTAATTAATTTAAGGGTTTTATGCCTTCTAGTGTATGCCTGACACAAGAACAAACAAGCAAAGCTGACCTGGGGCAGGCTGAAGCAAGGGTCACCACTGTTTCGTTAAATCATTTGTACAACAGACTCACAGAAGACATTAAAAGAACTGGTGTTGAATGCCTCAGCAATTAAGCAATATTTTTACCCCTGTATCATCTGTGGGTATTGCAGGTTGGCCTATCTGCTCTCCTTTGCTTAGAGAGCATTTTGTATTAAGTAGTACTTTTCCACAGACAACAGTCAACATTTGCCACAACTAAGTAGCTTGTTCTTGGTTGTTTATATTTCTGTCATTCAGATACACAAAAAGGGCTCCAAGATTATATTCTTTTCCCAGTAATCACGTGAATAGGATAACTTGGTGATTCAGGGCAGGAAGAAATACCAGAGGCAAGGCAGCATCACAAGCAGAGTAGAAGAGAAAGACATTGAGGTATCACTCTTTCTTTGGCTTCCTCCCTCCATTCTTTGGGTGCAAGAAGCTCTTATATGCTTTTGAAAACTGCTCAGAATGAGCTTATACCATATACACAGGTTTCTACTGCTTGTTATGATCAGTAATGTCTCTTGGTTTGGCAAATTCAAGCCTCGTTTAGGGGACACATATCTCTGAGCTGCACTTAAAACAACTGCAGCAGTTTTTTTTTAGTATTTAGAAACATCCAAGGAAGGTATTTTACCAATTATAGGCATGCAAAAAAAACAATGTGTGTCATTTTCAAAGTTCCTTGCTTTTAACTGCATGCTAAACGTGATGTCAAGTTTACTGAATCTGGCAGTTATGAGCTAATCATTATCATCAGTAACTGCCAACATGGTTATAATCTGCAACAATTTGGATCTGTGTGGCCAGTTGCTACCCATATGCTGTAAAGAAAAATAATCTCTTTAAGCTTCACAGAATGGATGACTGCTCTTCAGAGAGTTGCTTAAATCTTTAACATGTTGTAAACATTTTAAATAATGCTAGAAAGGCGATACCATATTGTTATCCTTTGTCTCTGTGTTTTGATCTTAATAAAAAGCTAAACAATAGAATTAATTAAGCTGCATTTCCAAAACCATAATCAGCAGCTGGAGAGTACCCTATAATAGAAGAAAATCGTCTTTAAAAAGATCACAAGTCAGCAATAAGCTGACTTTGAGGAACTTGTTCTTTGATACAGCAGTAGAGCTTGGCTGTTCTTTCTGAAATCCAGGACTAAACAAGAAGGGTGTATCTAGCTGGGCAATTATATCTGAGTAATGGTGTTCTAACTAATATGTTAAGGATACTAGTATGCCCCAAGCTATGAAGTGCTTAGGAAAAAATCACGTATATCTGAGCTGACTCCACATCTGTTTTTTGTCATCACAGTATGTTTGACGAGATGTTTGTCACATATATGTGAAAGGCATGGTCTTAGGAAAAGTGGTGTGCAACCCTGCACAGCACTTCAGTGGAAGCACAGGTGGAATGCACTCTATAAGAGGTACTGTGCTCCATAACTCCTGGACGATGCCGTACATAAGAAGGCTGACAGGTGCTCAGCCTGGCTTGCAGCATCTCCAGCACTGCCCGCTCAGCGGAAGGTGTGTGGAGCTGTCCCTCGCTTCCCAGCCCTGCCCCAGGCTTCTCCACTAGCAAACACCTTGCTTCCATCACCCTTCCTCACGCTGAGAGGTGCTTGCTCACAGAAGTAATTCCAGTGACTGCTACAAATTAACTGACAAAGACGAGGCAATGTGTGAGCTCCCCCTGCAATGTGTGAGCTATTAACTAGCTCAGAGGGAGCCCAGCTGGCTACCCTGGTTGCCTGTGGTGAGGCAAGCATGTTCAGCTGTTGGGCTGATGTTCCTAGCTGTCAGCTCTGTTTCAAATAGCTCCACAAGCAACGCCTAGAAGTGACTTCTTCACTCCCTTCCAGTAGCGCTCAAGAAGGATGGAGCCTAGCAAAGCTGTGGAGTTTTGGTTTGGCTTTGTTGCCTTTCTAAAGGGGATCTCGGTTGGATCCAAGAAGAGTACTGGATAGTCAGCACCTTTCAGGGTGCACACCCCTGTTCATAAAAAAGTTTGTGTAACTTTTTTGGTTTTTTCTCAGTTACACGCCATGCAAAGACTGTTTCCGTGAATTAATAGATACAATTCAAGGGTAACATTTAAGTACCAAATTATCTCTATTTCTTGAAAGTTTCCTCCAGGGAATGGGAGCTTCAATGTCACAAATAAGCCAACACCTTGCTTCAGATGAAGCTTTGGATCCTGGGAATGATTCGTGAAAATGTTTATAGTGTATCTCCAGAAGAGGTTGTACAAACTATCAGAATAACCAGTAGGGGGCGGAGGCGGGGTGGGGGGAGGATCATTACCATTACAAGGAAAACTCAAAGGTGTGCAGGTTTATGTGGAGGGAGGGTATATCAGGGTATATCAGAATGCACAAAGTATTTATAAGTCCTGGTAGGTTTCCTCATGGAAAATGTAGATGAGATTTGG
>VZSZ01009668.1:4579-54866 GCA_013398815.1 Ibidorhyncha struthersii
GTCTGTTACCCCACAGAATCCCACCTGCCTTTTGGTACTTCTGCCACCCAAGAGCTCTGCAACGGGCCCTGCACCCAAGTGCCTTCTGAAGGTGGCACTGGCACAATGCGATCACGGCCAATGGGGAAAAAGAGACAAAGCCACAAGCACAGGAGGTCGACCTTCAGCTCAGGCTGTGCTTTTCTGGGCCCTGACAGGGCCAGTCCTGCACTGCCCAGGCACAGCCGTTACATGCCTTTGTGCTCCCCCATCTTCCCCTACAGCTTCAGCGTGTGTTGCAGCCGCTCCTCTCCTGTGCTGGGCCCGCCTGCCCGTCCAGCTAAAACCTTCACATGCAGCATGTTTCTCTCCTCTGAGTACTTGAGTTGCTCAGTGCCCGAGCCGTCCCTTCCCGCCCCGCGGGAACAGGCCAGAACCATCCCCTGACCCTGAGCAAGTGTGGCACAGAGGGTGCAAACCGCTCACTTCCCATGAGTGAGTGCATGAATCCATCTTTTGCTCTGTATCTAAGTGTTGTCCAATGGAAATTGCACTCTCAGTCTGACTGCAGGAGTTGGGTTTGTTAGGGACGGGGTGTCCCATTCCGTAGCTGGAATTCACAGTAACGGCAGCTGGGAGGCAGGAAGAGCCATCAGCAGCGCACACCAAGGATCATCCATCCTGTTCTTTACGTTACCATCGTTCCTGCCTGAGCAATTCCACTCTCCTGAGCAGAGGGTGTCGTGTCACCGCTGTGCTCTTCCTTGGCATTAGCTGTTGTTGCTCACATTACTTTTCCCAACGCAGTTGTTGTTGAATTTCCACAGCAGAATGGTGTCTCTGCACCTGATCTGCTCAGGTCTACCTAAAATACCTTTCTTGAATAACCTGGATTCCCAACAAATTTTACATCTAACTCCCATTTCTGGATTAATAAACAATTTAAATACAAAGGGTTATTTTCGTATGCTAAAGGTTTGAATGCTAAATTGTGACCTAGGTGAGAGATGTGCATTAATTTTTTTCCTTGCAAAAAGTTATTGCAAGAGATACAGTGAAACGCTTTGTCTCAGGCTTTATAAAGTTCCACGTGAGTAACTTATTTTACCTGCTGAATTCAGGTCCGACGCAGCACCGCGCACCTCCTGTCCTCTTGCCACAGCACAGATCGCACCCCACAGTGCTCTGTCACTCACGCAGCTCCAACCACTCCGGCAGGTGCAGAGCACACACAGCTGTGCCGCCTCCCACTGTTCCAGCACTCCACAGGCAGTAAGAGGACTCGTACCTTGTGGCAGTGAAGATGCCCCACCTGTACAGTTCTGGTGGGCTGTGCGCTCATGGTTTGTTACCCTCTTGCTAGTCCACAAAACACCCCGCAGTTCTAGAAGCTCCACTCGCGTACAGATGGCTTCAAGAGCTGCTGCCTCCTCGGCTTCCAGTAGAGCTCTCCAACCCCCGAACGCACTCCCGGGGGCCGACAGCGCCTGCCATTTTCTAAACAAGCTTTCGGGTTGCTCAGACGGTTCAGAAGAGCAGCGTGTTGCCTCACCTCAGCAGCTCCCAACCCTGCGGGATCCAAGCACCTGCCCCACCCTCTGCTACCCCTTTTTTCCCTTTTGTAGCATTTGTTCTTACTCAAGGTTTGGGTAAAAGAACAGAACTGATATCACAACAGATCTTACATTAGAGTTTTAAAAAGCAGTGAGGAGAAAGCGGTGGGAAAGCTGTGCAAACCAAGAGCAATACAGAGGAGAGGCAGAATTGCTCCAAAGGGTGTGTTTTTCAAGGGTAGTCCTCCAGTTGTTCAGTTTCTCTCCAAACTCAGGAAGACAATTCCCTATTGACTGCGTCCCTTCGCTTTCTGAAGGTCTCCCTCTCTCCCCAGTCACTTACGCCTCTCGGACTGCGCGGCACATGGGAAGATGACGGGGGCTGCATTTATGTGCAGAATATCAGTGCTGACTTCCAGGCCGTCCTCACCAGTCCGTTATCTTCTCTGAAACACGCGTATGAAGTGAATTCTCAGTGTGCTTGTTCTCTGCACCACACTCATTCACAGACAGATTTTAATTACACCAGCCACTATTACTTCGCCTTTTATAATGAACGTGTTATTTAGAATTCAGCAGAGGAAACATCTAACTATTCCGAACCGCTGATAACATTGCATTTTTAGACATTGCCTGATTTTTAAGATTCAGTATATTATTTTGTATGTAGGTACCCATTATTTGTTTGTTCAAACACTGGCCCTGGAACTCTCCCAGCGCTGGGCGCTGCCGAGGGGGGTAAGCAGAGCTGTTTGTTTTGCTATTTAAATCGTCTCCATTCCTCAATTACTGACCTGTCAAGAAAAATACTTGCAAACCCATCACTTCCTTCCAGCTGCCTTTTAACAGCTTCTTCCCCCCGTCCTCAATGCCAAAAGAAAGCTTACCTTCCCCTTTCAGGGCAGGTTTTAATTCCCATCCTCTTTTGGCTCCTTCTCCACGTGGTTTGTTCTCATTGCGTAACGAAAGGTTTGGTGGAAGCTTGTTTTGTACAGAGCTATTTATACGGGTCATACAAATAGCGTTTTGCAACAAGTGCCACTGGTTTACATGGGGAGGTGACATATTTCCAAGGTCCCATGAAATACTGCAAACCTCAGACACTGGTTACAACTACGCATTAGAAGATTTTTTTTTCAACTAGGCAATCAAGTATGAACCTCCTGAGAACACCAACATCCCATTCTTGAAGACAGCCAGAGACTGCAGTAGATCAACAGACTTAAGCACAAAGCGTAAGCAGAACACCCCCGGAGGCAGCCGTCGAGGAAACGGTGCTGCTGCACATGGGTCATGCGGCAGATCACAGCCCAAAGGACAACCCCGACTTCTCTTTCCCTGCGGGTCTGGACAGACCACACCTTCTGAGACAGATTTACCCAGCAAGGTTTAGTGTCATAGACAAGTTCTACTTAGAAATGCTGAGAGATACTTAACCTTCCAAAGGAATTCTAATGATAAAGTGCTGTTCCTTCTTTATTTTCATTCACACTAAACACGGCAAGGGACAAGTAAACTGTGCCCGTGGCACGAGGGAGGTATGGCAGGGGCAGGAGCGCTGCAGTGTTTACTACCAAGGCCTGCTGAAATAAAATTGACATTAACACCATTAGGAAATTTAGAAAATGGAACAGTTTAAGCGACACGCAGTATTATTTGGGATGGAAACAGACTATCCTTTGCTGCATTTTCTCTGTACACTGTGGAGAATAGCAGGTGGGAAACCAATAAACCGAGCGTAACTGTACTTTTTGTCAACCAGAGTTATATAGCATACGTGACAAAGTTTACTTCAGCTCATGGTTCTGGATCTCTTCATGTTTTGGGGGGCCTGAAGTACAATTATGAACACACACACACTTGTAACACACGAACAGCAGGAACCCACTTTAAGAAACAGCTTAGTAAGTTTTCAGAAACCAGTTTTCACATTTGGAGTTAAGCAGACATACGCAAGCTGAAGGGGAACTTTACATGGTGGAAACGTAACCACCCGTTGTTTGTCATTAACCCCAGGGATTGCTGGTGGCAGCGGTTTGAAGATGAATCGTTCCTTCATTACTACCCTTTGACCATGCCGCACTCTGGCATCGCCAGCTGAAGTGAGGAGGGTGTTGCTGCGCCGTGCAGGGTGGGGAAACCCTCACCCGCCACAGCCCCCACCCAGGGTTCCCCCGACTGCCGGGGCACGGGCACAGGCTCCGCTGCAGCTCTAACGGCGCTGGCGCGAGGCAGCGGCACTCCGGCCGTCCCTCCCGCCCCCCCTGCAAGTTAAATGCACAGACATTGGCTCGTTCAAACTTCTCCTCAAGCCAAAGTGAACAAAAATGCAGGTCTTCTCTATAACTTAGTCCTGCTGCGTACAGTACTGATCAGCGCAGCCCTCTGTACTGCGACGCACAGCACAGTGCGGGGCAATGTTTACCGAGGGGTCTCAACAGCTGCGCGTTCTGCATCTTTAAAAACACTTTCACCTTAACAGTAAGTATAGCAGAGCACACAATGAATGTAGGTAATGCAGAAGTTCAATAAATTCCTTTTGATATTTAAAGTGGAAAACATGTTTATTAACATTCTTTCAAGCTTTCCTTATTCAAGGCCATATAAAAAAAATCTCTGCATTTTGATTATATGTATGTTTTTACTTTCTACATAGTTACAGAGGTATTACATAGCGTTTAGTTTTTCATGATACACTGGTAAGTACTGAGTTCTGTTAAACAGTTATAAGCACTTGTTTTCAAATCAGGTATTTGAAAAGTACAATTTTTCTATATACATAGTTTAGCAGACTAACGCAGCATAGAATGCTCCTTAGTAAGAGGTATATGAGTTGAGGATCAATAGAATACTTACCTAAAATTATTTTTCTATGTGGAACAAAACCTTTAGTCATCCCCCCTCTGCCCCCCCACCTCCCACATCATCACTGGAAACCAGACTACATCGTAGTAGCAAGTAGGGATAACTCGTGTGTTTATGGTGGATCTTACCTTGTGAATTGCTCAAAACTAAACACAGAATATTCTAAGTTTCCTTATCCTGGGAACTGCTCTATGGAACTGCTTAAACTCAGCTACTTGTGGCAACCTCCAAAGGATTATTTGGAATCACTGCTTTGAGAGAGAAGTGGCATTTCTTCTGCTTCATTTTGATACACCAGCATACAGAATATTGATCTGTTCTACATTTTTTCTTTCAGTAGTGGTGACAGTTTTTAGGAAAACTCCACACAAACATGCAAATACACTTTTTGTTGGGCATAAGGGGTAACACATATGATACATGTAATAAATATTGCTATCGGTATGACCCAGTTGTAGCTACAAAATGGAAAAAAATTACTTCCAGATAAATCCCATTTCAACAAGATACACTTAAGAGTCTGTGTGATATTTCTATTGATATAAACTATTAACATTATTCATTAGCATTGTGAAGTCCAGTTAAACTGTTCATTTTGAGAAGACAGAACATGTGACTGAATACCTGAATCAAAAATAAATCTATCCGTAACGATTTAACCATAGTACTACTACATGAACTGCTGCTCCTACTGAAGAAACCAAATGGATTACAGATTAAAATAGATTCCCTACATAAAGATTTGCAAAGTATAGCCTTAAGAACTCTTTTGTTCATACACTATTCATCATTAGTGGTCTCAAACAGTATTTGCCACTCTGTACTCCCTTTCGTCATTGGGCTGTAGTTGAACCACTACACTTTCTTCGTTTATTCCATTTTCTGCATCACTGCTATCGATATTGTCATTGTCATCTTCCTCATATTCTGAGGACTCAGTCATGTTCTGATGGGAATGCGATTCTGACAAAGCCCCGAATGACTGAGTACTAACTGAGGCTAACGGTCTAAGCAAAGGAGTATTTTCAGATACTTCATTCTCCTCTTGACTACTGTCTGTTTCAGAGTCTGAGTCCCCCTGAGAAGGGACCACTTTCTGCTTACATACAGGACATGTTTTTTTTGTTTTAGTCAGCCACGGGTCCACACACTTGCAGTGATATGCTGTTAGAAAACAAAATACAAGTACATCGTTATCTACGTGAAAAGGACGAGGAAACCTGCTTAATCATATTTATGTTTAGTAACACAGGAGAATTTTAGAATTTAACTCAGAGAGGATTTTAGTTGCAACTCTGTCAGCATGGAGACTGTCTATCCTTATGTACAAACCAGCTAACAGATTAGATCGCGGACATATGGATATATGCAATAAATACCTACTGCCTCTACTGAATGAATCTGAGCGCAGTCCTGCAATGGGCCACGTTTGGCAAAATAAACTTCAAAAGCTTCTTGAGGAATTACAGCCACCTTGCAGCAGACATGCCCACCATCGTTATCCTCACAACGCCTCTAACCTCCACCAAGATTGTATCTAGGCACCTTGTTATTAAATAAACTACCACATGATTTTGCAGATTTTAAATTAGGTCTACAGTTGGCACTGCAACTATACTGGCTGTGTTTAAAAAAAAAAAAAAAGCCTTTGAAAGTGTTTTACTTACGGTATTAAAAACTTAGCTCTGCTTATTAAGAGAGCCTTCTATCAGGCAATGAGCTAGGTATTTCCAAGGGCGAGCACGTTGTGTTTCCGTCCAAGCACATTAGCAGCAGGTTCTCCACAAGAACCAACGATGGTCTTTTATTTATTTATTTATTTATTTATTTATTTGTCAACCTTTGATATTGGTGATCAGGTTTAGGTAACTTTGCAGTCCCTAGCTGGGATAGATGCTATGGGTCTGTTTTTTCTCTTCTGAGAACGCCTTGTCAGCCTGTTTTGAAATTGCTTTTTATGAATGAAGATCTACAAAGCTCGGTCTGTCATCTGCTGTGTTCACTGTGGATGTAAGGCTGTAACATCAGTTGCCTCCCTCTTCAAAAATCTCTTAGTGATGTGGTATTTGCTGTTGCAGTGCCTGGTCGGAGCAGGAATTTAATGAGAAAAAGCTGGGTAAAACTGCACCCAGCCAAAACGGCTGCAATACAGTTAATGGACCGGGAGGTAGAGAGGATCTCATGCTAGGAAGGATGAATCCTATCTGCCTCGATAGATTTTACATAGCTTTTATCAAAAAAAAGTGTTTAAATTTAGAGATGCTCTTGGGCCCAGGCCTCTTCCAGATTTCTAGGTATAAGCTCTTAAAATACTTCCTTGTACTTGTAGGCAGTTAAGAGCAGTCTCATCTTGTGCGCAGATACATATGTGACTGCGTAGATACGTATGTGACTACGAGATGATACACCTTTTGCAGTGGACGGTATTTGAGAAAGACAGTTCAGACAGTGCACAACTTGTCACAGTAAAAATATTCCACTGCTCTTTGCGCTGACAACACTGACTTGCAAGCACACTCCAGGCAGTGGTCTATGTGGCAGACTATTCTTTCGCCCATATCTCTGTGACCAACAGCTGAATTATGTTTTATGGTTTAATCGTCTTGGAGAAAGTGAAAGCCTGTTTTTTTCACGTGAAGAGTAACTCTGGAATGTGTTTCCCTGTTAAATGCAGACATTTAGGGAACAGTGTCAAGCCCAGATTTTCATTCATGTGTACATCCAAAGAAAAATGCGAAGTGGGAACACGAGCCTTTTTTGCTTTTAAAGAGAGAAAAAAAGTTTGCTCTTTTCCCAATTTGTATATACACTACTGCATATTAGCAAAAATAAATTCTATAAATCAATCAATAAACATTCACAGTGATTTTTAGACATTGTGTTTTAAAGAGCTGTTTCAATACAAACGCCAAACCTAAAATAAAGCTGCTTACCATGAGAACACGGAAGGATTCTGAGCTTGTCTCCATCCTCATATTCATCCAGACAAATGGCACACACATCGTATTCATCTCCTACAGCACACAATTAAGAATCTGATTAATTTTAAAAGATTTGCCACAGACCTGTTCAAACACACGCATACAGATTCTCTTGGGCAGTTACACAGGTTGAAGAGACAATTACTCTTCCCTGTCCATGCAAGGGGCAGGTTCTTTGACGCTATACAGTCAACTTTGTCGTATTTCTCTCTTTATTAGGACTACAGCTCATTCACTTTCCTTTCAGGTCAGTAAAAATGTTTTAAACTGTGTGAATTGCTATCTCTATTATATTCTAACATTCCTATTAAAAGTAAGAGAAAAGGATTTAAAATATAGGATACACTTTAACTATACAGGTATTAATAAGTTATTGGGAAAACTTAGGCAGAAAAATAGCAACAAAGACAACTGGATAAAAAAGCAGAATAATAATCAAGAATGATAGTCTAGTCACAGGATAAAGTTTACATTATTTTGCAATTAAAACCTCACAAATAAGATATACATTACTGACAGTACTGACATTATGTACAGCGTTGTGATATATTACATGATCAAAATAGAAACACTTTTTAGAAGTCAATTTGCTCATGTTTTGTTTTTATCAAGGACTTTATAACATGGTCCCTTCATCAATCCAAATGGTTCTTTCCAGTTTCCTGGAGGATGCTGGCCTGCTGAAGTTCGCCATTACACCAGCAGGTTGTGTCCTTGTCATGGTTTAACCCGGGCGGGCGGCTCAGCCCACCCAGCCGCTCGCTCAGTCCCCCTCACTGGGATGGGGGAGAGAATCGGAAGGGTAAAAGTGTGAGAACTCGTGGGCTGAGATAAAGACAGTTCAAGAGGTAAAGCAAAAGCTGTGCGTGCAAGCAAGCAAAATAAGGAACTCATTCACTGCTTCCCATTGGCAGGCAGGCATCCAGCCATCTCCAGGACAGCAGAGCTCCATCACACGTAACAGTGATTCGGGAAGACAAGTGCCATCACTCCAAATGTTCCCTCTTCCTCCTCCTTTCCCCAGCTTTCATTGCCGAGCACTTCATATGGTGTGAAACAGCCCTCTGACCTGCTGGGGTCCACTCTCCTGGCTGTGTCCCCTCCCAGCTTCCTGCCCACCCCCAGCCCATCACTGGCGGGGCGGTGCGGGGAACAGAACAGCCCTTGGCACTGTGCAAGCACTGCTCAGCAGTAACTAACACATCCCTGTGTTACCCACACTGTGTCCAGCACAAATCCAAACATAGCCCGGTACAAGCTACCATGAAGAAAATTAACTCTATCCCAACCAAAACCAGTACAGTCCTTTGTTTGCAGTAATTTCATCTGTGAAGAGTTGTGAAATACCATGATTTTCAATACCAACTTTCTTCTTCTGACCTCTGCGCCCTTGAATATTTATATTCAATATTTAGACAGACTTCATGTCCCATCAATGGACACCACTGAAAAGAGCTTGGCTCCATTTTTTGCCCCCTCCCTGCAGGGGTTCATATACATCGATGAGATCCCATGAGCCTTCTCTTTCCCAGGCTGAACAGCCCCGGCGCTCGCAGCCATTCCTTATAGAGATGCTCCAGTCCAATAATCCCCTTCATGGGGCACTCACTGGGCTCTCTCCAGTAGCTCCATGCCTCTCCTGTACTGGGAAGCCCAGAATAGGACACAGTACTCCAGATGTGGCCTTACCAGTGCTGACCTTATGCTTATTCCATCATTGTTTCCTTAGCTTCAGAAACCTAAGTCCAACAGCCTTCAGCCTTACCAACATCTGGTCCAGGAAATTCAGCAGAACTTATTCCACAAACGTGTATATCCACGATGTGTGTGCACGCCTGTTTCTCAAGATAGTTGAAGGCACTTGCTCTTTAGCCTAATTCTTCAAAGGTGGCACAGTATCCTGAATAACAAAATTTCTTGCAGATCTCTTAGTTTTGTATATACATAATACTTTTCATAGTTATACAGAAGGTATTTTTGTTGGCAAAGGTGTGGAGAAACTGGTGAAGAGAACAGCCTAGAGATGTTGGCAAAAGATGAAACAGTAGAAAGCAATATGGATTCAAAGACATCTCTCTCTCTCTCCAGGCAAGGACAGAAAGGCTTGAACCTTTTGGTGCCTTCCTTGCCCCTTTGAATCTAGGATTCTCTTCTGTGAAGTATATCCAAGTTCAACGGAAGGGGAGGAGCGTGCCCTTTCCAGAGCGGCACATAACATAAGTTAGGGCACTTAATTAATGGTAAGCTACATAAATAAAAGAGAAAACAGGATCAGATGTAGCATGATCATAGTAAAGGCAGACAATGCCTTTCCAAACTGATTTCTAGAAATAAGAAATATGGCCCATCTTATCTACGTGGAGTTTGGTATAACAGTCAGTAAAGTTCTGTGTGTGAAATGATTACTCCTAGTCAGTAAGATTAGCGAGGATTAGTAGAGGGAGCTGAATAAATGGAAGTTGCTACTAGTGGTGTTAGAAGCAGCTCATTAGGTTGGAAGAGAGTTATCAGTATTGTCTTTTTATAAAATTGCCTTGGAACAATATTGATACAGAACCAAGGAACATATCAATTATACATATACAAGACATGATTAAGTAGGCATCATCAAGAGGGTAATTGGGATAGCACAGAAAAATCTGGAATAATGGTACATGAATGAAATTCAGTACCATAACATGCAAGTGCATCCACTTCAGGATTACGTCCTTGGAAATTTTAGCTGAGATTTCATCAGTTGTAAACGACTGAGAAGAAACAGTGTTCTGGTTGATCACTACAGTGTTCCTAATGTGATAGAACTGGGAAGAAGAAAAATGCAACAGTAGGAAGCATCAAGAGTAGTCTTTCTAGAAGAGGTAAGTCTTGTTTAGCAGCCTGTAACGTGGCCACCTGTATCCTCAAAACAGTAATTCAAACAGAAACAAAGAAACAATATAATGAACACAAAACAAAAACTATCATGCAAGAAAAACAAATAAATAAATAAAAAGCCTGATAATTTTAATCTAACAATCTGAAGGCTGAAAAGGGATTCCGCTTTCTTTATAAACACCACAGAGGAACAATACCGTGGAGAGAGAAGAGAGGAGCTGGGGGGGGGGCAGGGAGGGAAGAGCTATCATCTGACCAGGAATCATTAGGTTGCAAGTGAAAACTTGGCCGCTGGACCAGTGATATTCTGAACTGGCCTTTCAGGACCATCAGAAGGTAATCATGGTAAAGGGCCAAATCCCCCCCTTTCCCCAAACCCAGTTTTAGGTCAAGGGTTCAGACAGGCGACACAGGCAGTTCCTAAGAGAATAGCACCTGGAAGGAGATGGAAATGGACATCCTAATCCTAGAAGACAATGGGGGCAACTGTCCACGACCGCCAGTTACTAGGCTGTATTATTAAAGGTGAGTAGTGCAAAGTACTTCTTTTAAAATAAAGAGGTAGCTAGATTCCATTTTGTAAGGAGCCGTCTTTCATTCTGTGTCTTGTAAATACTTAAGTCCCCCTCAGGGCTTGATCAGGTTAAGTAGTGAAAAGGTCCTTTTCACTGTTTGGACCCCTTCCTTTGACATGAGCTGGGTTGAGTATCTGCTCAGCTCTGTCAAGGCTGGAAAAGTTCTGGCCACGTGCAAAGCCACTGTATCTGCAAAGTTGGTGAACTCTTCTTTCACACACCTCCTGCAACTTACACTCATCCAATGCCGCTACTCACCGTTTCCAGCTGGCACTTCTCCTATGCCACTAGCACTTCAGGCAACTGAACCTCACTGTCCTAACACTGCCCAGTACTGCACTGTCTCTTCACAAGCAGCTGCTTGCTAGGCCTGTACACTCTTCTGACCGTGACGTGTTCTTTAGATGCCCAAACTGCAGTGTACCAGAAAAAAAAAGTCTGGCCCAGCCCACCTCTCCCCCTAATTAAGTCCTGCCTATCACACAGAGAGAAGCACATGTGCCAGCAGACTAAACTGCAAGCTTCCCTATCACTTGACTAACACATGTTTGGTTGAGGGACTGGATAATTACAGGGTCAAGTGATCCAATGCATATTTGTACATCCCATCATAAGGGCAGTCATCTGCTCCCCATGTGGCGCTAGGGTGCCTGCGCCCTGGTATACACTTTGGGATAAGGCAAGGCACCAAAGATGGTGCCTCAGGAAAAAGAGATTACATGGCCCACTTTGCCCAAAGGATGGACACCCCAGATACAGCCTGCAATATCCCAGGGCTGGCCCCAAAGAACTATGTCACTCTGCAGATTTTGGCTAAGTATTCATAATAGCAGTTCTATCTCACTACGTCTGCTTGTTCCCAACTTGTACTGTCTTCACAGCTGCTTCTTAATTTCCCAGTGCTCAGCAGTTTACATTTTCACCATCTTCAGGGCTAGCTAAGATCCTGGGTTTTACCATACAGCAGAGGAGCTAAAGAAGTAAGGAGATGTAGATCCCATCAGAAAGAGTACGTGCAGAGAAGGTTCACTCTCTCATACACCAAAATACAAATGGGAAAAGGCATACAGCAAGGCAGAGACCCCTGTAAGAGAAATGATGCCCCTGCCATCACACCCCCTCAAGGTAAAAGAAAGAAGGGTTGAGATGGCATATCTTGTTCTCAGGGGCCCTCAGGGCAGATTTCCCCACCTCCTTCCTCCCTCTTCCAGCTCCTTCCAAATTCCACCTAACCTGAGCCACATCCATCCCCCAGGTGTTACCTCATCAGTCATCCCCACAACCCAATTCTCTACACCCATTCCCCGCAGTGTAACAGCATTCCTTTCCCAGTAAACTTCTATCAAGTCTTTTCCGGACTATCTGCTGCACTAAAACTTCATTGCTGCACATCACTCTGAGGTCTGACATCAGAGATGTCAAATTTAAGTGTGCAAGACTGATGTGTGCTAGTGCTGGAGTTAATACCCACAACAAGAATCTCTTACATACTTAATTAACTTTTCAACATACATATATCACACACAGTAATCTGGTAAATTCTAAAAAGCAACTTGACCAGGATTTTTCATTAACTGTGTAACAATATACTTCACCAAGAAAAATAAACTCTTTGCAGATGTAAAAAAAAAAAAAAAAAGTCTTAAGCATTTTTAAATCCAAAATGCAGAAAACTGAGTCCAATAAATGCAGTCTAACAGCTTTTCCCCATTTAGTCTGTAAATAACCTTTAGTCTTGATAATGTTTAAATACTTTCTCATTTAAAAAAAATGATAAAAACCAAACGCAGTAATTACAGTAATAGATTAAGACTATTCATATAGAAATAACTGCAGCTTCAGCTTTTAAATTTAGATGAGATATTGGGAGGAAATTCTTGGCTGTGAGGGTGGTGAGCCCCTGGCGCAGGGTGCCCTGAGAAGCTGTGGCTGCCCCATCCCTGGAGGTGTTCAAGGCCAGGTTGGACGGGGCTGGGAGCAACCTGGGCTGGGGGGAGGTGTCCCAGCCCAGGGCAGGGGGTAGCACTGGGTGGTCTTTAAGGGCCCTTCCAACCCAAATCATTCTATGATTCTATAAATAAGGACACAGCTTATATTCCACATTACCAGAAGAAAAGCACTGCTCTGCCTTGACTCGGGATTTTTGCAAGCCGCCTTTTTCAGATGTTAACAAGAGTGAGCTAAGAACTGGAGCAGTTCATTAACAACAGGGCTGTTTAATTTATCTGAATTTGTGGTTAGCTGTATTATAAGCTGGTGCCTTTTAAATCATTCCAATGTTGAAATACCATTGACTATGATGTAAAAAAATCAAAATAATACAGGATTGATTTTTGTAGTTCAGAGAATTATTTTACTATAGAATCCCATATTGTTGCACATGTAGTTCTCTGAAGCCTACAGCAACTAACAATCTGTAGACTTAAAAATTTACAGTATAAAGCATGTTCATGGAAATAGTTCTATTCTGGGCTTTTTTAAAGGTGCGGTCAATTTTTTAAAAAATACATACTACACCTGGTGGTATTGATCTAGAATCTCTCTTCCAGAGGGTGGAAAAACATGGAATAAAATGTTATGCAGGATCATAGCTGTCTGTTGTTGCTGTTCTGCTAAAATGATTTTTTTTTTTTAAGCACTTCAGTATTTCAAAAGTATTATGCACAAAATTGAAACTTGACACCTATCAGAAACGAAAACAGAAGGAACATATAGCATGTGAAGGGCTACTGCACTACTAGATACACCTTTGGAACATGGTAAGGGAAGCCTACTTGCATACAATTATTTTCTTACCTCGTTCATAAGGCTTGCTCTTGTATTCCCTGTGCAACCTAAACTCCCCAAATAAGCAAAGGAATGCAAAATGAGCCCCCCCCCAATTTTACCAAAATATTGGTTACAATTGATTTCTCTTATTTTATGATGGCCATGAAAATTTCTACCGAGTATCTTTTCCCTGTGCCACTTTCACTAAAAGAAAAAAAGAGAACAAAAATTTCCAGCCTTTCTCACTTCCAAAGGTATAAACCCAACAAAATATTTTAAACAGTACTCGATTATATAGCAGATACAAAACGAACGCACAGAAGATATCCTTAGAAGGCGAGTTCTTCACATTATTAAATGTATTTCTTTATTTGGGAGTGTAAGGTAGATGCTAAAAACTAGTCACACCTATGTAGTAACAGACTAATCTCTAATGCAGCAAGGTCTTGTGTTACCTACTACCTGACTTCTGCATTATTACAGACCACATCAAATAAAGCAGCCAGCCAGCAGTATGGGTACAATTAACAAAGACACAGCAAATTGTTTAAATTACAGGTTTGCTAAAGCTAGTGATTTGACAGGGAAAAAAGAAGGGAGGCAAGACTGCAGAGGTAAGCGAAGGAACACATCTGCAGTGTGCTTCATCATCAGCAAAGGTAAATTACAGAGATTAGTACATATGCATGGATTATGTTGCTTTCATTACAATTTTTTTAAACCGAAAAGGCAATAAAAGATTAATACAAAAAAATTTAGTAATACCATAGTATTGGTAGAGCATTGCAACATTAGGTATTCAATTTCCGCAAGAGCACTGCAAAGTACTAAATATTCTCAATCCTACTTTATAGGGGTGGAAAAAAAGTGGACAGAGATTATAATTATTTTATCTTGGCACTCAGTAAATCAGAGTAGAAGTTGCAACTCAGGATCTCCCAGTTCATAGGTCTACTCTACAAATAATAGAAATCCGAGATTAAAACCAAATTCTCATCTGTTTCCCAAAAGATAAATTCCTAGGGCTTCTGTGATGGCAGGAAGTCTGTGAAATTTTCATGTTATTTTTGATAATATGTTATTCAACATAAAGGCAGAGCTGATGACCACCACTGGAAAATAACACTGCTGTAATCTGGCATTTCAGAAAATAAGCACAGCAGACAAGAAAACCGCTAATAAACACAGTTTTCCTGATAGTTACTATACAACAATAGAAGATAAAGGGAAAGCAGGAGAGAGAAAACACCTCATGGGCAGGCAGGAAAAGGTACAGAGATTAAATTGAGTCCATCACTGTCAGACCTACATCACTGTAGTATGAGCTTTCGTCTAATGTAACAGTGAAATATTTCAGCTATGGTTTTTTTAAGAAATTACTTCCTCTTTTGCTATGACATTCCCTCACTCCGTTGTTTCTGCTAGTCAAACCATGTTTATGGATCATTTATAATCAGCACACTATTACCATGTCCAACACAAAAAATGAACATTAACCATCAGTCAGTACTGTCAAAGGCATCATCTCTCAGAGAAAAAAAAAAACAAACCAACATTCAAATAATACAGCTGTCCTCCTTTCCCCCCACTAGTCATTCAACATATATAAGAAAGTCTTGAAAAACACTAGCACACTGTTCTTGAGTAGGCTTATCTCACTCACAAGCAACATGCTTATTGTTTTAAGCAACATGGGCAAGAACAGCCCATTCAGAAAAAAAAGACCCAGTGGTAAAGCGTCACACCCTTCCCAGGCCAGTTAAGCACAGATAGTTTTCTCAATATGGCCAGTGCTGAAGTTCTCAACCACAGAGGCCGCAGATCCATCTGACAGCATATTGGTGAACGGCAACAAAGCTATTCCTCTGACCCTTGTCAAGGCCACGTGTCCCGGCCTGCCTTCCCCAACTTCACAGCCCCAGCTCTTCCTGTACCATAACCAGCAATAAGCCCTCAGCCCAACTGTTCACCTGCACCCGCTGGAGCCATCAGCTGCAGGCCATCTGCCACACCTCCCCATCAGGTTTTCTCACAAATCGATTAACACTATTACCCAGACTCTTGCTCTCATCCTGGCTTGCGGAAGGGAGGCAAGCCTGTGCAGCAGTGAGGACCAGAAACACCAGCCCTCCTCAGCGCTGAGACCTGGATGACTTCTCTGTGAATCCTGGAGCCTCTCTGTGACTTGTCTCCAAGGTGGTTTCACCTCCAGGACTACATGTCCCTCAAAGAACAGAGGATTTAAAAGGGACACTTTGCAGACATCTTTTTCTCAAATACCCATTACTGTATTTTAGAAGCTGGCTCAGAACCACCAAAAATCAAGGGAGGGGAAAGGAAGTATGGAAACCACTGCAAAATAAAGTATCTTGTTTAAATAAACCATATATGAAAACTCTTTAATAAGTAAAATTATCTCCTAACTACTTGGCACATACAAATAAAAAAAGCCATTTTTTGGAAACACAGAATTACCCATCCACATATATCCCACATAGCTGTGTACTTATGAACAATGAAAAATGCAAAAATAAAACTGCAAAGACTTTGGTAGAACTTATGACTGGTTTTCTCTATTAGACCGTAACTGTACTGTGCAGTCAGGCAGATGGGTCAGTAATGAACAGTAATTAGATCAGTTATAATCCCATTTTCAAGGAAAAAAGCTCAATTTAGGAATATGTAATAAACTGCAGAACTTACTCTGCACTTACTCTGAAGCAGATTTTTAAAAAGCATTGAGATACATTTATCTCCTGCTATTGCTCAATCCTATGTATCAATCTGCATATAAAAACAGACACACAACAATTTAATACACATTCGCTTAAAATGACATGTACTCTTACAGCTTATTATTTGTCACATGTTGGGCTTTTTTCCATGTGTACGTAACACATTTCAAAGCTGACTGCCTAAAGTTAAGCTCTTCTTTCATATTTAAACACCTAACCAAACAGCTCCATTTTTAGAAGTCCTGTGGAAGTAGCAACTCCCAAATCCTGGATAATTTATCAGGTATCTAATCACTCACTTAGGATCCTAATTTTCAACACTCACTGTAGAAATAATTGCTTTGTTCGTGTTTAATTTCTTAATAATATGCTCACACGTCTCTTTTGCAGCATTCTATCTTCACTAAATTTACCATAATTTCTTTTCTACAGGAGCAAGAGGTTACACTGTAATTTCATTGCAGTTAAGATGTAAAAATTTTTTCAGTCTTGGCCTAGATTCCATTTAAGGGTAAAGGTAAGCTAGCTTGGAAATAATACTATATATTTTTGATAACAAACTCTACAATACATACCAATTCAGAAAATTTCTAACCCGTTTTTTTTTTCCTAAGCTATTATTCTTCAGAATATTCAGATTTGCTAATGATCAAATTACAGGCACATAAAATAGATTTGTGTTTTTTGCTGTCTTCACTTTTGTTATAAAGACATCATACAAAAGGTATCAACTCCCACTGACTTTCATATGACCAAACTGTAATCTATTTTGTAAGGAACCACACCACAAAACTGCCCCAAAACTCTTTCAATGTAGGAAACAGATTTTGATGTAGCGTACACTGCATTCTGTGGCATTTCTCAGAGGCAAGGGTTGCTGATTAGGACTTTGCCAAGATAGTCAATGCCATGTATTTCGTTACTGCATCCTCTGCTCATTACAGAAATGCTAAGTGCCTGACCTAAAGCCTACTGAAATTAGTAAAGAATTCCAAAGCCTTACAGTGGTATTTGACTCAAATCCAATTTAGGGATGGCTCATGTATTTCCTCTTTTAAGAACTCTTTAGGTATGTCAGAGTGCAATCACCTCTACAGAACAATCATCTTCATCACATCATCATTTCCCTGTCAACCTATTAAATTCTAGAAACACACTTAAGCCAGTTTTCCCTTAAAAATCCTTTTACAGTACAGTGAAACCATTTATTAGGCAGTGATTCATGATATAAAAAGCAGTGCAAGAAAGAAGAACCAGTATCTGCGGTGTCTTAGCTTCACTACCTGATTAACGTTTCAATTCGAGCACATTTTTAAGAATACACTGGAGGTGACAGAAAATCCAGCATTCCTAAAAACAAGATTATAGTCCACAGGAGTTGTTTTCACCTATCCTTCCAAAGCAAAACGTAGGATTGTTTGGATATATCATCAAGAAGACCAAAGCGAAGGGAATTTGCAATAATGTCTTGAGAAACCCTATCTTTCACAAAGGAGCATGAAGCGATATATCTTTGAAAATGAAATCCTAGTTGAAAAAAATAAGCTTTTTGTCCTGTTTTTCATAAGCCAGCAAATGCAGTGGATAGCTGGATATTTACAGCCAGGTTTACTTTGCAATGACTGACTGAGCTCTGAACAATATTGTGTAAGATTCAGCAAAAGGAAAGAGGAAGGAGAATGACGAAAACAGCATTAAGATATTTTCATACACTGGCTACTTAGTCATGTAATTCTGACACAGTTATTTACAGATGCGCACAATTAACTGTCAAAGACATTAACTGATTTGAAGCAACTTTTTCTTTGCAAATTTCTCTTTCAAATACAACAGTTTCTCTTGTATTTTTATTCTAATTAGATTTCATAGGGAATGAATAATATCAGCTTTATTGGCTTAAGATAATTTTTTAGAGTTAATTTTAAATCCATACTAATAGGTCACTACAGCAAGGTTCAGTCTACCCTGCAGAGGAAAAACTTTTTCTTCCCNATTGCATAAAAACTCAAATTGAACATCTGCTTTGCACAAAGTGAGAGCAGTGGCATTAATAATGCAAGCTGGCTTCATCGAGGGCAAAGAACAGTCAGTGGTTCTACCCTTGAATCCAGGCATATCCCCTAACACGGTCTTTGTGCCTTGGCAAATACATTCTCTATTGACATGCAATATGTAGTAATCAGTCATTTCAGTTAAGTACTTTTTCCACCTTTTCTTCTCATACCTTGCAACAGCTTGTACAAATGAACAATCAGATGGTAA
The DNA here is from genome assembly GCA_013398815.1 of Ibidorhyncha struthersii. Classification (NCBI taxonomy): domain Eukaryota; kingdom Metazoa; phylum Chordata; class Aves; order Charadriiformes; family Charadriidae; genus Ibidorhyncha; species Ibidorhyncha struthersii. The sequence continues at coordinate 23,173 of VZSZ01009668.1, forward strand.
AATGGTAACACATTTAAAGAACACAATGGAGAAAAAATGGGGCAGATTTTTTTTCTACTTTTAATGAGTAGGCTACAACAGAGAAGGACTCAAGGCAGCTTTTCTGTTTCACTGAATAAAGTAACTTGCTACAGCTTTATTTCTTATCTTGTCATTAGATCTTGCATAAAATTAATCACTACAAAGAATCACAACAGCAAATGTTTTGACATTAAATCCAAGTTGTTCTTGCCCTCACAGAAGTACTGTGATGGAATGAAAGGATCGCTCTTCTGGAAAAGCAGATAAATTATACCCACAAGATAGTTTTGCTTCTCTAGTCCCTACAATGTCAGGCAACTTAGGTGCCACTAGTATTTATCGGTTTCCAGACAAATAATGGAAATAATGCATCACGGTGACTGACTGCTGTGGTCACTGTTAATGAGAGCACAAGGAAGTTTTGTGGAATTTCTGTATCAATTCTGTGGTATATTGAGCAACATTAATTCTCAGCCACAGTTAGCATATGGTGTCTGCTCTGCCTCCATTAAGGAAATGTTACAACTCCTCATTTTCAGTGAAAGCAGGGTCAAGTCAAACTTTTGTGTGCTTTCACTCCAAACTCTACTAGCTATTTCAAATGCACTCAAATTATCTCCAAAACTACACAGCCCCTCAATTTAGATGGTTTTGGTGTTGAAAACAATTGGTTAGACAAAGAATGATCCACTTGCCTTTCTTAAATTTATGCACAGGAAGTTTCTTAAGCTGATCCTTCCTAAGCCGATTCCTTCTTGCTCTGTGTCTGTCTTGCACGAATTTTGTGATCTGGAAACAGACATAAGACAGCATGAACAGCAAGTTAAAACAATGAAAGAACAACAGAAGTTTTGATTCATGAGTCTTTGCAGTAAGTTAGTTCAAAGGGAACCCCAGCTGAAACTGTATCATCTCTTCCCTTGCCTGGACCCAAGGATGAAGCCGAACAAGCCTGAATGATGTTCTTGATGACCATGGCACTTGAAACTGAAAACATATAACATTTTTTTTGGAAAGGAAAGAGGGGGGGGAATAAGTGTCCATACCATATAAAACAAGGGCCACTGCTGCAACGCTCTACTGAGGCCCATGTACAGTGGGATGGCACATTTCACAGTAAAACAATTCATTAAGTTTGACTGGTTTTGCTTGCAGTTTTACATTATCACAGCTCTTTTAGAGGATTATTCCCGCATTCATCAGAACTGTTTTCGTAGTATCTAGATGTAGTCTGGGGAGGAGTAAAGGGGTTACTTCAAGCCATATTTACTTGCTGTCTTCAACTATACTAAAGATTATGCTTCTAATTTCTTAGTAGTCCCTAATGCTATTTCTGTTCAAATTCTAATTCATATCTGTGATATGACATTCTTTTTCAAATATGATGACAAACAAACAAAAAGTGGCCTTAACCAAAGCACACATACTAACAAATCTTTCAAAAATTGCAGAGGTGCTCTATGCCTACCTACACTGTGGGTAAGATAAACACAGACAGTATTAATATTATGAACAGCATTAGTATCTCTCACTTTAGGAATCCCTGAAAGGCACTGAAATATTTCACAACAGATTATTTTCTTTAAAGTATGAACGTATGCATATTATGGACAAATATTATTAGGACCATTTGAATCTGTAATTGGTTTTGGCAAAATAAAATTTATTTATCCTTCTGCATCACACCTGGCTTCACTTTTTAAGCATATTTAGATCTAAACTGTTCATTCAGACTCTTTTTACCCCAGCTAAACAATGCACTGTATGCATTAACTGCAAATTTTCTGCTGCAATTCAGATACTTAATAACAGAGAGTCTCACATTCATTTCTTAGTTAAAAACAAGATTTCCTGACAGAAGCAGGGCGAAAACCACAAATGAATGAGGACCAAATCCAACCCAGAACCTCCCTGGGATCAAGTTTATTGCATCAATTAACTGTCCAGTGCTCTAATCTATAAAGATCCCTCTGTAAGGCCTCTCTCCACTCAAGGGAATCAACGTCTCCTGATTTAGTACGGTTGGCAAGCTCGCTTAGCCCACACTCAACTCCTACGTCCAGGTCATTGATAGAAACATTGACGAGAACTGGCTGTGAAGTTGAACCCTGATGAACACCACTAATGACTGGCTGCCAGCAAGACATTACCCCATCTACTACAACTCTCTGAGCATAACCCTTCAGCCAATTGTTCACCTATCATACTGTGTATGTTCTAGCTTTATAGTGGACATTTTGTCCAGAAGGATACTGTAAAAGACCATATCAAAGACTTTGCTAAAAAAAAAAAAAACAAAAAAAAAAAACCACAAGCAAACAAACCCAGAAAAACACAACCCCACACATCCACTGCATGCATAACTGTTACAAAAGGACATTTAGTTAGTAAGGACTGACTTTCCCTCCATGAACCCATGCTAGCTTTGACTGATGACCGCATTGTATTTCAAGTGTTTTTCAGTAACTCCCAGAATAATTTGCTCCATAATTCTACCAGGCAAAGAAGTGAGACTGGCAGGCCTATAATTACTAGCGTCTTCCTTTTTCATCTTCTTGAAAACAGGACAAATAACATTTGCTCAACTGGGACCTCTCCAAATTCCCAAGATTGCTGAGAGAGATCTCACAATAACATTGGCCAACTCTTTCAGTACCCTGGGATGAACCTCATCAGTCTCTGTAGACTTATGTGCACTCAGTTGCAGCAGCAAGTCCCGTACAAGTTCAAAGTCAACTGGGAGCTTATCACTCCCCCAGTCATGGTCCTCCAACCCAGGGGCTCTGAGGGTCTCAGGGCCCATCACTGTTTTTTAAAAAAGACAACAACATCCACTTTATTATCTTTTCCCCTAGCCCTTAACCAGAGGCTCTCAGCCATTTCATTCCCAACTGCAAGTGCTGTAGAGTCCAACCCCTCCCTCACACACAGTGCTATGCCTCCACCTTGCCTGTCTCTCCTGAAGAGCCTGTAACTGTCCATCACAGCACGTCAATCGCAGGACTCTTCCCACTGAGTCTCACCTATGCCAATGATGTTGTATCTTTGGGACTGAGCCAAAGCTTCTACTTTCTCTTGTTTATGCCTCATAATGCGTGCATTAGTGTACACACATTTCGTATGTCCCCCAGCATACTCAGTACATTGTGGAACCAAGTGAAAGCCCTCACCAGCACACCATCCCTCCCTGTCATGCCACCCCATAGCTTAGAATCATAGAATTGTTTAGGTTGGAAAAGACCTCTAAGAGCACTGAGTCCACCCATTAACCTTACACTGCCAAGTCCACCACTAAATCATGTCCCTCAGCACCACATCTACACATCTTTTAAATACCTCCAGGGATGGCGATTCCACTACTTCCCTGGGCAACCTGTTCCAATGTTTGATAACCCTTTTGGTGAAGAAGTTTTTCCTAATATCTAATCTAAACCTCCCCGGCACAACTTGAGGCTGTTTCCTCTTGTCCTATCGCCTGTTACTTGGGAGAAGAGACCAACCCCTCCCTCACTACCCCCTCCTTTCAGGGAGCTGTAGAGAGCGATAAGGTCTCCCCTCAGCCTCCTTTTCTCCAGGCTGAACACCCGCAGCTCCCTCAGCCGCTCCTCACAGGACTTGTGCTCCAGACCCCTCACCACCTCTGTTGCGCTCCTCTGGACACGCTCCCGCCCCTCAATGTCTTTCTTCCAGTGAGGGGCCCAGAACTGAACACAGTACTCAAGGTGGGGTCTCACCAGTGCCAAGTATAGGGGGATGATCTCCTCACTAGTCCTGCTCACCACACTATTCCTGATACAGACCAGGATGCCATTGGCCTTCTTGGTCACCTGGGCACGCCGCTGGCTCGTATTCAGCCGGCTGTTGATCAGCACCCCCAGGTCCTTTTCCCCCAGGCAGCTTTCCAGCCACTCCGCCCCAAGCCTGTAGCGATGCACGGGGTTGTTGTGACCCAAGTGCAGGACCCGGCACTCGGCCTTGTTGAGCCTCACGCCACTGGCCTCGGCCCATCGGTCCAGCCTGTCCAGATCCCTCTGTAGAGCCATCCTACCCTCAAGCAGGTCAACACTCCCGCCCAACCTGGTGTCATCTGCAAACTTACTGAGGGTACACTTGATCCCCTTGTCAAGGTCGTGGTTAAAGATATTAAAGAGAACCAGTCACAACACTGAGCCCTGGGGAACACCACTTGTGACCAGCTGCCAACTGGATTTAACTCCATTCACCACCACTCTCTGGGCACGGCCATCCAGCCAGTTTCTCACCCAGCAAAGCATGTACGCCCATCCAAGCCATGAGCAGCCAGTTTTTCCAGGAGAATGCTGCGGGAAATGGTGTCAAAGGCTTTGCTAAAGTCCAGGTCAACGCCATCCACAGCCCTTCCCTCATCCACTAAACAGGTCACCTTGTCATAGAAGGAGATCAGGTTTGTCAAGCAGGACCTGCCTTTCACAAACCTGTGCTGACTGGGCCTGATCATCTGGCTGTCCTGCATGTGCCATGTAATGGCACTCAACAGGACCTGCTCTGAGCACCAAGGCTGACAGGCCTGTGGTTCCCCAGATCCTCCTCCTGGCCCTTCTTGTCATATTTGCTAACCTCCGGTCAACTGGGACATCCCCAGCTAACCAGGACCGCTGAGAAACGATGGAAAGTGGCTTGGTGAGCACCTCCACCAGCTCCCTCAGCACCCTGGGGTGGATCCCATCCAGCCCCATAGACTTGTGTGTTTAAGTGGTGTAGCAGGTCACTCACCATTTCCCCTTGGGCTATGGGGGCTTCATTGTTCTCCTCGCCCATCTTCCAGCTCAGGAGGCTGGGTACGTGGAGAACAACTAGTCTCACTATTAAAGACTGAGGCAAAGAAGTTAAGTACCTCAGCCTTTTCCTCATTCTTTGTCACTATGTTTGTGCCCCGCATCCAATAGAGGATGGAGATTCTCCTTAGCCTGCCTTTTGTTGCTAATATATTTACAGAAATATTTTTTACCACCTTTTACAGCTGTAGCCAGATTAAGTTCTAGCTGGGCTTGGGCCCTTCTCATTTTCTCCCTGCATAACCTCGTCCTCCTGCGTTGCCTGCCCCTTCTTCCAAAGGTCAGAAACTCTCTTTTCTCCCCTAGTTATCTTTCACTACTGAATCAGATTTTATCCTGTTCCCCCATCAAACCTGTACTACACTGTGGAAAATACTTTCAAATACCTCTCCCCTTTTTTCCTCTCACAATTTAACATGAGCTGTGTAGATGGATTCTGGCATTTCCAACATTGTATCACCCGTTTTCAAAACCCTTCAAACATCTGTCCCAAACACGTACTACAGGTAACCCTGACTTGCAGACATAAAATATAGTTTTCTCCTGGTTTCTGTCTGGTTTCCCTCTACAACACGACTCAAAGACATAGAAAGAACCATTCATTTTAGCACTGATTACCTACTGACACCAACAGAAGAGAAATTCAGGTCTCTCGAAGCCTTTCCTTTTATAACTGGGACATATTTGGAAAAATAAATTCTTAATCATAGTTTACAGACATGCCCTTTTTTACACTTCCTCACAGTGCATAAGCAAGGAAATTGGAGACAAGTCTAGATGTCTCAGATTTCCCTCATCAAATGTTTATTTCCCCTTCTCATAACTAATAGAGAGATGCTAGGTGGGATTAGCTGTGGATTGTACAGATGGTTCTTCCTTACATATTTTATTTGTAATCTGGGACTCTCAAATTCACACATTAAGTAAAAAATTGTTTTAATTCAGAGTATCAGCATGCCGATACAAAGAGATCCCACTCTTAAAAGGCAAATTTAAAAGAATCGGCATCTATGAAATACTGTATGTTTAGATTGGATATATGAGGGTGGTAAGACACAGTTTGCCCAGTGAAGTTGTGGATGCCTCAGCAGTGGAAGTGTCCAAGGTCACAGGCTGGACAGGGCTTCCAAGATGATGTTTAAAGGTCCCTTCCACCCAAACCATTCTATGATTCGATGGCTTCTGCTAAGAGAACTCACTTATACCCTAAAGACAAACACTTTACAAATTTGTTTAGCTCACTCCTATAACACTTGTAATGCCATTTGATGCACAAAAACTGCTGTTCTCCTAGTAAGGGAAACATCTGCAGTTCTAAGGAGAGGCAGCCTTTCAATGGGACTAGCCTTGTGTTACATGGCTCTGGTTCCTTGCTGAAGTGATTGGTGCAGCCTGGTCTGCAATTTAGTTCACTTCTTAACCTGAAGATGATGGCACTGAAGTCCATAAGGAATTTTTGCAAATACCTTAATATCAGCTAAAAATAAAAGCAGCTGAACTGGTGAAAAACTCTGAAGCAAAATATGAAGAAATATCCCAACAGTAAAAACCATCTCCTATTTCTGAATTTCCAGTGGTGTGGTGTTCATAATAAAGCTCACACTCCTCATGATTACAGTTGTCATATGTCCCCCCCATGAGTTCTCTCTTCAATGGTAACCTTCTAAATTGCTCTTTAAATAAGAGCCCCCCTCAGTATTTTTATTGCTTTTCTCTTCATTACTTAATTAGTATCTTTCTGAAAATGACAGATCAGTGGTTCACACCATATTTTGACAGGATACAAAGCCAGTACTTATGATTTTCAAAATTATACCACAGTCCCTTTTATAGCCTTCCTCATTCCATTTCTTGGATAACCAATACTTTGTTTGAATTTTCAACTTCAGTGCACTATAAGCATATTATTAGTGAAGCTCAAGTTGGAATATTGATGGTCTCAGAATGTCCCGTGACCACTCTCCTTTAGAAATACCATCTCTCCTTACCTCAAACTGCTGACCTTCAGGATACAACGATAAGGCTTTACATTCACCTAATTAACTGAGACAGTCTTCTATAATCAAGGTTATCACCAGAAGGTCAGACAAAGCATTAGTGAATTTTACATCATCTCTAGTTGGTCACTTCTGCTTTGTTTTCAGAGAACTGCTGCAATTTTGATTGTGCCCAGGACTGTCAATGAAATATGTGACTTACAGTGCAAAAAGCACTAACACAGAAAGAAATATTTTAATAAAATGTTATAGAACAGTTGATGTATTATGTGATTTTTATCAAAAGGTAAAATAATAAATTGGTCAGGCACCAGCAGAGATTCCAAGAAGTAGGATGCTAAGTATTCTCAAATAATATATAGCTATGCTATTTTACCTTTTATAGGAGACACATGCCAACTGGGAGACTTTGTAGGTAACGTATATGCTGCAAGACATATGCTATATGCTGTAACAGGCTCTGAGCTTGTTGACTGATTACTATACTTGCAGTAAAAAACAGTGAGAGCTGCTCTGTGGAACAGTGGGACTAATGTTTATCAGGCAGTACAAGTTTGGTAAGGTGGGACATGCTCTCAATGTACAAGAGCACAAGGACAGGTCACTCTTTATAGGGGAAAAACAAAGCACTTGCAGAGTGCAAGAGTAGCAGTGAGGACAATTCTTTGCAAGTAGCTGGATGCCAGGTAGAACATCACAGAATCACAGAATTGTCAGGGTTGGAAGGGATCTCTGGAGATCATCTAGTCCAACCCCCCCGCCAGAGCAGGGTCACCTACAACAGGTTGCACAGGACAGCGTCCAGGCATCCTAAGGGCTCCTGATACCCCTTTGCCAAAATTCTGCACCTGTTTACTGCACTGAGAAATAAAGGGTTACAGGTAAGCACGGTATCGGTATGTATGGTACACACAGCTTTTGCTGTGCCTGTACTGTATCCCTTCACTTGACTTCAGTAAGTGACAGTTCTGTGATGATTTGTTTGAAAGAAAAAAATGTTATTAAAAGAAGAAACTTACCATAAATATGACGATGAGAATAAGACAGATCCCTACTATTATTAGGAAAGGAATTAAGTAGTACTCCAAAGGAAGACTGAACTCTGGGATTAACACAACATGGCCACTATGGGGAGAAAAAGACAACACTTTCTAAATAGGTTAGAATTTAATGAGCAATGACTTAAAGAATAAATACAATGAAAAAAAACATTAAAATAAAAGCTAAACACACCAAAGGAATACCTACCTGTGCACAACAACACAGAAAATTCAGCTGCTATCCACATAATGTAAAGCCCATTAAATAAAACAAAACAGTGTTTCTTAGAACATTTTTGGAGTTGAAACTACTTATTGACATCAAATAAATCTAAAGCAACCAGGAAAACAACTTCACAGCTGCTTTGATAGCAGAATGAGAAAAACACAACATGACTACCAAAAGATACTGTGAAATCATTCATATTTACTGAAGCATTTTGGGTTACACAGGAGGTTTAGTTTCAAATCACAAAGCATGGTATATTGCACTCTTTGTCCTCTGGAGAGTCAAAAAATTAGAAGACAGTAACCAAAAATCTTCCTAGAGAACCTGATACGAATGCTGCCAACTGGATGTATGAATACTTAAAGAAGTAAAATCCCATTATTATTCTGTTGGCACAAGCAGTCAGAAACAGCCGTAAAGGTACAATGTATAAGAGTGTTAACAGTTCTATAACCACTACTCTTGCGGAGCCACACTTTTAAGTGGTTTCATCAGGAAGGTGAATCTACCCAAGAATGACACAATCTAGTTCTTCTGATTAACATAGTGAAAGGACATCAGAGAGACCTGAAGGAGCAAGATCATTAGACTAGCAATACAAAACACATCTCCTTTTCCATCCTATTCAAGGTATATATTTTAACCCTCTTGTTCTTGCAATGCTTTTCTTTTTAAAGTTTTAGCCTTAACAGCAGCAGTGCAAACCTAATCATGCACCCCATTAGAATCATCTTAAACGCATCCTGCCAATGCTCCTAGCACAGGAAGTTCTCTGACTTGTTCTAGAGCTATTAATAAAGGGTGATGAAAAGAGACAGGTTCAGTAGCTTTATACTATGAATAGCTGTGCACTTAGAAAGAATGCACTTCTGAACAAGGAATGCAGTGGGGAGCACCAGGGAAATCAATAATCCCATTTTTCTATGTCTCTTCCAGAGCAGAATTGCACTTAAAGTAAGTCAGAGAGGAGTTAAACACTGGTAAGGCTTGACAAGTGATCATTTAAATTCAAACTACCAGTCAACAAAATTATCCATGTCAGCATTTGTATGGATACCTAAGAATATGATAGAAAGGGTAGATTAAGACATACAGTTCGGTCTTGACCTGTCAATAGTTTCATGGCTGCATTATCTCCCCTGTGCTTTAAAGATTTATTTATTTTTTTTAAAGACCCATCTGACTTCAATGGGAACTGACATATTGTAAGAACACACCCTTAGATCTGAAATACACACACACTCACAGACATTTCTGTGATTCCTAGATCCTTAGCTAAACTCATACATTTAATTCTATAAGAAAATGAAAGAAGTAACATTTGATAAATACATGGTAACCCTCTTGCAGGAAAGCAATTTATATTCTTTTTTAAAATGCTTTCTGCCCATTGCTCTCAGGCACAAGGTTTCACCTTGAATATCTATAACCTCTGTCATCACAACATCCTATTTTAATCCATAAATATAAAAAAGAGGCAATGACTTAATGCGAGGAATAACACGGAGGTAACTTACCCCTTTTCATAAGTAAATTCTTCTTTAAGAGCATTAGCTGAAGTCTCACCAATAAAGACAGAAGGAATGTCAATTTTCTTTAAAATCTCAACTGTATAAAAAAAGCAGGAAAATAAAGCTGTTATTACACGGACACTCTATGGACACTCTTAAGACATAAGACTTGAACATTATGAGACTATCACAACATGAAGACATATTTTAATGTAACAACATACAGACTGATGCACATGCATGCTACGTCTTTACATCATATAAGCAGTGGCATCATTTTTCCTACTGAATATCTAGGGACTTTATTGCAGGTACAGAAATGAAAATTCTTAATAGAATCTTTAAAGAGAGCATAAAACCATAACATTTTTACAACAAAAAAGAGGCATTATCAGAGGAAGTTTAACCAGAACATCATTCTTACTCAGAGACTAGATAAAGTCACACAACTCCATTAATTTCCAGAATTTCTGGCAATTTTTATGGTTTCTGTGGTCTGGTACTGTACATTTTAATTAATCTTTCTTCCTGCCTTGTCACCCTAAACATAGATGAACACAACAGAAACAGTTGTGGCTAGAAAAGGTAAAAAAGAAAGAAACTATTTCAGTCTCAAGAAACTGGATAGAACTGTCTCCCTCTTCTCTGCTTACTAGCAAGAGCAATAAGAAGCTCAAAAATGCAACTTAAATGAAAAATTATTGAAAGATAAATCCCATATTCTAGAAAGCTGTCTCCTCGGCTTCACTTTATATTGATTTGCACCTGACTTATGCTTCACATTTATTCTACACTTTCGTTTCTCAGTGAAACCTGAAAATAAGATTCATGCAGGTTGGGAATTCATTAAAACCACTTTCACCTAGCTTTCTGTGCTACTCAGCTGCCATTTAGTTTGCTGAAAGTTCATTTCCTAGTTTATTCAATGGTGTTTCCACTTGGAAAGACTTTTTTGTTCTCATTTATGTTCTTGTTCCATATTGAGCAAGCTCAAAAACTGGACAAAATAAAGAAATGCCACAAAGAAAGTCCTAACAGCACTACAGACAAAAAACACATACCATGAAACAAACCCAACATTTTGACTAGATTACAAGATGTTCTGAACATATTCATTCTGTCAAAGGTTAAAATTGGAACAGCTAGCACCAGAATCAATCAGGAAATGGCACACTGGTCTGATTCTTTTTCCAACTGAAAACCTGAAAATATGTACAGGTAATGTGTTCATATGAAATTAGAATTTATTTGCCCAAAGGAACAGAAAAATGTACACAACAGCAAAATAACAAAATGGACACAGTAACAAATACTAGAAAGTCGTATTTTAAAGTTTGATTTCCTTCCAAAAGAGTAGAGTTTTATTACTTTTCCTATATTGCTATTTAATTAACAACACATCAGTTATTTTCCACATCAGTCATATAAATCTCTCAAATGTAACTATTTAGCCTGTAACAGTTGAACTAAAATTTAAAGGAAAAACAAAAGAAACACTCAGAGAATGTACAAACTTAATGCCACAAATAATACACAAGTATACATACATGTTCCTATACAAACATCTCCCATTTTAAAATGTCAAAAGCAGGCAGATTTCTGTTTGGGGGTGGGTTTTTCTGGGTTTTGTTGTTGTTTTTGTTGTTTTGGGCTTTGGGGTTTTTTTTTGGTTTTATGTGAGAGTTCATCATAATACTTTATACTGATTTTATTACTGTACACTCTAGTGGGTGAAATGATTTTCAAACAGGAGAGAAGAAGTGATACCTGTACTTACTGTCGTTGGATCCCATGCTTATGAGGTCATCAGAATCAACATTGTGAACTATAGCTGCCTTGTATCCAGCTCTCTGTGCATTTAAAACCTGTAAGCCATACAGAGTACTCATTAGAAAGACGATTTCTTCAAAATATAGTAAACTGTCTGTCCTAAGACAAGGTACACTTCCAGGAAGTTATAAATATTATCACAACTTCATTTGCACTTATAAAACAAGTGTCACCTTTCAAAATAAAATCATGTAATTATTCTTGCACTCATGTAATTGTGTTATTTTTCCAGAAAAATCATTCAATATTGTCTGGAGACAGCCAGTTTTTACATATACTAAAAACAGGATTAAAAGCTTTCTATAGGTAGATAAAAATAATATTTAATCATAATTGAAAATAAAGGTACTAACTAACTTTGGTAAACTAGAAATTACCACTTGATAGCTGATGAAATCACGAGTAGTATCTTTTCTGTGCCTTTAAAGATGTGGAAATATCTTACCCAGGTATCAGAGGCTTTCTCATGGAAAAGTACAAAATCATAAATCTGGGTACAAAACTGTAAGTATCTTGCATACCAGTTATGTTTCTAATACATACTGGGTTTTTTTGTCAATACAAGCAAAGCCTAAGGTCCATGTAAGTGGCATTTGCTGCAGTGACTATCAGTAATGCAAACATAACTAATTTACAACTATTCATCTTAGATATTGCTTCTAATGCATCCACAACAGTATAAAAACTCATCACAAGATGCAAAATGCACTGAAGAACCTTGAGGAACATTTGGGTTTCATCCTGTATTCAACTCCTGCTAAAAACCAGGTAGTAAGTTTGGCTATAGCTGAATAGACTTGCTCTGAATTGATCTAGTGCGGGACATGGTGATAGCTTTTATTTCCACTTAGATGCATGTATTTAAGGAGACCGTAACACAAATACGTGTTTACATAACAGGCAGACATACAATCATTAAGTACAACTGACCAAAACACCACAGCTTTAAATACCTTTGAAATGGAAAACAGTTGCAGCATTTGGCTATTATGGCATCACAACAGCTTTATTAACCAGTCAACAAATACCAGCTACCCTACCACCCTTACAACCAACCACACACACACAAACAAACCTTATGGAACTCTGCCCTACACTAATTCACCAAGAAACCACCACCATCTCTCTCTTACAGCAGATTATCATCACCAGATTGGAAACACCCAGGGGGAAATTCTGGTGCTCTTTTTTAAGACCTCTACCCTCAAAGCTAGGAGAGGGAAAAATAGGTATGTATATATATACACACACACACACCAAATTTTTCTTCTCAAGAGACAAACAACAACAAGGAACATGAGTGGTAAAGCTTGAAAGCTTCCACTGATTATTCTAAAAAAGGTTCTCTAGGTCAAGCTTGAAATACAAAGCCTTCTTGCATGCTGCACAACAGCAAAAATAGGCAAAAAAGAAAAAACGCATGAGAATTTTAACACAGTCAAAAATAGGCAAGGAAAGAATTAAAGGCATTGGACAGCTACGTATCTAAGTTTGTGACACAGAATGGCAGTGATGGAGTCATCACTGATAACACATCATAAATCACCAAGTGTTGAAACCAAAGAAAGCAATACAACAGGTCATCTGAGCTTTAAAGCTCCCTGGTTACCACAGGTTCTTAATCTTCATATTCACATAAATGTGCTATGGTAATTAGCGACAGTTTCCAAGCAGTATTAATTTATTTTGTTTGCTTGCTTTATTTCTTTAACATCATGTTCTGAATAGGTGCAATTGTCCATTATACACTGAAATATGTCCTTCAGGACCGGTAGTATATAATTTGTATTACTTAAGGAAATGTTTTAGTTCCCTACACACTTTTGCCACTTACTTATAACATAGGGCCTTTGCTTAATTATTGGATTATAAAACGATGGTGTTTGTGTAAAACCACAAATGAATATGCCTACAAAATATTCAGGTGACATAGAGCTACTCCAGTAAAGAGTGGCATTAACACAATCACAGCCAGGCACCTTCTCCCCAAGCTACCACATACAAGCACAGCCTAACACCACCATCTAGCTGCAAAAAGCAGCAGCACCTGCCTGTGCAATTATATTGTTAAATTCCAACTTGACCCTGGCTACCCAGGGCCTCAAAGACAAAAGCACAAATTCTGCACCAAAACTGAATCGCAGAACCATAGAATGGTTTGTGTTGGAAGGGACCTCAAAGACCATCCAGTGCCACCCCCTGCCCTGGGCAGGGACACCTCCCCCCAGCCCAGGGTGCTCCCAGCCCCGTCCAACCTGGCCTTGAACACCTCCAGGGATGGGGCAGCCACAGCTTCTCGGGGCACCCTGTNACAATAAGGTCTCCCTGGAGCCTTCTCTTCTCCAGACTGAACCCCCCCAACTCTCCCAGCCTGCCCTTCCAGCAGAGGGGCTCCAGCCCTCGCAGCATCTCCGGGGCCTCCTCTGGCCCCGCTCCACCAGGTCCATGTCTCTCCTGTGCTGAGGCCCCCGAGCTGGAGGCAGCACTGCAGGGGGGCCTCCCCAGAGCGCAGCAGAGGGGCAGAATCCCCCCCCTCGCCCTGCTGGCCACGCTGCTGGGGATGCAGCCCGGGATGCCGGGGGCTCGCTGGGCTGCAATCGCACATTGCCGGCTCGTGTTGAGCTTCTCATGCACCAAAAGCCCCAAGCCCTTCTCCTCAGGGCTGCTCTCCACCCATTCCCCTCCCAGCCTGGATTTGTGCTGGGGGTTGCCCCAACCCATGTGCAGGACCTTGCATTTGGCCTGGTTGAACTTCATGAGTTTTGCATTGGCCCACCTCTTCAGCCTGTCCAGGTCCCTCTGGATGGCATCCCCTCCCTCCGGCACGTCAAGCATTAACCCATTTTTAAGATGTATCTAAGCAGGATGGTACAGCTTCAGGAAGTGATTTCTTACTGCATAGTAACTTTCCACTATAAGAAAATGACAATCAACTCTTTACTCAACAGTTACATGCCCCAGAGCACCATCTACTCAGATTCTCTCCTCATATTTCTAACAATTATATTCCAAACAGCAGAACGATGTTATTGGAAAACACAGACGCCTTGAGAAATCCCAGTGCTAAAAAAAATAAATCAGTTTTAGATGTAAACACAAATGCATGGTTGGGAGTTTGGCCAGTAAAACATTGCTGCCTTTTGTGCCTAAAGAGGCAGTTTTAACATAGCAAGGTATAATTTACTTAAATTTCATGTAATCCCAGACCATTCTAATAAGTTTTTCCGTAAGTAGCACAATTTTACATGACGCTTATTTTGCCAAACACACTTTTTATTTAAGCAGAAAATATATGATGCTTCCTACATGATGTCAACAACACATTTCAGAGTCACTGATGACCAGACTCAAAATGCTATGAGAGAGATGGACGGGAAGAGGAGACAGTTTCTGGCCTAGTAAAGATTCATACACAATAAAATCAAGAAACAGCTATGCACCTGTATTTGCCATTTTCCAAGTAAAATAGAAGGCGAGATGGAACTTTAAAAATAAAGTCCAGCTTTTGTTACAATTTGCACCCTGTCAGTTAAGTAGCTCATATGTAATGTAACTCACATATAACTCTCGGTGCACACACCACTTCCTGGCAGAAACTTCAGGGCAAAATGCTGTAGTATTTATGAAATTATATAATGCAATATTGCAATAGTATTAACAACATAATATAAAAGTGAATTCACTGGCCAGTGAGTACGTAGATACCCATGCTCGCCTTAGAACTTCTGATCCACTTTCTACCTTGCTCTTTGTCTAACGAGGAAGTCTGTGGGAATCTACTTTTCCAGATATTATGTGAAATATAAAACATAACCAAAAAATGCTTATGTACAGAGCTCGTGTGACTTAATCCTTAAAGAACTGACCATGGAAATCCCTGAATGATAACGTACAAATTTTCCATTTTCTGCCAGAACACAGTCGATGAGTGTGTCGCAAATCAAGATGTGTAAAATTAAAATACAAGAGTTCACAGTTACTAAGTTGGATAAAGCAATTCTGATGTCTGCTCCCTGCCCGACTCTTGCCTTCAGCCGAGCAGCTTTCCAAAGCTTCTCAGAATTCTGTAACCAGCAACACAGATAGGATTTTTCTGATTTAGCACCAGAGCTGAAGGCTCAGTCACAGCAAGTTGTTTTCAGCAAACAAGCATTTGCTGTATTTCTGATTAAAAACATTTTTCACTAGAAGAATTCTGACTTGTTCCTTTAACAGTGTCTTCAGCAGTAATACCATCCCATCAATTTAGGGGCAGCAATTAGAAAGGCAAAGAAGATGTGGAAAAGATACACAGTTATTTGTCCTTCCTTTGCCCACTAAGCCATATACACACACAGTGACAGGATTCACAGTACAAAATATGTGACATTCCCGACTTTGATGTGAAGGTAGGTTATGTGAGCTGTGGGGCTGCCTCTACTGCTGGAATCTGCAGTCTGGATAGAATTTACACATTTAACCACAATACCACATAAATGAACATCCGACATAGCAGCAAACATGCCCGGATCTCCTTTTAGTTCATGAAAGTCAACAACAAATTGAAGAGCCCTCTTTTCCTTACGACATCCTTTGCTGCCCCATATATCAGGGTCATTTTCAAGAAAACCAAATATTCTAGCCACACACAAATAATTCTAATTTTGCATTTTTAAAATAACACAGAGATTACTCCACTTCACTGCAGGTCAAAATTTGTATAATATAAATACTTCATAATATAACATCTAGCTGTTCTACCCACTAAACATTGCCATCCTGCCACATGCGCCTGTTTCTGCCCAGCAGTGCTCTGTCTCTCCCCATCAACCAACTGTGATGCTACCATTGTTCATGGGGTCTCAGTGTCAGCCAAGATGGTCCAGCTATTAAAAACAAATAAATCAGGAAAGTGGCTTGCAGATTTTGGGTGCTTTTCTGTCATCTCCGTTCCCTAATTTCCCCATGATCTCTGGCAGCAGAGCCTAACTGGCAAGAAAAACTGATACTGCTACAGAACATTTTCTACTATAAAACTGCAGCTTCTGTCATCCTTATTTGCCACATAAGCTGGCTCACAAACAGGTAATCTTAAACTAAATCATATTACAATTCCGCTTTATCTGCCTGCAGACAATAAGATTCTCCCTTCCCTTCAGAATCTATCCTGCTGTTAGCTATAGATATTTTTCTGAAGCACCAGTAAATTCTTTGAGACCTTGAAATGGGGGGGGTGGGGGGTGTTAAAGGAAAAAAAAAACACCTTACCTTGATATCAAAGTTGCACTCGAGCCTTCGAATTAACACAATAAAAGCACTGGACGAGTTGTCTCTCAGTGGAGGTGGGGCTATAGGCTCACATGCATTCTCTGGTTTTGAATTTATTAGGAATCCCTAGAAAAAAGGAACAGAAAAAGGAGCTTCATTTCTCTTTGTCTCAACAAAGGGTTGGCAGACAGCTATAAGGAGAGAAAACTATGTTTTCATACAATAGCTAAACAAATCCTTATGTTCAACTTGGTCCCATATCATAGCAAGATTTCTGCTACATCCATGACTATTTATTTTGATTCATCAGAATTTTGATGTCTGTAAAGAATTAGAAAGGAAACAGTTTTTCCAGTTACATCATCTGAAGTTCATAACAGACTTTGCAGTGTAATTCAGCATAAAAAGAACTGCGTAAGACTACATTAATACTGTGGAAGTATTATCCTAAGAGAGGTGGAGACTAATCAAGAAACCCTAAGTATAATAGCCTAAGAAGCACTAATAGAAACCTAGTACTCAGAAACTAAAAGGGAAACATACAAGAAAGTTAGGTGTGTGAAATCAACACTGAACCAGCAAGCAAAATAGCTGGTTTACTATGGTAAGCAAAGACTAGAGATCATCAAACCTGCTACAGTTGAAAGACTTGCAGAAGTAGGAAATTCTGGCAACATCAACCTGTGGATTGTTTTTAGGTGACTGAGTTAGTACTCCACCACTGGAAACATTTGGAGTAGAAACTCTCCTAACCTCATGCTTTAATATCTACTGAAAAATTCGACAGCTTCACTCAGAGGAGAGGTGCTCACCTGTACACTGCGCTGCCACTAGTCCCTCTCCACTGGGCTGTGCCTTCAGGGCTGCCTACTCCCGTGCGCTCCCTCCCTCCTGCTGTCGGTGCTCTCACAGGCTGCTGGCACCAGCGCTCCTGCGACACAGTGCCCAAAGAGCACCACGCGTACTGTGCAGGACTACTCGCTCTGAAGAGAGCACACCTTCCCTTTCGCCTTTACTAGAATATGCTTGCCTCCTTGGTCAAAGCTCTAGACCACCTGAAAAGAAGCTCCTTTATTAATTTCATATTGATTAATTAGACTGATATTAATTAGATTCCTTTCTGTCAGTCTCTTCACAACAGATTTTGATTATCAAGATACAGAAAAATCCAGACTGTACACCTAGAGCAGGTTTTGGCTATCCTTTGTTTGGAATACACCTCTTCAGAAAAATTACTTTCTCTGTAGGGTGTTTGTGCAATAAGGTCACAGCGCGACAGAGGCTTTTGGACACTAATGCAATGGACGATCATTTGACGTAACAATATTGCTACAAGATTCACGCTTGTTTAAATCAGTTTTAAAGCTAGGGCAAATTATCATACAGATAAAAAGCAGTGAATTGCCAGAAAATAAGAATATAAGTAATTTGTTTTATGCAAATAAAGATCACGAGAAGCTGCACTGCTGTGGGCTCAAGAAATTATTGCCACAGTTCTAGATATATCCTTGAGAGCTTTAAACTGTTTTCACTGACAGCTTTAGATATATAGAGAGGTGTCATCATCTGTGTAGAAATAATAGTAATTGTATGTAGTAATTATATTATACAATATGTAATTATACATAAATCTACATATAAACTGTTTAAATATATAAAATATATGTAAGTTTATATATACATAAACTGACAGTTTAAATGTACTTTTTATACATAATCTTACATTTTATCCATAATACATATTATTCATAAAGTTTAACCTACAACAGAGACAAGCAATTTTGTTTTGAGGAATAGATTTTTGCAATGCTAATATCCCCTTCAGCAGAAAAGCTGCACCAGGAAACCATTCTTTGCCAAGTTTGTGGTGACAGGCACAACATTACATAGTCTATAACAATTAAAAACAATATCCACTGAAAATTCTACACTGATTTGCTGACAGCCAAATGCAGGTCCCTGAGGTGCCCCCGATTCATACAGCAAACATTACATATGTTACGTAATTTCATGCAGTGCATTGGGGTTTTTTTAAACCAAGAGCCATATGTCCGGAACCAATTGCATTCTATGCAGAAGTCTTATACAAATCACAGTGTCATGTTACTGTTAGAGAAATGCACACATAGAAACCAAAGGCTAACTACGACCAGACTGGATTTTACTCAGTGCTAGCACACTTTCTTATGTATCTCCAGCTGAGGAGTTGTCGTTCTAAGGACACAGGCACAAATGACTGACCACTTTATGACTAGCACACACCAGCCAAAAAAAAAAAGCACCTACATTTATGCTTTAGCACCACTTATTATAGAATCTGACAGATTGTGTTTTACAAGTTGCATGTTCATAAATCTTAATCATAAGCATTGAACAAGTATAATATTTTCATCCTACTTCAACCAATATCATAGCATTTTAAAAAAATAATTAAAATCTTAATGGAAACAAAGAAAAATGTTTTAGTATTATATTCAGGACTAAAATTCATTATTATTTCTACACAGGTGACAACATCGACCTTAGTTAAGACACACAGCTGTCTAACAGTTAAAAAGGTTAGAATCAAAGCTCCTTATATCTATTTTTGATGTATTAAATTGGCTCACTAGTTGGGCAAATCACTTAATCTCCCTCTGTTTCTCAATATAGCCAGTAAACACCTATACAGCTTTAACACCACTTCTCCCCATGATAAAACCCACTGGGCATGAAAACAAAGTCTTCTTGAGGTTTCATTTGCAGAGGAATTCTTAGAGCTAGAGGAATTCTTAGAGCTAGAGGAATTCTTAGAGCAATTTATTCCTCTTTGGGATTAAAAGGACACCAAGCAATTGAAGAGTGATCCAACCTTGTACCTTCACACCAGCTTCATCTTTTGCACGTTGTTTACTCACAAACATTGCAACATCAACGATGCCGCAGCGCCAGATTTTGGGGCTCTACAGGCAACAGACAGAATGAACAGGAAAGCAGCTCTCTGCCCTCATGTGCTATTCAGGGTCTCCATAGGTGCATAAATGATAGCAATTCCCCTTCACTGGAACGTGGGAGGTGGCCTGCCTAAGTATGTTTACAGCTTAGGACTTTTACACAAAATGAAAACATACACATCTCAGTCATAAATACTTACTCATACCCTGTTCAAAGTGACAGCCAGACAAACAAGTTACTGCCACAAGACTGATTCCATCTAGCCACTTCCACAGTAAAAAAAAAAAAAGAAAACTGAACTTCACACACGTAGTAGACTGGACAGCTAAACTAAGTTGCCTTTCATGTAGATGAGCATTTCAACTACAGGAGAGGAACGGAGAATAAATTTTATCTGAAATGAACAAACTTACTGACACTGACTGCAAGAACATGATCCTAGAGAAAGTAAATGGTTCATGTCACTGCGCAGGTATCTTACATCAGGCAAGGAGAAAAATGCCCATTGTTCTTGAATTCAACAGACCACACCAGCATTTGACAACAAGCATCAGCCACAATCTCAGCAACAAACTTACCTCGGAGGTTGCAGAGACTATAACTGAACTGGATATTCATCCAGCTTTTAAATATTTTTCTAAGCAGCAGGACTACGACACCCGTTTACAGTGTTAACATCACCATATATTATTTATTTATAAATAATTTTCTACCTCCTCTATCTTATTTTACGCTGATAAGTGAGTCTGTCTTTACACCAGTCACTGACTACTGGCACCAGAATGCATGGACAACTACTACCTTAGCAGAAGTCAGAAAAAATAGAACACACCTTCTCACCACTGCCTATGGAAGCTACATTTATTTAACCTGCTTCGTAGTCCTTTCCCATTTCACCTTGAACGTAGTTTCCCTTTTATTAATTTCTTTCAGTCCATCTACACACCTTGCTACATTCCAAGTGTATTAACCACACTAGACGCGTGGAAAAGGAATTACCCCGCTGTACAAAACACACCCACTGCTGCATTTCAGAAGACATCAGGTCTTCAGAATTTCTAACCTAGTGCAAAATAATGATAACATTCTATATGTATTCCCATGGTTATAGCCATGTTTGACCTTTTTTGCACGTTAATCACTTTGTGTAATACGTCAATATGATTTTTCCCTTTCTGGTGCCATTAATATTTGCAAATCCTTACACCTTATTTCTCTCTTCTCTAATACTAGTTGCATTTTACAACTTAATATGGTATAATATTTACATGGGTTTTAGTTCCTATATATCAAAGAAAAAGGGATTAACAAATTTTAAAGTTTAGAGTCACACGTACTTCTGCTAATTCAATATATTATCACTGACTAGTGCCTTCTGCTAATAATCCTATGACCAGTTTTCAAGTCATGTCACAGCATTCCTAACCCAACAGGATTTTATTTGGAGCAAAAGACACTATAACAGATAACTAACAAAAACGTGTATATGCGCTGTCTGCATTTTCCCCACTTATTGATACAGCACTGGGAAAATGGGGAACTTCTCATCTGCTATGGGGTGCAGATTGCAATTAAAAGGAAGCTGTCTTAGGAGAGGGTGCACAATCAATCACTTGCTACGCAGCCGCCAGCTTTGTGGCACAGCACACGGGGGTTAAGGCAGAACTGCAGCCCTTGAGCTTCTCCATTCACTTACTTGAGAAATGCAAGGAAGGAAGCGAACTGAAAACAGTTCTTGTACTGCCCCAAGAAAAGGAACTACAAGTCCTTTACACAGCACTCAGTGTGGGCCGCATGCAAGGAAGATAATCCCTCTTGCCTCTCCACACTTTACTGTGTGGAAGGGCTCGCCAATACATGACCCTACAGAGACAATAAATCCTCAAAATACTTTTTTTTTAAAAAAAAGAAAATAGAGACAAAATTCAATCTGACATCCACCTTTACCATCGCAAGGTAACTGCCATCATAGATTAGCATTGCCACCAACTTCAGAGAAAACAATGGTCTACCAAACATACTTAGATTCCCATCATTCAGCTATTTTTAATTTATTTATTAAAAGTGTTCAGCAAGTTCTCTTACACACAAGAGGTCAGATTACCAAAATTCTTTTATTAGGAGGAATCTCCTATTCACACGCAACAGTTCATATCAGTTCTATATTTCTTTTTCCTCAGTACTATATTCATTTAACTTTTTTAGCTTATAGAAGCGTTCAGTAGATACAGTCCTCTTTATAATATAGTCAGGATAATTTTATGGTTTTTTTTACCTTCAAGCCTTCTGCTGGCAGTCTGTAGCCAAATCTAGCAGGCAGATCATCAAAGGTCTGGGTTCCATTTTCAAGGTTATACTAAGAGAAATAAAATTTAAAGAAAATTTAGGTTTGCAGCAAGAGATAAAGATATAACAAGTGTAAATAGAAATAAACAACACTGCATATTATTTTTAGACTAAAATATTTTAATCAGACATAGGACCCTTTGTGACCATGTCAAAATTGTCACAAATCACAAAATTGCTTCTTCTACTTGTCTTCCACTCCTATGGCAGTATTATTTTTTTCTTATCTAGTTGCCAAAACAAGAAAGTATTAATAGATCTTTCATTAAATTATCAGTATGTTAAATCTTTCTTTCTACTGTGTAGAATTCAAATACCATATTTGCAGAAGAGAAACCACAAACAACCCAAAAAAGCAAATGTCTGAAGAACTGGGTCTTTTGGGTGTGGGTTTGTTTTGGGTTTTTTTTTGGATGGTGGTGTTCTTATTGGTTCAGGGTTTTTTTGCTTTGTACTCACTTGTGTACAGGGAAGAACAGCTTTTAACAGGTGGTTTCTTGTAGGCAAAGAATAGCCTCCATATGTTATCCCTTCTCAATTCCCTGCTACCTATTTAGGTTAGTAGCTAAAAGCTATCTACAATTTTGTTTTATACTAACTATGAGCTTCCATTTCAAAACAGAGGAACGCTGTAGAAACCTTAAATCCATTGAAACTTTGTTTCCCCTTTCCCTGTTCATCTTTTGTAGCTCTATGATGAGCAGCCTAACCAATGGAGAATCCATACAATAAAAAGTGCAAAATGTATGCTAAATTTTTTTACATTAAAAGTAAAAAAGTTTCCTGTGAAAGTTTTAATTATACACTGACTTGAATGCACATCAGTTGGTAAGTTTTATTATATAGTTTAGTGACTCAGAAATATTTGTCTATTCACTGTATCATCCAATTGTCATACAGAACAGTCAAGTAAGAACTGTGTTTACTTCAGAGGGACAAGACATTTTGTAATAGCCCGACTCAGACTGGGGAACTCAAACTATAGTTCAAAGAAAAACACTGCCATGATTTATCTTAACTCTTTCAAAGGAGCAACATTTCAAAGGAGCTTCCCTCACACAGACTTTAATAAATTGAGGGAAAGAGGGAGGAATGGAGCTAAATTTCAAGGAAGCATTTTTGTTCTGTGTGATCAATCTGCTCCATACAACCTCTCCTCCTGATCTTCCATCCTGCCACAACATAGCACAGCTCCGCGCCAGCATGCTGCTTTCCTCAGTACTCACTATTCACTCGCATACCTTCTTCAAAACATCCCTCCTCAGGAGCTTGTGCTACTGAAGCTTTCCCCTTGAATCACTCAGCAAACCCCAACTTAAGCTAGGAGTCAGACACAAAACCTATTTATTCTTATTCCTTATATAAAAAATAACCAATCCTGTTTCATATACATATAGCAGTACTTAATACAAACATAATCCTGCATGTGAGGCTGCAACTACGTGAGAACATAGAAGCATAAAAATACACCTAAATCAGTAGGGAAAAGAAGAATCTATTTTGTTGACAAACCCAAAACTTCAGCTGGAATTTTGCTCCACAAACAGGCAATCATTAAACCATTAAATCTCACAAGATTATAAGGTACCTATATGCCTTGGATTCTATGTGACACAATGTGCAAACATTCCCCTTCCTCTGAGCATCTCTTAAGCATTCCACTGGCCCCTTTTCACAGCAAAGTTTTAATAACTGTCTAGTTCGTCTCTTCATTTCCTACTTCAAAGATATTCTCAGAACAAATCTGTAACTTCCAGATATCCAAGTATAAAAGACACTCCATTTTTAGATGGAAATATTTTAGAATACTGTACATGGAAGCTTAAACAGAAGAAATTAAACTAAACTTCCAAAATGCCTTTTTCTTGCTGTTTTTTTTGGTTTGGTTTTTTTTTTTTGAGGTTGGTGGTGTGTTTTCGGTTTTGTTAAATATCTTTTCTAAGGGAGGAAGTAGCAAGAATGAAAATTAGTTTTTTTATGAAAAGAGGAAGCATGGGCTTGGTGACAGAGGAAAGGGGGGGAGGGAAAATCAGGTTTACAGTAGAAAGCCAGTTTAAAATTTTACAATAGAATGGTGATGTCAGCTCCATAACAAAGCAATTATTTATCTGCATTAATAGTTTCCTAAAATTTTTATCTACAAAAAAATAAAATAGTAACAACTCAAAGATCCAAATAACATAATTCAGCATTCACATTACCACAAACTTCTAAGTATTTTTATTTTAACTTTTAGTGTCAAGGGGTTTTCTCTTTGTTCTCCTAAATTAATTGATATGATATTAAAAACTCTCCAGGATATCACTGTAACTAGCAGGGAATAGAGAGACTACAGTACTTAAGTTTAATTACTTCAGTGGCTTGAGCTCTGTCCTACAAAGACATTATAACTTCCATTATAACACAATATATAAAATTGATAATAAATAGCCTATCAACAACTTTGACAACTGACCCTATGTCCATTATACTGTTTATTAGCTTGATATGTTAAAAAAAAAATATATATCTAGGCATAACACATACAAAAACTTTGCCAACAAAGCTTCCAGCAAACACATAAATTATACTAGCCATAGAAGATTATTTTACTTCATTTATTTATATATAGTTACCCTACAAAATGGCATCCATCACCAAAACTTAATTTGCTGTCTAAGCCAAATAATAGTGGAATTCTTTTAACAGGGTTATAACATAGTATAGGATACCTGGTCAGATTGGAACTTTTTAAATGACTAAGGAAATTAAGTGCTTTCACTGTGATGGTACCTGAGCACAGATCATCTGTAAGCTCATTTGAAAACGCACAATTTATTTTTTCATTGAACTAAGCTGTTAAGGCAATTCCATTCCAAGCAACCTGCTGTAACATTTATCGTACTAACAGATTCATTAACAGACTAGTTTAAAAGAAGATTCAATTTTATAAAGATTTCATCTACATAGAAAAATATTCTTACACTTACTGCTAAAATATCTGCCTCCACTGGTAAAAGGTTCAGGAAAGCAAATAACTGAACAGTCAAAATAGTGTATATCTGAGTGGCAGACAACATCAGCATTCCTATTGACAACAGCATGTTTTATTTAATACCTGCAACAACAACAAAAAAAAAAACAGAGTCAAGGCATATAGCAAATATTTTCCTCTGTCATTTTACTAGGCTCTATTGGTCAGTTAAAACTTTTCTTCTAAAGCACACAGAGTATTTACTTTTGAGAAACAAATAATCTTCAATTCATATGATTATTTTAGAGATAGAAGTCCTTTTTGATAAAGAGCACGTAACCTCCATGAGAATGCATGCATGCATGCAAACACAAAAATTATAATAGTAGCACTTCAAAAAGCTTTAGGCAACACATAGCAATGCAAGCAGCACATAGGAATCAACATTGAGACGATATTAATCGCCCTTAGACATTCTTAATTTTAATCTTCCCTTCTTCTATCATAAATCCAAATCAGCAAAATTCCTCATGTACCTGGAGTAATTCTACTAAAAGCATTTATCCTAAATATACACTTGCAAAACCAGTGATACCAACAGGTACCAAACACAAACTAGTATTTAGTAGTATCAACTTCAGTGAAAGTCACAAACGCTCAAACGTGACTCATTGTCTGAACAGCAGATTCAGCCTCCTGTAAAGCATGTTCATTTTCAAGAAAAAAAAAAAGTATGCATTTCACAAGCTTATGACATTAAAAGGAAGTTAATTCTGCTTTGTTAACAATTTTTCATCAAAACCAGCAGCAAAAAGCAACAGCTTGTGTCTGGGAATAGAAGGGCACGTTTTCTAACAGAAACTGTTCTTTAAAACTGCCGATTTATCATTAATCAAAGCCAAAAAAAGCAAGGAGAGGGGTTAGGAGGAAGCAAAACAAACATTTTTATATTCTTCCTTTACCACACAAAGATTTTTTTCAATGTATTAAAAACACAAACTAAGGGCCTGAATGCCTTTCCTGTATGAGCAATGACACCTGCATTCTTACTGAAGTCACCAACAATATCATGTTACCTTCAAAAAAAAACCCCAAACCAAACAAACATTTGCACAAACAGAACTTTGAACTCCCTCTCAAATGTAACACATTCATGTACTGCAATGCTAACAGATTTCATTCCATAATCTCTCATACCAAGAAATGGCCAATTTTACAATCATATGTATCTTGAAAGCAAAAAATTTGTCCCATCAAATACAATACCAATGTTAAAAGTATAATGTTTAAATTTTGAACACATCAATTCTTTCCAGCAAAAAAACAAAGCTAACACTTAAGATAATCCACAATACTCCTCAGCTTGGAAACTCTCAGTATTCTTTGAAACGGATTACAGATTGCTTTCCACTTGTCTCTTCCAAATAATTATTTTTCTGGCACCAATGCAAATCCCAATCTAGACAACAAACATGATTCAGGTCAAAATGTCATTTCCATGACTGATAAAGACTGTTCCTTAGGACCACAGAATTTATTGAGTGTCTGTGAAATACCAGTTTCCTCCACACTTATTACAGGGCCCTCAAATTTATGCTCTCACTATCCACAAACATATGAACATGGCGCAAATCTGCAACATTTGCTAAGTATCATGTTTAATGTACCAAGAAGTGATGTCTCTGCAAAGCTTTAGTCTAAAATGCTCAGTACCATTTGCCTACAGGCATTCAATTCAACACAGGTCTTTCAGCTTCTAATACAAACAAGAGGCAATAACATAATACACACTCACATGCAGGTAAAAGATCTACAAGCTATACTGCAAAATCAAGCATCCAAAAACTTGGATTGGGCAAGGGAGAGGAAGAAGTTTCAGCCTTCTACATAACTGACTTATGTCTTTTAATGCGTGACACTCATGTATTGGATGAAGCAAGGCTCTGTAGGGGAAAAAATACAAGAACAGGATTTATCAAACCATATAGCCATTTCCACGCAAAAGGGCAAATGGATAAACTGAAGTTGCACTAGTAGCCATAAAAGTAGTATTTCCTCATTTTCGAGTCCTTGACTTTCCACTTAAACTGTACCTTTTAACACTTTTTTTCCCCTTAGAAGTTTCCTTATGTTTTTAAAAGGGGTTCAAATACCTGTATAAATACTTCCCATAGCTTGCAGTAACATGGAGGTTTGAGATTTAGGCTTAATTTGGTGCTGTTGACAAATGCTATCTGAACTGGAACAACAGTTAGCTGACAGAGGGACAGAGACTTACAGAGCAGAAGGACCAGGTGCCCATCTATCTTCTCCCCATCTCTCATGAGCTACATGTAGAGGCTTCTGTCCTGTATGATCTTCCCAAAATACAGAATGGGTTACTGCCCTGCCTTCCTTCCCCTCCGCCCAAAAAATAATCAAACCAGTGTTTGCTTTCTCTGCCTCTTGACTGACTTTACCCTTTCACTTTCTTTTCCCCAGATGTCATATTCTATCAACTTTATTTTATTAAAACAGAACTCAACCTCAATGTACAATTTCACCAAAGCACTAGTATAACAAGTTCTGCATAGGTCATGAAAATCCACTTGATCTATATGAACATATTATAAGCCTTTATAACCATTTTAAAAGAGCACATTTTAGCTATGTAATAGCCAAGATCATTCAATAGCAGCACTTTCATCTGCAGAATTTGAGAGACAACAACTATTGTTCATTTCTGCGTGTCACGCTCTTGCAACCTGACTGTACCACAGAAGCACACAAGCTTAGAGAGGAAAGAAAGACTCTCTGGGATTCTGTACTATGATCCACCTGGACAACAGACTCTTCATCTGCTGGACACGGTCTTAAAGAATGACAGAGAACTCTGTCATACAGAAAGGTTGTTCCAAACAAAACTACTAACTGAGTGAGATAATACATTTTAGTGTTTAAACAAACACCTTTGAAGAGGCCTGTCTTAACAACAAAAACTCTATAGAGCAAGAAACAGTAATGGAGAATTACCCTAACTCAGCCTCCCACAACTTCTACGCCTTCTACTTACTAACTTGGGATACAGCAAGAGAGGAGCATACAACCTGATCACCACTAATTCCCAGAAAAATCTGAGGAATAGCCCCATGAGAAGGGTGGAAGTCAGTGTTAACGAGAAGTAGCCAGAAGGAACCTTCCCTTGAGCTCTCACTTCTAAATGCCTTTCACTGCCAAAACACAACCTAATGCCGAAGATCAGGACCTCTGTTCTCCACTGACAAGTTACACCTGCCAATTTCTTTTTGTACTGTTGCTACAGTCATAATCCAGTCTTAAAACAGACAATGATTAGCTGTCTACAGAGGAACTTCAGATTTCTCTTAGGCTTAGCTATAGCATGATTATGTGCAGGCAGGCTCTTAAGAATGCAGCAGCACAAAATATCTTATTCCCCTTATAAAAACTCACACCTAAATGTGATCAAGCTAAGAAATCCAACATTCAAAATTCCAACGCGTTCAACAACAAAAAAAAAAACATGCAATCCAATACACCTCTTACTTCAGAGTACAAACCAAGCAGCAATCAAGCACTATGTTCAGTCCAAAATCTAACCGCTGTCGTTGCTACATTTAAAAGCATTGCTTGGCCCACAGATGGATGACCAAGTCTCTGCAGCAATTCTTAGTGTTGCAGTAAAAAATTACTTGAAATGACATAAAATTAAAATAGTGGTAACAAAATAACAGCAAATACACCAGATCTGGTATTGCTACAATAGTTGAAACAATCCAGGGACAAGTTTTAAAAGTGGACGGCACGTGTTTAATATTATCATTATCAGAACATCCGGATCTACCCTAAATTCTCTTATTGGAGGAATCAGAAGTACCTCACAAACAATTAAACTCAATAGGTCATCCAAATTGTTTGTAGGATGGTTGAAAGCCTCCAAACTGAAGCTTCTTATTTAAATAGCTCCATGTGGATTTGTTTTCATTTGACTGTAGACACTTCATTCTGAAAATTGTAACTTTGTTGACTTAACCAAGAAATCACAGACAAGACTATTATATTCTCTTTCAAAATCAAGAAACACCCAAGAATTCTTGTCTTCCTACCCTAGCCTTTGTGGGTTTTTTAAGCAGAAAGCATTGTCCCACGATCTGAGGTCCTCAATATTAAAGCACGTACTGGAGAGTTACATTTGATTTAAACTGACACTAACACAAAGATAATTAAAATTCATTATTACTAGTGGGAGGAAACAGCTGATATTTTCAAAAACAGTTCTCATGATTCTGACTTGGTCATTCAGGCATATGATGCTTTGTGAAACTTTCAACTGGTTAGCGGAACAGAAGTTAGTCACCGGAACCCATAATGAATTATGAAATTCATGAATTTTTGTTTTGAAATTAAGATTTGCCAGCTCCTCTCATCAGCCTCCCCTAATAAAGAGGATGTCGGTGAAAGTGGAGGAATCAAGAGCAATCGTTCAAAAAATGCGATCAGTTTTACTATAACAGAAGCACCAATACTGGAAGCTATCACGATATTTTAACCAATACAGTAAATTCAGCACATACCTTACAACACAGGGAATGCACTAAAATGGTATTGAGCAAGATTACAAAATACCAGAATTAAAGTTGTCCTTGCAAACAACATGCATGTACAGCACAGTCTTCTCTACCAAACAGTTACACACATACAGATTCTTCTGGGCCCAGAACTACTGTCTCAAGCGCAAGCAAAAGAGCCTTACAATTCCTGGAATTCCGTAGCTCATTTGTAGACTATACTCTTAATTAACCAAGGCAACTTACAGCACACAGAAATATAGGCGTATGTAATTAAAGACTATGATGTAAACCACAGAAAAGAAGTTAAACTTGACTGTGCGTTAATCTTCAGCACTTTACAACTGATTTTCCAGTGTCTATAGACAAAGTTCTCTTTAAGTAGCTTCAGGCATTTGAGAGTTGGTGTTTTTCTTCCCACTCTGCATTCTAGAACTCACAAAACAAACTAAACGTGGGGAGCTACATCCCTCTGTCACAGGAATGAACCGGATCACCAGGTCAGAACTGAGGAGGGGAAGATGTTGGGTGTGCTGTATCACGGCACACCTACAACCAGTAAGGCAACCATGAAATAAATACACTAACTTGGAATGCATCAGACAAGGTATTGCCACGAAGGCAGGGCAGCAGTATTATTGTCGTAAGTAAGACAGAAAATACATTTCTGATTACGTTTTCAAAGGAAGGGGAGAACACAACATCCGTTCTCACTTGAAAATAAGGATGGCTAAATAAGCTCAATACAAGAAGTGACAATACACCTATCTGCTCTACCAGACACCAAGAAAGCCTTGCCTGCCTCTTAATGCATTAATGGTATTGTTTGTATTAATAATAAGGGGTTATGACACACAGTGTTTTTAACCCCAATATATTGACTCCCAGACCAGAACAGACAACCTGAGTGGAAAACTTTCTTTTAGATACAATTCCTGTATCCTGTCAAAAATATCAGTTTCATACTTGCCAAAGTGAACAAGCCTTAGGAGTACTTTTAGGACAGAGGCCATGAAGAAATTGCTTGGCTTGGGATGCAGACAAATATATTCAGAGCTTTAGCAACTACCCTCAAACCAAGCTCCACGAAGTACATATAAAATACCAAGGTTTCAGAAGTTTATATCTCAATCAACTCAAAACTTATTTCACAGCAGAAGACAACACAAAGCAATTCCTTATCCATACAGTTATGCTCATGCTTCAACTCTCTCAAGAAAACACATCCTTCCTCTCCCACTGGTGGAAAAAAAACCACCCTAATTTGTACATCTATATTAGACTTAAATCCTACTTCAGAGCCAAAGAGGATTACAATGCTTATAGCAATCACAAAAATCATACAAACGTACAAAAGCTTTGTCCTCCCACGAACTCAGTAGCAACATTTGATATATTTTGGTAGATTGGGCTGCACCTTCCAAAATTCCACAAGCAGATGAATGAAAGTTACACAGATAATATCAACAATTTTCACACATATCCCCAAAAAAAACAATGTCTCTGGCCTTCTGCATTTTAATGTCATCGTATCATTACTGACCCAAATTTCCACCTAAGACCTATCCACAGAACTTAAAACTAATGCACACAAAGAAAGTTTAGTGTTCAGATCCAAAAAGATGCAGGAACTATTCCTCTCAATTTGTTTTCACCTTTTTACTAGTAATTTGGTTGTCAGCCAGCCAGACTCCATCCTACTCATTCTCGTCCAAGCATAACGAGCATCTCAGTGCACAGACGGCCTCAGAGAAACGGCACACACCAGCAGAGCTGTGAAACGCTAGAGCAAGGGTTTAGCTTTCATCAGTCTGAAAGCGATGCTCGGAGAGCTCTGGCGTCCAGTCCTTCCCTTCCTTCCCGCCGACGCGGCTCTCCGCGCTGGCTGCGGTGACGGCCTGCTGCTGAGGGAAGCGCCGGGCCCCGCGGGCAGCCGGGCAGGGCCGGCCACAGCCCCGCCTGGCCGCTCGAAGGGCGGAGGCAAATAAGCGCTGCGCAATGGAACGACGGGCCCAGCAGCTCTTCGACCGCCGCCGAGCCAGGGCGGCCGGCGGCAGAGAAGAGGCCCAAGGCGGCCCGACGCCCGCATCCCCCGCCCCAGCGGCGCTCCCCGGCGGCGCTCACCTGCGGGCCCGGCACAGGGCCCGGCGCGGGGAGCCGAGGGCCGCGCCTAGGCCGACTCCATGGCGCCCTCCCTCCCCTCAGCG
>VZSZ01009668.1:60538-74335 GCA_013398815.1 Ibidorhyncha struthersii
GGTCCCCCTGCATTGTTACTTGAAGGGGACTCTGCCCCCCACTTCGTTCTCTTCTCTGTGCGCGTTTACACGTTCGCTCGGGATAAATTTGCAGGTTTGGGTTTTGCCGCGGCAGCTTAATGGGGCAGTAAAAGGCACTTTGTGGTTCCTCACAGGAAAGCTGAACGTGGGCGCTGACGCCGTCCAGCACGGGGTGGAAGGACTCACCTATCTTCTCACCGAAAGCTCCAAGCTTATGGTAAGGACACCTCTGCGTAAGAAATGTAGGGATACGCTCAAGAGAGGCCTTCCAAACACTTCTAGTTCTGTAAATAGTCATGAATGGGGAAAACCGAGTTCAAAATTCTGATGATGTGTATTCTTTTAATTTTTTTTTTTTTAAAAAGGTGTCTCTCATGCAGTTTTCTTACTGAAACACTACGTCTGCATGGATGACTAGAATTTGTATGCAGTGTCTGAAGCTAAAACTTGACAACATTTTAATGGCGTACAGAAAGAACATGGTAATTTAGTACCTATAGAGAAGCATCTTCAGGACTGAGCGCTGTCTGAACAGTGAAGATGATGTTGCCGCTGTGCGGGTGCTGTGCAGGAGGTGTGCCGCACCAACCCCTGTGCGGTATTCCTCACCTCTGGCTTCTATGGCAGGTTTTAGAGCTTTCTCAGCTCCCAGTATCAGAAGTTTGGGTGGGTATAAGCAGATATTAAAGGAATAATTGTTGGATAATTGCCTGTTTCCATTGGAAAGGCTGTTTGTTATCGATGTAGTGGAATATAGACGTGGAGAAGGGCTACAGAGACAGGTCATTCCAAACTGAACCGGAGCAGACGTTGTTTGGAAGAGCAGGGGTGGAAGGGACTGAGATATTGCAGAATCTCCCCTTGAAGTGCGGGGACTTAACTGACAGATAAACGGTCATGTATAGTGGCAGAACAGGGCTGATGGCAGACAGTTTGCGGTGTGAATGCAGTGTAAAGGTAAGACATTCCCTGTGGAATAAACAACTGCTTCCACAACGATAAACCGGTTGAGCTTTTCCAGGGCAGCACGAAGGCGTGGACCTGTGGGAATCGGCTTCTTGGGGCCACTCCGAGTTACCGTAACGTCAGCCTTAGAGTTCTGCCTGCTGCTCGCTTACGCGTGTCGGCATTCAGACCACTTCAGAGTATTCATAATTTGAGTATTGATATTATGTTAACATACTGCTGATAAATCAATGACGGAAATGTGTACTTCCTCATGACAAAGCTCAGATGCTCTCTGTGTTGTGTTTTGTTCTCTGAAGGTTTAAATGTGAGGATGCTGTACGTTTTTAAAAAAAGCAATCTTAAACTGTTCCTGAAGCTCATGCAAATCAGCAGTAACACAGTAACATGTGTAAGTCACTTAAAACACGGATGATTAGTTTTGCCCGAGCTGTAGCATTGCCCTCGCACATTCCTGCAGGAAGATAACTGCACCGTACCGTATGTGTAATGTTTGCCTACGGTTTTGTTTGTTTCTCAACAAATAACGATCATTACACAGTTCTGCATTAAGGCCTCAATTGTTATTTCTAGATTTCTGAGACAGACTTCCAAGATTCCATTCATGTTCTGGGATTCTCAGATGAATTGAACAAATTGTTGCTGCAGCTGTACCTGGATAACAGGAAGGAGATCAGAAGCATCCTTGGCGAGCTGGCACCGAAGCTCCCCAGCTACCACAGTCTTGAATGGAGACTGGATGTGCAGGTAACTCCTGCTGTGGGTCCAGTACTCTGGATTTTACGTTACCTTTTTTAACATCATAAACAACTACTAAAAAATGAATTTATATTATTCCAGAGTAATTGAAGTTATCGCTAGTTAGAAGATGGACAGGATATGTAACGATGCAAAGTATTTGTTGCTTTATGAAAGTTGAATTCAGAGCTCCATTGGTGTTTTAAAAATGTTAGCGTGTACTAAATATATTCAGTCCTAATTTTCAGAAATATTATGAAAGCATTAATTAAAGTGGATTAGTATCACAGATACTATTCTATGATTCTATGAGCATTGCCTAATGATAAAACTAAACAATAGATTGTGTATGTCTTTTGTGTGGATTTTTGACCAGTCCTCCGAGCAGGTCCTGTGAACCTGTTGTGAGCTGTAAATGTGAAAGTTGGTAACCATCGTCGTTTGTTTGTTTGTTCCCCTGTTTCCACTTCATCCAAACTCCCTCCCGCAGCTTGCAAGCAGAAGTTTGAGGCAACAGATTAAGCCTGCTGTGACTATAAAGCTGCATCTTAACCAGAATGAAGAACAAACCGCCCAAGTGTTGCAAACGGACCCGTCCACCCTCCTCCACCTAATTCAGCAACTGGAGCAAGCGCTGGGGGAAATGAAAACCAACCATTGCAGGAGAATAGTGCGCAACATGAAGTAGCGCTGAGCCATGGCTGTTGTGGCACTAAGCAGTTTGTGAAACAACTGAAAACAATGTTCACAAATACCTTTTGAGGAAAAATAAACGTCTGGATCAGATGAAGTGCTTTCCTGTGCCAGGATCTTGAGCCGGGAATTACAGGCCAAATGTCCTCAGGTGCTGACTTTGCACATCTGCCTGATAGGAGATGAGTAATTGGTTTTGCTTTACTTGCACATGTAGAAATTCGGCTGAGGATTTCTTTTGCTCTAAATTAGTATAGTTCTACTATAGTAGAGCTGTCTCAGTATTATGTGAAGATGCACATTTATTTTTACATTTATCAAGTAGGTTTTTTCTTGGGTTTGCTTCTCTTTTGCATTTAAAAAACCCTGTACTGGTGGGAATGATCCTTTACAGGCATGTGTCTTCCACCTAGACTCATGTATGTGTAAGAGCACGTGTGGGACTACTGCCCGCTTCCTCCAGAGGATTCAGTCCTCTCGGAGGCTGTGCATTACACTGCTTTTCTTCCCTTCGGTAACAAAAGAAAGTATAACCAAGCCAACGCTTCCATTTTAAGCAAGCCAGCTATAACCCCTGCTAGGCAGTCCCGTGCTTTCTGCAGGTAGCAGTTCCCATGGAAAACCCAGTGGCCTAAACACCAGATAGCGCACTGCTCCGTTCTGGATGTAAAGGGGATCTGAAAAATTGCAAAAGTACGGTCATGGGCTGGGAGGCGGATGAAGGAATAGTGTTAACTCCTGCCAAATCTGATGTTCGTGCTGTGATGCAACAATTTCTGTTCCCCTGTATGGACAGGGTGCTTATAAAGGAAGGACTAGCTGAGTGTCGCAACACAACAGATGCTTTTCCGTTTTTCAGAAAAACTTCTAACAAAGGTTATGTCCAAAGTCACTTTCCAGTTGTATTCTAATGCAGTATTTTATAGCTTTTGTGACTAAGGTTAAATAGTTTTACTTATGAATGTTTTACTGTCACTAGTGAGGGTGCGTCATAAATCCCTTAAAGTGTATTGAGGGGACAAATAAGCAAGAGAGAACCTTAACGTACAGATTCTGGCAATAACTGTATTCACTGTCTTTCATAGCAGCACCATACACTTCTGTATTAGTTGAGTTCCTACATTCACAAATGCATTATTTTGTTCCGGTTTTGAATTTTTGTACAATTTCAAATGAAACCTGCATGGCAGAAGTGCTTTAATCAATAACACCTACTACCACCTTAAAAACATCCATTTTCTAGAATATGGAGTTGCTTATTCTGTAACTGCTTTGTACAGCGTGGCGATGGTGTGAACAAACTTAATGTCCGCCCGTACATGAATCAGCCATGTGTTGCATTTGCCATCCGTATGTGGTGGTTTGGGGTTTTTTTTGGTTCACATATAGTATGTGGCAATTAAATGTGATCAAATGTTACTACTCGGGTTTTCTGGTTAGTATTTTTGTATGTAACTGGCCTACATTTTCAGGTGAAATAGAAGAACAGCCTGTATGTAGGCCAGTGATTTCTCCTTACTCTGTCTCTCCCAACTATAGCCGTAGTCTAGAACACATGGCAGCAAAATACAAGTTTTAGATACAAACCCTGGAACGTTTTCATGTCTCATCTCACTACCGCCCTATGAATCTGAACACATTGACCTTTCTGTCTGAAACCTTTTAAAAAAAGACGACTAGCTGCTGTAGAGCTGGTTGGCATCATGGTGAACGCTGGCAATTTACCTGTGTGTCATGTCCTGAAGCATGTGGTAGAAGAGAAGGGGAGGGATTCGCTCAGTGACTGTGAGTAAAATGGACAGTTTAAAGTGGATTTTGTGAATACAGAATGTCATTAGACAGCCTGCATATTCCTTTTCTGAAGCTTACTACAATAGCGTAGAAGTGAAAACCGTGACGCTGAATGGTCTTGTTTCCTCTAACAAAAAATGACCTGAATCGAGGATGGTCAAGGTTACACTTCGAAGCTGGGTAAAATTTAGAGAAACTCAAACTCTGGCAGTGATCCACAAACAAACTCAAGAAGGAAAGTAAGGAGAAAGATCCGTTACACCCAGCGTGTTGCTTTTGAATTGCCCCTTTCAGTTTGTTGTGGGTAAAAGTACTGAGCCTGGAAAAGCAGCTTCTTGGCTGCTACTGATTCCAGCTCCATCGCTGGAATGGTTGGCTTGTGTCTCTGCTGGTGGAACGGGTCCACCTATGGCTCTGCCGTTCCGCCTCGCCCCGTCACCAGAGCATGTGCCGGCAGACAAAGCGCTGATGTGCAGAGAGCGGCAGGACAGCAAAACACGGCGCGGGGTGCGAGTGCCTGGCAGACAACACGCGCTGCTGGTGACATCCTGACACTGGTTGGGGTTCCCAGTGTGGGGCACGTGCTGCTGGTGACGTCCTGGCGCTGGTCGGAGTCCCCAGCGTGGGGACACGTGCTGCTGGTGACGTCCTGGCGCTGGTCAGGGTTCCCAGCGTGGGGACCGCGGTACTTGTACAGCTGCTGGTTTGTAGGGCAGTGGAACCTGGACAGCTGAAAAACTGCTGCTTCAGCAACCCACAGCTTGTGGTAAAATAAGAATTCACCTGTGGATCTGGGTTTTCCCAGCGTTCATGCAAACTCTATCCAAAATTAAAGGTGACATAGAAAGCTGTATTTAACACAACTTGTTTCCTGTCATGAATTTGCAATTGTTTTATAGAAACCCTTGGACAAGACGTGGAGAGTACAAAGCATTATTCACAGGCTATTAAAAAAACATATGTAAGGGTTACTACTTTTAACCCATTTATTTTTAATAGGCTTTTTAAAATATGCTCTGTTGTGTACCCTCTAAAAGCAAAGTTAAATTTGAGGCTGTTGCCCTACTGTTTTTCAAGTCTGGAAGAACTGATTGTTGATTTTATAACAGAAAAAAAATGACTCTTAACTTCTTAAAAAGTTAAGTAACTTTTTTTCAAAGTGACTAAATTTGATCTGTAGACAGTGCAGCATTTTCATCTTGAAGCCATTTACAAACATCAGTTAAATTCTGAATAATCTGTGAAGAAGTAGAGTGTAATATTACTTCACCTTTAGAAATCTATTAAGTATGGAACATAATTCATTACCCTCAGAGTAGAACTTTTGTATGGTTTGTTTTACTGCAAAATTATTGTTGTTCTGCAGAACTGCTCCTGTGTGTGTCAGGGAACTTCTGGCTTTCTGAAATCAGCAGCTTGCGGGTGGCTCCCTGCCGCCTTTTTGATAGACCACTAAATTCAGGCGAACTTCATGCCAGTGCAGAGTTCCAAGAGCGTAGAAAAATTAAAAATCCAACTAGTTTAAGCATAAACTATTAAGAGCAGAGTTAGGCTCAGCCCTTTGCTACATGCTTCTTAAAGCATTTGTATCCCCATTTATTTTTTTCCTGATCTAAACAGCAGAGGGCAGAAAGTTTATTTTTTATAATCTACAAAGGAGAAGTCTCGCTATACAATCATTGGCAGTGTTTGTCTTGTGATAGAAATTCTTTGTAGTCTCAAGACTTGGCTTGGAATGTACTTCACCCTTTTTCTTTTCAAATTTGTGATCGATTTTAAACTGAAAAAAAATAAAACTTCCGGTTTTCAACCCCTGTAAACCATTGCTAAACAGGCCACTTGGCAAAGAACATAATATAATCCAATTCTTAAAACTCAGGGTGACGTAATTTGTTTGGTGGTGTAAAACGTTTATATTCTTTTAGGCATTGAGGAAATTCAAGCAGCAATGCTTTTCTTCCTCCTTTTTAAAATCCTTTTGAATGAACTCTGTGATCACTTTCCATTTTGTAAAATCCATTGCTTAAGTTTCTGTTCCGAGTTTTAATCAATTCCCCACCTCTGAAGCATATTTAGACTCTCCTACAAGCTTTATTTTCTTATACTTTTCCTTGTCCCTGCCACTCTTCCTTGCAAGCTTTTAACATACTAGACTAAATACTGTTCCACCTTTTAATTGGCTAATTAATTAGATGTTCCTTGAATTACATGGGGAAAACTGTTTTCATTTAAACAGCTATGGAGTTAGTTTAGATAGACACGCATATAAATAAAATTAGTATCCGACCTTTGGATTAGGCCCACAATTCTCATTTACCAGAAATCCCACTGAACTAAGATTTTCTCTTAATGCTGTATTTTGAATTTAATGTCAAATGTATTAGACCTGTTTTAAATTTAGTGCTGTTTATGAAACGTGCCCATGTATAGACTCGAAGGTATGAATGGTGATTTTGTTTCAGTTCCAGTTTTTATAAGAATTCCTGTTTTCTATGCTGTGACTCTGTAACTTTAACAATAGCGAGTGCGTAGGAAGGGAAGTCCCAGATTAGGAATAACCTGGCAACTCTCCACGAGCAAAGCTCTGCTCTTTCTTACTTATCTAAATAACGGGAAGGAAGTCCCCTGTCACTGCGCTTGGCTTTGTGCTCAGGGTCAGGTATATTACAGCACAGTCTCTTTTTGTAAATACTCTTGCTGATTTTATTTCCAAAGCAAGTATAAATTGTGGCAGTTTGGTTAGTGCAGTTGTATCTTGAAATCTGAAATTTCACTGGCCTGTCAGATTATTTGTATCACTAGAAAACACTATTATTTCATAAATAGGTTCTGGGGTTTGATTTATTTGAAATGTGGCAGGCTTTAAACATTGCCAGTAGTTCTACTGGAGATGGAGCAGTGAGCAGACTGCTTTTACATGCAGAAAAGTGCCAGTTTTACTGTCATAGTGCAACAGAATTTTAGAATACATTTTAGGAATTACTATGATCATCAGTTTTATGACTTGCTTATTCCAGGTTCTTTATGACAACTCATTCTAGATACATAAGGACAGGCAATCCTTCAGTCCATCTGTCAAATCCGTGGCATTTGTAAGAGGGACACCACTCTAAATAGTTGCATCCCGGTTGTCCCAAAATGTCGATAGTATTCAGGCTAAGAGACAAGCCATAGCGTCTAAATATGCTGCCAAACACATGAAATACATTTTTTCCCCTGTTAAATACATAAGAACCTTCTACTGATGTTACTCTCTCTCTCTTTCCCCTGTCTACTGCTCTGTCAAAATATTATTTTTTGGAACAAAAGGAAAGCTTAGGTATACAGAATAAAACTGAATTTCACGTTGTGGGATCTTTCTCTTGCTCCATCGTGCTCGTGTGTGCGTGAACATTCAAAGCAGCATTCCTAGTGCTCCTAACATACTTTTATCAGATATTTTGGTATTTTTATCAGAACTGTAGAAGGCAGGAAGCTTCTCTACCAGGCCTTTCGAGCATCCTGTGTTCATAGATCTACTGTAACAGGAGAATTTGTCCTGTTGTTCGTCTTTAGCAGAAGCCCTAAGAAAGACCTAATTTCAGAGAAATCCCTCAGTTGGTACCTACACTATTATTGAGATGAAACCTGTTGTAAACACTGTTGTTCTGAATTTCAGGACAGGACGTTCTGGTTAATAATTTGACATGGGTGGTCTTTAAAATCGCCATCGTTTATGCTTTTCTACATCCAAAGGTATCTCTTAATCCCCAGATTGAAGAGGTCACAAGTTTGCCAAATCCTTCTCAGTTCTTGCTGGGGATTGCAGGTCTGGAGTTCGCTGACGGACAGTCAGCAGCCTCAGGTGGGAAGGGTGAACCCGTGGGGCGGCCGTCTTGGCCCGTAGCGTTGGTGGAGCTGTCTACTGAAGCTGGCCAACTCCACGTGAACCCAGACCACGCGTAAAGGGTTTGCATGGTCCCTTCTGCCAGCTGAGCCCTCCTGGACAGAGACATGCAGGTAGCAGATGGCTGCAGGCAGCGTGAGGGATGAGAGTCACTGGGAATGTCCCAGGCGGATCTAAAATAAGACAGTCGGTGCTTGGAGAACCAGAGTTCAAGCCCCAACAAAGCTAACTTGGGATCTTATGGGAAACTTTGCTACATAAAAAAGATGAAACATCATCAGTTGTCTTGATTTCGTAATTATTAGAGGTTGTGGCACTTTTAAAAAATGTTTTCCTCAGTGACCTTTGCTTCTTCACGTGATCTGAATGTTGAGGGAATTTCCTCCTAACCGTGGCTCATTTCGGGATGTGTTGTAAAATCTCTTATCACAAAGAAGTCTAGGACCCAGCCTCATAGTAGGTGCAATCAACAATTCACAAGAAAGCAAGATACGTGCCTTTTATAAATCACTCAACAAATATCCTGGAAAGGACACAAGCATTTGGAGTACTCCTATTTAGGTTGCTTTTACCATACAAAGTTTTCTTTTTCATCCTTCTTGAACAAGTTCTATGATCACACCTTATCTCCGTCAGACCCCACCTCCTCTTCCTGGTCCCTCAGCTCACGGGTGGAGATCTTTGCCTGTTTCCTCCACATAAAGAACGAAGCCTCTCATTGCTCTGCATGCGAGCACCTGCTCTGGGGCTTTCCCTGTGCAGCTAAACACAGAGGGACACGGAAGAGGAGAAGCACTTCTGCTTCGCTGGCTGGTTTTGCTGTCACCTGTGTGCTCAATGGCAGGACTGCATCTTAAATGATTGGTTT
This sequence comes from Ibidorhyncha struthersii, assembly GCA_013398815.1. Lineage (NCBI taxonomy): Eukaryota > Metazoa > Chordata > Aves > Charadriiformes > Charadriidae > Ibidorhyncha > Ibidorhyncha struthersii. Next base: position 69,502 of record VZSZ01009668.1, read on the forward strand.
TAGACTGGTCAACTTTAACACTTCCTAGAACAACAATTTGCCACACTCATTCTCCCAGAAGGGTTAAAAGTTAGTATCAAGGATGAGTTTCCAGCCAAAAAGAAAACACATGGTGAAAGCAGAGAATACTGATCGTGAATGTTACTTCTACTCGCCAGGGAAACAGAGGGTCCTGCAATTCAAAAGTAGTAAGTCCTGGAAGCCTTCCGCAGAGAGGGGAAAAGGTGAAATACACGGTGCTGAGCAACAAGTACAACCAACAACATGTGTTCAAGCTATGTTAAGAAATACATGACACTGCCTCTTTATTTTATATATACATACGCAGTTACACTGGTGTGTGTGTATGTGTGTGTATATATATATATATACACACACACACTACAACTGGTATGTTTTACACTAACAGCAGTAGAATCATAGAATCGCAGAATGGTTTGGGTTGGAAGGGACCTTAAAGCCCACCCAGTGCCCCCCTTGCCCTGGGCAGGGACACCTCCCCCCAGCCCAGGGTGCTCCCAGCCCCATCCAACCTGGCCTTGGACACCTCCAGGGATGGGGCAGCCACAGCTTCTCGGGGCACCCTGCGCCAGGGGCTCACCGCCCGCAGCAGGATGTCAGAATAATGAGGCTCTGTTTCAAACTGCCCTACTGACCTCCAGCGAATCACACACCCTCTATACTGGACACAGGAAATTCAAACTGGAAGACTCTCCCAAAATATCAAATCTGATTGTAATTAAACTATTCGCTTTGCTTCCTGGCAAAATGTACATCAGAAAACCCTCGCCGTGTACATACAGTTTTTATTAACAAAAAAGAAAACCGACCCTTACTGTATCTTTCTGCAAGTTAGGCTAGAAAAAGTACTGTTCGTGCCAGTATGATTCTCAGCACTGTTCTACGCTACCCCACTGCTCAAGTTTGCAGAGCTATTCCAGAATATTTATTCTTCTGTAGCTACTCCTGTGTATTTTAGTCTTGTTAGCAGGGTAATTATTCTGGTATTGTCAGCAGTGTTCGCGCAGGGAGCCAGACTGACATAACTGTTCCAGAACAACTCTTGCCAGGAAGAACACACCGCGTTAAGCAATTTCTTTTTTCTTGTTGCAATTCCGGACTTTTATTCTGAAGTACCAGAGCAGATCAGGTCCCAGTTTATTTTACATGACTATTTTAGGACTTATTTATCGCACAGGACTTGGCCAAAAATCATCTTCCAAATCTGTCTTGAGTAACTGAAAGTCTTGAAGACTAGCTGGTCTTCTGTCCTTTAAACATTACCACTGTTTCCACAAACGTGAATTTGTTTCCTAATTCCTTATGTGCAAAGTCAGCTGTATTAGCAAACCTCATTTTCACCAGCAGTTTAAGCTACCCGAGACGAGCTGATTATGGCATGCCTGTGTATTCTGCTCCGCTGTTGTCGTGGGAGGGGGCACGCTAACCTCAGTAAAGAAGGCGAAACACGCAGCTGTAGTGTGGCGACTTCTGACACAGCTTCAGCTGTTTGCAAACTAGACACTACGGCTTTCCCCAAACCGCTGCTGCAAACGGTTTCACTGTAATCTGCCTTTGTACTGATGTGGATGAGCAGTGTTCGTATGTCCCATCCCACTGGCTTTGCTGTCAGGGGAAGAACTTCTGAGACACAAACATTTCTTGGTTAGCACAGCTGTTTCTGAGATGAATGTCTGGGCAATCATCTACTATAGATGTTCGCATAGCTTTCTTGCCAGTAAAATTACATCGATTTATAAAACAACATGAACTAAGCAGACAGAAGTTCTTTTTTTTTTTTTTTTTTTTTTTTTTTTTTTTGCTAACAGACTGTGTCCACATCGGAGGCTTTGCTGGCGTGGAGACGCTGGCTGGGGAGGTGTGCTGACTTAGCTGCTTTGGTGAAACTTTGTAATACACACCAGCTCTTTGTATTAACTAAACCACACCAGAGCTGTCTACGTAAGATACGCTTTGTGTGCATTGTGAGGTGCCAACCAAAGTCTAAAAGCTGTTAGCTACCCGAGAAACAAATAGCTGTGACATGCACACAGATAAAACCCGGAATCTTAAGCAGCGCCCACTTTGTTAAAAAACACACGCTGTTTACTGAAGTATGCCTGTCCAGAAGTCCCTTGAAAACGAGATCGATACAGAACTATTAGCAAGAGCGTAATATACAAAAATCTCTATCGAGCAATAACCAATTGCCACGAGTGCAAATAAAAACTATTAATTTACATGACAAATGCTATGTTTTTTAAAGTGTAAATGTGTGTGTATGATGCACGTGCATACCTTTGTATAGTGAAACTTCTTGTAACGCGTTTACTGTTCCATTTCATTCTTTGTTCTCCATTATTTATTCTGGAGAAATAGAAACTTTCTTTTTATGTATGGCTCTTCTTCACTGATGTCTATAAAAGCAAGTAGATATAGTTACTGACCACTTCCACACCCAAACAGAAGGCAGGAACTATGGATGCTCTTCCTGGTCTGCGCTGTGTAACTGTTACTCCGTTACCCAGAAAGCGTGGCATTTCTCCAGGGAATCCCGAATCCTTTATTTTACAACAGACATCACATGTGCATCTTCACCTATGTAGGCTTTCTCAGAAAAATTTTAATTTATGCAGGGCTTTGACACAAAGCAGTGATGGATCTAGGTTAAAAAATACAACACGTGGTACTGTTTCTTTAAACCGTTAGATGCTCTTTATCTAAGGGTAGATTTGAAAGCCCACTTACTTCTCCTGATCTGTTTGCTTGGCTTTCCACTGAAGTATAGATTGGATTTGCTGCTAGAAAACGTACAACAAATAGGGTTTACTCAAAGTACTGTGCTTGTATAAATCCTTCAGTTGAACAAAAAAGTCTGTACTCTTCAAGAACGTTTGAACAGCACATGAAACTGAGATAAAGTAATGTTATTGTCTTATTTTTTTATAATGTATGATCTTGCAATTCGAAGAAAGAAGTAACGACAAGGAGGCTTTCTACGTCACATTTGTGGTTTGGTTCCTTTATCATTTAATCCAATTCCACTGTGATGGAAGTGTCATTTTCTTTCATGGACTTGAACATATTGAATAATTTTCTATAAATGCTGGTGGTCATATCCTATTTTTACGTCCAAAGGAGGAGGTTACTATTTTCTAAACAAAGAATAACAACAACAATACTATGATAATTTATCCTTAAAGTTTTAATCACTTTCAGAATAGTGGAGAAAGATGCTTTAGCCTACACCAGGTGGTACCATAGCAGCTGATTATACAATTCAGTAAAAACTGCAGCTGAAATACATCTTTCTGAAGAAGAGAGTTCTAGCTGTAACAAATACTGCTTCAGTTTAGAACAGACGGGCATACACTTACTCACGAGATGCCACCCTGTCTTACGGAAGTGGTCTAATTACCGTAGATGCGATGGCACCATGAATGAGATTACCAGCGCCTTGCTTGGAACAGGCATGTCATCTGGAAAGGAATGTGAGAGGTAGATGGGTGTGTCTTTATTCAAGGATACCGGGGCCTGGAGGAAGCAAAAAGAGCCCTTGTAAAGGCTGTATGGAAAATCACTCACGTTCAGATCGTTATCTGTACAATAACCATGTGCACACGCACACTCATCTAATATCCAAAAGGTTTTAAATGAGGAAATTGCAGCAAAAAAAGATACTTAATTTCTACATAACCCTGGAGCAGGTGCTGTAGTTGGCACAGCTGTCTGAGCTAGTACAAATGCTAGCAAGTGACCCAGTAAGGAAACAGTAAAGAATGGTACAAAAGATAGCATGGAAATTCTTAGGGAAGGGAAGCATAAACAAGTCCCAGGAGTACTGGGTTTCCTGACCAGAAATACAGCAGATGGGGGGGGGGAACAACCCAAAAAAACCCAAGGAGGAGATCTGCCTAACCAATGGAAACACAAACAGGAAATGTAAGGAAAAATAAATGACAGGGAATATTTGTTGAAGCAAGGAAATCAGGAAATGCACAAGCAAGACCTGTTCCACAGAGCTAGCTGAGCCTAATCCGGAGTTCATGTACAGGCTTAAACTGTGAATCTCAGAACCTGCATCACCAATATTAAAGGCAACACTGACCAAGAGACAAAGATTGCTCAAGGGTCAGGTCCAAGTTCTAAGCTGGAGAAGCCAAATGAAGTTCAGAATAGCTCATGCTGCTTCTTAAGAAGTAAGTAAGAGTAAGAAATAAGTTCAGAAAAAAATTACTTACCTAAGACTTTCCTAATGTAGATTCTGATTACTGAGGAGGATGTATTCTTATCGATCAGCTTCGCCTGGAGTCTGTCCAAAATGCAGAAATGAAATGAAGAAATGCATTACTAAAATAAAGTTGTGTGTACATCCAGTGTGCGATACCTAAGCCATAAAAACACTACACTTCCTGCTGTAAAAACCAACACCGAAGCTGAAAAGCGAACAGTATTATTCTTTATAAATGCAGCTACTAGATTTAAGCAAATTCTGGTCACGTCACCATTCAAAGATTGTTCCAAGTGCACCAAAACAGGAGATAAGATAAAAAAAAAAAAAGGTATGTGTTGCATTTACTTTACAGAAAGCCTCAGGAATGCATTTTGGTGGCAGCTGTGGCTTCCAGTATAGGCTAAATAGAGGACAAGCGACTGTGGACAGGCGGTCAGGGTCGACCCACAGCGCATTTGAAATACCACCTCTGGGCAGCGAGTTGGGAAGATTTACGGTGCAACTCTGCCCCGAACTCGTAGCTGTCAGCACAGCACAGGGTGAACCATACCCAAACTACACCAAAGCAGCCGCAGCCCGTGTCGCTCTGAGGGCCTCCCC